>JACEIK010000256.1:480415-536774 GCA_018107945.1 Datura stramonium
ATAGAATTAAATACAATTTTCAAGTTCTCTTAATATAAAAATTTATAATTTTCTAGTATGGTGACATATGAATGCATTAATTTTACCAACAAAAAATATTGAATGCATTAAATCTTTATTCCATGTTATCAAGTTGTTATTTCAATATCCCAAGCTATAATTAATTTTAATTCTTCAACAATAGTCTACTTGTAACCACTAAAAAACTACTAGTACATGTATTACAAAGTTACAATTGATATTTAGAGAAGTTTTTAATTTTTTTCTTATATAACGATGACATTAATGGAATGTAATAAAAAAAATTTCAATTTTTTATAAATTTTTAATTAAATGATTGTAGAACTTCCTCTCATATTTTACAACTACAATTTCCCAAATCTTTACTACTTAACAATCAGACAATCATTCACTTTGCATTACCTGTCCTCCATCCATGCAACACTATACAAGTCTCCCAAACATGTGATATATTCTGATGGAGGAGGAGGATCCATTCCTGGGCAATATGTCCCCCAACTGCTTTCCTCCGCGTTTGATGCTGTTGTCACATAAATGTTCAAGTTTTCAGGCATTAAACCCTCGAAGACACTACCACTCTCACAAGCTTCAATGTAGAGGACCTGCATAAAGNCTTATACAGAAAAAAAATCCTTGGCTCACCGAACTGTCAAACGTCACATAAATGTTCAAGTTTTCAGGCATTAAACCCTCGAAGACACTACCACTCTCACAAGCTTCAATGTAGAGGACCTGCATAAAGCACAACAGACGAAAAACTAAATATTTTTCTGATAGGAAATGGAACTATGTTGAACGGATTTATGTGAAACATAAACATAAAAATTAAAACAGAGCTCTAAACTTCTTACCATCTCTTTGTAGGTCCCTGAAGCATATTTCTTTTTCAAGACCTCGATAAAATCTTTGCCATAAAGGAAAGGCATGTTAGGCATCCCTGGAACAAAGATAACTATGAGTATCAAAATTTAAATTATACTCCTGAACAGAAATGTGTTCGAATTGATTGCTACTAGCTGACAAGATTGATTACAGACTCACCGAGCACCCCTGGACCACCATGATCAGAGTAATACAGAAATATTCTGTCATTCGGTTTACTATCAATGACCTTCCCAGATCCACCTTTCACAGCACTCTTATCACCAAGAAGCACGGCGTACAAGTTTGCAACAGTGACATGCTCACCGGTGTAGTCCTAACATAAATCATCTTATCAAATATGAGATTACTGCGCGCTTGCTAAAAGAAGCGAGAGATGCACCCTCTAAAATTAATCAATTCCACAATATGGATACTGCAAAAGTAATCAACCTTCATATTTTTCTAAAACATTTTCTCCACCTAATGTATGTTTACACATTTCAATCTGCTCCTATCACCAAGATAAGGTTCGTAGTTGAATCATGATCGAGGCACATCCAGCCAATTCGAGTTGGTGAGAGTCTCAAATTTTCATTTTGCCTACTAGACTGACACCAATTAAAGAATCATTTTTACCATGTCAGATTTGCTTTCGCATAAGAAGAAGCACTAGTTTCCCTATGCTTCACTTTAGTCATAGTATACTCTCAAGTCTCAACTAAAGGTTCCATACCATTTCAGAGTGTAGGGTATCAACCTTAGCAGTTGGCAACAACTGCAACTCCTAGTAGAGCTATGTTTCTTTGAGGTTCAATGATTTGCTGAAGAAACCTCAAAGCAATTAAAGGCATCACATTTCTCAATGGAGAAACAATAATATGTTATGACAGTAACCACCGCAAATGATCTATTTAAGAAACTGTCAAATTACATTTGGGACTTCGGTTAAAAAAGTATCTGCATTATATATGAAAGAATAAGGAGGAAACATTCCTCACTAAAGATGGCTATATATAATACAGGAAAATTTCCGTTAGGGCTATGCAAGAACCTCTGTTTTGCTTTCTATTTTATTTTAGCTCCTATTCCCTGTTTTCATCGTTGTTCAGTTTTGGAACTTGAATCAATTCATGTCCCTAGTTCGGTAAACATGGCTTCAATATACACAATTTAATGCATCAATAAAGATATAACACTTGGTTAGTTATTACCTTAGGCACACCAGCATAGACATCACTACCATTTGGATGATTGATTATGACTCCAGGTCTCGGATTCAACTCGCTCTGGGCAATGTCATCGTACATGAATACTACAATGTTCTCATCTTTCAATCCTCCTCTTTTCAAGATTTGGTAAGCATGACATACATCTGCCTGCATTCACCCCATATGGCTTCAAAACCAATTAGCAAGAGTAAAACCAAAAAAATAGCTAAATGCCAAAACTTGATTAGTGATGACATCTTCATCTCTATCTAATAGTAAATACATACCAATTCCCAATTTACATAAATACAAGTAGAGTTTGCTATGTATCATCAATTCACGGGATTCCGTTTCTACAAGTGCAGTAGTAATCAAAACTTGATTATTGATGTCGGTCTATTCCAATCAAAATGGTGAAAATACACTTAATTTGAATAAGGGAAAGCCAAAACTGTCACACACTTTTGGGTTCGAAGAAGTAATGTTTTCTACTATTGTGGGGATTGGAACTATTTTTTCTTTTTCTTTAGCTCCACAGTAGAATCTGCATGGAGGAGTGTTCATTATCACAAATACCTGATGCCGATAGTTTCCGTACCCATTCGAACCAGCCACAAGAACTGCCCACCGCACGCCGCCGCCGTCGTCCTCCGCTTCATCATCATCACGATCTACCGGCGATCGTATTAATGGGTCCCACAAGCGATGGCCCCTGCCTCTGCCTATCCTTCTGCCAATTTTGGGTTCAAAAGAAATAGCCCCCACCATAACCAACAACATCAAGATCACGCATACTGCAAAATTAAAGGAACCCATGAATACAAAAACTCAAATTTCAAAGAGGGGTTTATTGGAAAAAACAGAGGAGCTGCCTAATTAGGGGGGTTTGATTTGAGTATTAGTACATTGTATGTGACGGTGTGTGTTTAGACATGCAGAAGCAGAGAGTGACACCTATGAAGTGTTGTGGGTCCAAAGATTGTGTCTTTGTACCAGGTGGTGGTGGGGTTTATGTTGTCTTTGTACGACTCTGCCGAAGAGTGAGAAAATGCCTATCATCGGAGCTGACTGACACTGTGATTTTTCTGCTTCATGAAGCATCTCGTACATATAATAATTGTATGATCTTTTCCCTTTTAAAACTCCATACAAACTCTACTCCCTGTCCAATTTCGTTTGATTGGACCATGAAATAATTTCCAACATGGTATTTTAGTAGTGGTCGTTGTGATTACATTCATATTAGTTATTGAGNATTAGTTATTGAGGGTATTTTTTATTTATTGTTTGATTTGTATATTAAAAATAATATATATTGCATAATATAAATATGAAAAAAAGATGAATTTTTTTGAGAAATAATTATGTTTTTAATCATGCTAATGCATGTATTAAAAATTCTTATATTTCGAACATTTTTGTTTATCATCCATTAGTTATACATAGATTGAAAAATATACCAAACAAGGTAGGTATTAGTAATACCTAAAATTAATGCATGTATCTTACCAAACGATTCTAGTATATAAATTTGTGATTTAAAATAAGTTATATATTCCTTCTATTTCAATTTGTCTGTCTTATTTTTCTTTTTAATCTGTCAATTTTAATAAAAATGTCTCTTTTTTTTTATAATTCTTTAATTTCAACTTTCTTTGGGACATGTTTAAGATCACAAGATTAAATGGTATTTTGGTACATCCTACATATCTTTAATTTAAAGCTACAAAAAAAAAAAAATTTAAATGCTAAATCAAAATCAGACAAACAAATTAAAATTGAAAAAGTATATAATAATTATGTGCAGCCGTAATATTTTTTAATATGTTTTTGAACAATTTTCAGTTTCATGATTTAGCTTATCGAATTGAGTCAAATTTAAAATTTATTTATTAATATAATATCATTTCAATTCTTAATTTAATTATCCAATAGTGAATCCTCACTGTATATTATCCGCATGAGTGAATCCGATAATAAATCCTCGTATAATGTGACTCGGAGATTTCATGAAAGGAGCATGCACACATTGTTGGCTTGTTTCCTATATTCTTTTTTTGGAGTACATTTTCATTGGTAAATATTCCTTTTGTTCAGATTTTTAGGCTAATTTTCTGAAGAAACAACCCTGTTTAAGCTCTTCTAGTCATACCATATTTAAGAATAAGATATTAATCGGATAAAAATTCCAGAAATTATGCACCCCTTTTGTTCAGATTTTTAGGCCAATATCTCAATTCTATAGTTTTGGATGTCTCCACATTTAGAGTTTCAGTGCCCATGTTTGCAGGAAGTTCAACAGGCAGCAGAGATAGTGATACTAATCATCACATTTGTACTTCGATGCAAACAATTGGAACCAATCAAACACGTTTTGCGGGTTATTACTCCCTCTAATCTGTATTAACTTAGGCTCAGTTTGAATAGTTACTCTATAATTGGAATTGGTGTAATTACTAGATTAATAATTGCACAATCTAGTAATTACGATAATTTATTTATTTGTCATGATGTAATTACACTCTAATTACAAGTATATTGTTTACTTATAATTTATTTATTTGTCATGATGTAATTACACCCTAATTATATTGTTTGGTTGTACAAGTGTAATTAAATTAATTTTTAATAAATTAAAAACCAATTAAATCATACCCATAAAAAATTTTAAATAATAAAACAAAAAATTAAAAAAATTAAAAAAATTAAAAAAATTAAAAAAATTAAAAAAATTAAAAAAATTAAAAAAATTAAAAAAATTAAAAAAATTAAAAAAATTAAAAAAATTAAAAAAATTAAAAAAATTAAAAAAATTAAAAAAATTAATATTTGATAAATATATGTCTTTATAAATGATATTAAATTAGGTATTTAAGATACATATTATCTCGAGAAATATAATAATTAATAAATATATTTTTAACTAATACGATTAAAAAATTAATTGGTAAATATTTTTAAATTAAAATATTTTAATTTAATTAATTTTCAATTTTAAACTTTATTTAAATAAATAAGGTAAAATATTGATAGAACTTGTAATTAAAAGCTTAATATTAATATTATAAACATAATATTATAAAAGTATTCCAATATTTGAACAAATAATAATTTATTAATTTAACTAAAATGAATGGCATGAAAGAACAAGTCAATACTACTAAAATAAAGAAATTAGGAACCAAAATATAATATAAATTCAAAAAAAATAAAAATAAACACAATACTTTTGTGTCAAATTTCAACATAACTTAAAATAAGTTCTTGTCACGCCCGTCTGGGGTAAGGACTGGGCCCCGGTGCCCTAGTAGGACCCGGGATCGCAATCCCAAGGGTTCAAGACATCCATACCTCACAATTTCATTTCGATCTCTTTCTCGTACTGTTCGATTCTTTACCTGACTATACCGATTTCGAAATCTTTCTTTAACCGTTACAATCTCAGAGCTGGGCTATCTGCCTCCTGCCTAACTCGATTATACTTTACTAGCTTATATTCTCAAAATCTGCTTTTTTATTCTATAACATGCTTGCTAATCATACAATAAGCTATTTTGAATCGAATGCTAATCACCCTTTGGGCGCATGCTTTCTATCTTCTCTGACCAAATACGATACTAATCCAAAACCGCATGTACTAGACTTACTCAATTCTCAAAGATTCAACTCCGAGAGTTTCAAATAATTTTGATTTACTATGATCTACAACACTAAGACTTACCAACTTGTCAACATAAACTTCACATACCTTAACTCGAGAAGTTATCCCACCGTCTGACGAGGTTTCGCGTATTCCAATGCAATCTCCCAACCGCATTCATAAACACGGCCAATTAGTACTAAATACAACACTATTCTGAAGGATAACGACACTTTCAATATAATTATAGCCTAAACTTAGGCTTATCGAAAGACGGTCAAAAACTTTCTATTTCTCGGAAGTCCGGTAAGGAGAAGTATTCACCACAAAGCCTAGGGAGCACATAGACACTAATTTGGAAGCAATTCTACTTACTTTGGTCCTGGTAGCTCACGGACACTGGCCGTATTAAGCAAACAAAAACCGTAGGAATGCTCCTCGTCGTTAAATACCCTTGCACTCGAGGTTAATTTGAGTTTAGACCTCGCTTAAGCAAGCCGTAATCAAACGATTATTTTCAACTTTCTTCGTCTTCCCTCTCTATGCGTTTCCTCAATACTAATGGAGATTATCTTTAAATGAAAGGAAATAATCATTAGTTAAAGAATTATCATTATTTAAAGGGAATTATCATTACCAAAGGAATTATCATTAATTAAAGGAAATAACATCACAAACCGAGCTTTATATACTTGGACACTATAAATCGCATTTTACCTTGTGACGCGCCGACTGGCATTGTCCGATTTTTCCCCTCGGCCTTTTCTAGCATGGCTTTCAAATATTCTTAACCAACACGCGAATAGGCCACCCATGTGCCGGAATGACGGGAGTATAACATTCTCCCCTTAAGAACATTCGCCTCGAACGAGATCCATGGTCAGAGGACTTCTCAACTATCATTTCAACTTATTACTTAGAAAAATTTGGTAGCTTCCCGTGTAATATGGACTATCCCAAAACCCTAAAATGCAAAGTCCAATACGTACTCCACACGATACTAGAGAATTCATTTGATAACTAAACACGCCTTTCTCATTTATATATATAATGACTATACGGTACTTGATAAGTAATTATACCTGGACATACCAAGGTTCGATTAGGCCCTGAACAAGTGAGGACATTCAGCCTTCATATCTTCACCCTCCACGCCATTTCCCTCTTGCCTCGTTACGCCATACTTTGACTGTACGCAATATCTTTAGTTCTCAATCAGCGAACTGGCCTGTCAGATGTTTACCGGAACCTCTTCAGGCCGCCTCTTCGTAACTGGATAGGTCCCGGACTCGGAACCGCTCTTAACGGTCTCCTAAGCATTCTCAACATGGATACATGGAAGACTCGGATGAATGCATTCTAATTTCGCGTAAGTTCAACTCATATGCCACTTGGCCTATTCTTCGAATCCGATACGGCCCGACAAATCTTAATAATGAGCTTACCTTTCTTGCCGAATCTCATCACCCCTAATCTGAGACACTGTAAATACCCAAATATTCACATCAACTCTGTGTTCCTACGCCCGTACATCCGTATATGATTTCGGCGACTGGTGGCAAGCCACATGCTTCCATAAGCTTTACTTTCTTCGACTGGCCGAACAACGTCCCGACCTAACCATCGCGATTCTCCTCTATTTCAAACCACCAACCAGGCGATCCGCACTCGCCCGTATAAAGCCCTCAAAAGGCGCCATCTCGAATAGTCGAGTGATGTACCGTTATTGTAAGCAAACTCGATTAAGGGCAAATGCTCAACCCAAATTTACCACCGGGCCCAAGACACACGCCGCAACATATCTTCGAGCGTCCGAATGGTGCGTTCACTGCCCATCCGCTTGAGGGTGGAATGCAAGAGCCAATTTAATCGCGTATCTTAATTCTCAAACGACGCGTAATCTAGCCGTAAACCGCGCTCCTCCGCTCCTGAAATAATGGATACTAGCACTCCGTGCACCGACTATTTCTGACATACAACTCAAGATAATCTTCATTGAGAAGGTAGTTCTCACTCGGGCAAGTAGAAATGAGCCGATTTGGTCAACTGGCTAACTATCACCCATATAGGAGTCATGTCTCGTGTCTAGTACGGGGTAACTGGTTACAAAATCCATATTTATAGCTTCCCATTTCCAGAGAGGCACACACTATATCCCGAGTCAAACCGCCCGGCTTCTCGAAGGTGTTCCCGTTTCACCGTTGGCGCTAGGGACACTCACAAATTCAGTAGTCTTCTTTCATACCTGCCACCGTAGTTTTCTTTTGATATCATGGTACATCTTTGTGGTGCTGTGGTGAAGAGAATATCGCGCAATGTACCTCGTTCATGATCTCGTCGCAGGCTCAAACATCGGGGAACATAAATTCAGTTTACAACGCAAAGCGCTCCATCCTCGTTACCTGGAATTCTCGCGCTTTTCCTGGGCTGAATATAATCTTTAAGCCGAACTAGTCAGATCTCATATTGCCGTTTCCTTTACTTCCACAACTAAGGAGCATCGCGGTGTTCCGACTCACGCTCTCGTTGTCCTCTGCTTCGCTTGCTACCGAACGGCTAGGCTAGCTAACTAATGTATCCCCCTGACCAATTCCCGCCGTCGGCCGCAAACACGCTAAACTCCCATGGACTTTCGAATCGAGAGCACGCCTACAACATCGCCTTTTCGTGGTACAATATCCACGTCAATCTTTAGCAATTCCAACTATTTACTGCCGTTGCATTCAACTCCCTCCGGGAGCGAAGATATACCGTAAGCTCTGGTGATCCGTGAAATGTCCACATGAACACCATACAAATAATGTCTCCACATTTTCAAGGCGTGATCATCAAGCATAACTCCGTGTCGTGGGTGTGGCAGTTTTTCTCGTGGAGCTTCTCGCTGTCTCTGGAAGCATATGCAATCACTCTTACCATGCCGCATCAACATGTAACCCAACTCCGACGCCTCTCGATGCGTCGTAATATACCGAATAACCTCTCGTACCTCCTAACGCTGCACATCGGCGTGAGGTCAATCTATCCTTCGCCTCCCGGAAACTCGCCGCATGCCTCCCGGGTCCATCGAAATTTTGCTGCTTTCGCGCGCCTTGCTAGAGGTGCCGCAATAGTCGAGAACCTCTTCAACAAACCCTGTATTCGGCTAATCCTGCAGTTACGAACTTTCTACCTCTGAGGGTAGGCCTTGGCCATGATTTGATCAGTTTCTATCTTCAAGGCGAGTCAACCCGAATACCAAGATCCGACAATGTGCCCTAAAAAGGCTACCGAATTAAGCTGTAATTCACACTTGGAAAATTTAGATATAACGCATTCCCTCGAGGACTGAGCACCGTCCGGCAGCATGAGTCCTGGTGATCTGCCGTGAGCGAGAATACACCTGTAATGTCATCAATAAATACTATTATGAACAAGTCCAGAAGGGTCCGAAAATACCGTTCATCGTGTCCATGAATATTGTCAGTATCTGCTAACCCAGAGGACATGACTAGAAATTCAAATGTCCATACGGTCCCAACGCCGTCTTAGGAATATCCCTCACGTACCAAACCCGGTGATATCCCATCGCAAGTCAATTTTGTAGTGCATCTCGGCTCCCCGCAATCGATCAAATAAGTCATCAATTTCGGGAAGCGTACTTGTTCTTCATTGTAACTTTGTTCAACCGATAATCTATGCAACATCCTGAGCGAGCCATCTTTCTTCCACACGAACAATACTAGAGCACCCCATTGAGAGATGTTGGGCCTGTTGAAACCTTTATCTAACAAATCTTCACCGCTTCCTTTAGTTCTCTAAGTTCACCAGGAGCCATACTGGGGGAGGAATTTGATATAAAGCCGAAAGTGCCTGCAACAAATCGATAGCAAAATCTACTTTCCTTCTCGGGGAATACCAGGTAACCTTATCCGGGAAATACATCCGGGAACTTGTTCACCATCGGAACAGACCGGAGTGTCGGAGATTCCTGGCTTTCACATCCTGAACTCGACCAGGTGGTAAATACATCCTTAGTTATCAACTTCCTCGCCCGGAAGGTAGGAAATAAACCTACCTTTTGGCGTAGCTTGCCCTTCCACTCCCGGCACGCTCCCCGAAAAGTGAAATCTGACTGCCTTGGTCCAACATTCAACATTGGTAAAGCACGACACTAGCCAATCCATACCCATTATGGCATCGAAGTCTATCATTTCTAACTCGACTGCATCTACCGTGAAACCGACTGGCCAAGAACCTCTACCGTACACCCTAGAAGTTCGGCTAAATTACCATCGAAATACCGACGGCGTGGAGATACCGAAAAGGGCCGTCGTAATAATTTGTGCAATATTGAACTCCGTGCAATAAATGGGGTAATATATGACAGAGCGGATCCTGGGTCAATCAGCACATAAGAAGGGCATGAACAAATAGTCATCGCACTCGTTACTACATCCGAGACGCCTCTGAATCATGCCCCCGGTAGTGCATAAGTACCTGCCGAGCCCGTACCCGCACACCGGAGGCTCCCCGATCTACCCGCTCGCCCCCGCCGAGCCTCGAAGGCCCACGCCGAGGCCTGGGAGCTCGTGGCCCCGTGATCCTCCGTCCCGTCGTCTCGCTCCCCGACCTGGCCTGACAATCTCTCATCCGATGCCCTTCCCCGCCCGCAAAATAACACCCAGCCAAGCCATATTTACAAGCTTCTGGAGTGTGGTCGATTACAATAAGGCGTGAAGGAAAAGTAAATCTACTCGGCTTCTCCCTTCTCTCGCCGGCGGATTCCACTGCTTCGAACCGCCACTGGGCCCTAACCGCCTTACTTGGACAGATCCACCTCGCCGTCGCCAGGCGGAGGTGGGGTTCATCTCGATAATCGAGCCCGGGTCCTCTCCTCGAACTTCCCTCTCGTATGTCATCCGGTCCTGCTCACTTGTTCCTCGATCTGTCTGGTCCATTACTTTGCCGCGCCGTCTAAGACCCCTCTATGGTCCGAGCAAAAGCCCGTACTCGTGCGATGTCCATATCTTCTCGCAACGTCGCCTTCATGCTAGCTGCCTCGCATAATCTGATGACCTGCTGATAAATCTGGGTGAACTCGCCGGCATGGTATCAACAAACGCCGGAGCATAACGGCCAAGGAGTCAAACCGCAAAGCATACTCACGTACGCTCCTCGCCTCGGCTCTAGATATAGAAACCGGTCCATCCTGCCTCGCCTGATCTCTTGTGGCAAATAATGGTCTAGAAAGGCTCGAGAAGCCGGGTCCAGCTCTGAGGGGCAACATCTCTCCCTAGACCTTCCCAACTCTCGTACCACAATATAGCTATACTCACGTAACCTAATACCGCCAACACAAATGTAATTTCATAGGTTACATGCATAACTCGAAATATCCTCTACATCTGAGCTAGAAAGTCCCGAGGGTCCTCTCGCCCGATCCGAGATCTCGTGGAACGCGGGACCCAAAATTCCCGCACTGGAACCGCCTGGTCCCACTCGAAGACTTCCGCTGCGTGTGGCGCCGACCGGCGCCGTGCCGCTAACATCTCGTGCTATCATACCATGTAAAGACTACAACCTCCCGACGGATGGCGAAGCGCAATGCAGGAGCTACCCGAGGCGTGTCGCTCCATCAGCCCCGTGAGAGGGGAACTACTGAGAGGGCCGTGGATGAAGCCTCTATGTCTCCTCAGACGGCCGATTGCCCAAACCGAGGCATCCCGCCGGTGCCTTCTCCCGCCGCCGTATCTAGTCTTCTCGCCCGTGGCGCGGTGTTGCCGTCCGCCATTTTTATCTCGAAAAACAAGGAATACAATAAGTTTTAGGGACTCAACCCTATATTGTACCGCTTATAGCACGACCGACCGAGAAAGAAGAGAGTAACCATCCTATCATGCCTTGCGCCCTCCTCGCCTATAGTATGTAGTGCACAACACGTCCATGCACAATACTCTACTTAAGACGGCCACGCGTACTCCCTGACACAACCTCGCTCGATACCAAGTTTGTCACGCCCGCCTTGCAGCGACTTCCACTGGTGCCCTAAGCAGGACCCGGATCGGCACCGGTGAGCCTAAGCACATCCGTGCCCGGCTAGCTCTATTTCCTGAATCCTTCCAAATTAAGTCGTATTCTCTTTACCGACTATACCGATTTTGAAATCTTCTTTAACCTGCTACTAACTCAGCCAATATCTCGTCCTGGTCTAACCGATTATACTTTACTAGCTTATATTCTCAAAATCTCGTTTCTTTTATTCTATAACATGTCATAATCATACAATAAGCCATTCAACTGAATGCTAACTCGCCTTGGCGCATGCTTTCTATCTTTCTCTGACCGAAATACGATACTAAGCAACGCAAAAACCAAGATGTACTAGACTTACTCACTTTATTCAACTCCGAGAGTTTCAAATACGGAGTTTACTATGATTCACAACACTAAGACTTACTAATCCATTTAATGACAACTTCACATACCTTAACCTCGAGTTATCCGATCACGGACGAGGCTCGCCGCATTCCAGCCTAAATCTCCCAACCGCATTCATAAACACGTCAATTAGTACTAAATACAACACTATTCGAAGGATAACTATGACCTTAATATAATTATAGCCTAAACTTAGGCTTATCGAAAGACTAGCGAAAACTCTGCTATTCGTAAGTCCAAGGGAGAAGTATTCACTTCATGTACTAGAGCACATAGACACTAATTTGGAGCAATTTTCTACTTACTTTGGTCCCAGAGCTCGACGATTCGCCGGCCGTATTTCGCGAAACAAAAACCGTAGGAATGCTCCCCGCCGCTAAACACCTTCTACTCCGAGGTTAATTTGAGTTTAGACCTCGTTGCGCCGTAATCGAACGATTATTTTCAACTTTCTTCGTCTTCTCCTCTCTCCGCGTTTCCTTGAATACTAATGGAGATTATCTTTAAATGAAAGGAAATAATCATTGGCTTAAAGGAATTATCATTATTTAAAGGGAATTATCATTAATTAAAGGAAATTATCATTAATTAAAGGAAATAACATCACAAACCGAGCTTTATATACTTGGACACTATAAATCGTATTTGCCTTGTGACGCGCCGACTGGGCGCTTGTCCGATTTTTCCTCGGCCTTTTTCTAGCATGTACCGCTTTCAAATATTCTTAATCAACACGCGAATAGGCCACCTATGTCGGAATTTTACTGGTATAAATTTTAATATAACTTAAGTAGATATAATTCAAAAGAAAATGAGAAACAGTCTATAACATAATTAAATAATAAAATCCTACGTTAATTCAAAATTAAATAATAATAATGCATTTTTTAAAAATAATAGAATAAAAATTATAAGGTTAAAATTAAAATATAAAAAATAAAAAGCACAGCAATTACAGAATCACAAGAAGTAAAGGTCGGAAAATGAGAAGAAAGGAAATAAAGATAAATAATATAAAATTAAAAATATTTTTAATTTATTTGTTTGTGTTTGTTTTTGGTTTTTTAATTTTATAATTTAAAATTTGATAAATTAAAAAGTAACATAGTAATTACCTCCAATTCTCTTCCCCCCCACTAAATTTGAATTGAAAAGTGTAATTACTCCCTTTCAATTACACTCAATTTTCTACTGATCATGTAATTATCCTGCCACACAAATATATCAAACCGTAATTACACCCAATTACACTCAAATTCAATTACCAAGTGACTTTTCCAAATGACTCTTTAATTTATCGATAAATGCATATTCACTGAGAAAGAAAAATTTAGAACATAAATTAGACATCATTTTTTACTTTCGCGCTTTTAATTATTCTCAATCCACTCTTGAAAATAGAAATAATTCAAAGAAAAATCATAAACATGAACAATTAAGTCTCTTGAACTCACCTAAAAAAAATATAAATTAAGAATAAAAATAAAAGAAATTTCCAACCGCTCCCTTAAAGATTGAACAATTTAAATTTATTTTTTAAAGATTAAAATGTCTCACGGATAAATTAATATGAACTAGAGGGATACACTCTTTTATTTCTTTTAGTTGGGTTAAAATTTCGTATAATTTTTTTTTAAAATTAATTAAGATATAGTTTGATTATTTTATTTTTGATTATATTTAAATTTTATCTGTTTATTTTGCTTTTTCAAATCTAAAATAATTAATGCTAAATTAAAGTTAAAAATTAAAAAATAATTAATTTTCTATTAATTTTATTATGACAACTACTTTTAAAACAATTATATTCAATATACACGATAACAAGTGTTTTATATTATAATAGATTTTTTTGTACTTATTCATTCTAGCAAATCAAGATAAATTTATCGTTTTTTTTAGTATTATATTTATTATTAAATAACTACAAAAACTACTAGGCAATTAAGTTTAGTTTTTGCATAGTTAATAAGGTTAATTTAGTAAAATAAACCCTTATAAATATTATTTTAAAGGAAGTGTCAAGTCAACATGAGCTAAATAAAATGAAATAAATAAATAATATCCTATTTCACAAGCTTTTGAAAGGTAAGAAATACTTATTTTTGTTAAAAAATGCTTATGTTAAAAGAATATGACGTTTGGTCAAACTTTTGAAAGAAAAATTACATTTAAAAAGTAGTAAAATCAGTTTATTAGAAACTAAAACGAATAGCTTTGTCGAAAAATATTTTTAAAAATATATATTTAGAAGTAATTTTAACAATTTAATGAAATACTAATCACCAATCAATGAAATTTATAGCAACAAAATGAAGGAAAAAAAAAGAGTGAATATTTTGAATGTAATTTTACTAAAGCTTATGAATTATTTAACAAGATAGATAGAAGTCTTGCGAGCTATATTCAAATTTGTCAGCAATTATAGTCCTACATGCAATTTTTGTAATTTCGTCAAAATTTGCTAGTTATGAATGATATAACCAAGTACGTATAATGTAAATAATTTAAAATAATTTATATCTAATTAGTGAATACTTGAACAACACTAATACATTTTGCCTTATTCTAAAAAAGAAATTATAAATAATTTGAATAAAACACTAAATAGTACTAAACGATATTCGTTTGATATAGCTTGTGAAACATAATTTCTACTTGTAAAAATTATGACTCACAAATTAATTTGTATAATTTTTTAAAAATAAGAATAAAATTTAAATTATATTATTTAATATGTTATATATAGAGAGTTTATATAATACATATATTAGTTATATAATATAAAAATGTAAAACTTAATACACAAAACTATGATTTACAAATAAGGCTACTAATACATAAATAAGTATAATTAATCTAAATATTATTAATAAACTCTGTTGGTGCAAGTCTCACAGACCAAAATGCTTTGGGAAAAAGAGAAAAGAAAGGTTATTCTGCCTACTCCGCGATAAATAACTTAACCCTGTACCTCAATAGTTCCAATCGTCATCGAACTTTCCAGAACCTCAACGATACTTAGAACCCTCTAGTCGCCACTACCACACAAACCCCTTTAAGAAACAAACTATGAAACTCTCTTTGTCTCTTCATTATACTCGTCTTTGTCACAGATTCTTCCAGAAAATTCCTGTAAATTGATATCGATGGCCGACGAAGCCAAGGCCAAAGGTAACGCTTGCCGCCGGCAATTTCACTGACGCTATAACCCACTTCACTGAAGCCATCAATCTTGCCCCTACCAATCACGTCCGTCCTTACTCCAACCGATCTGCTGCTTACGCATCATTAGGGAAATATTCCGACGCTTTATCCGATGCCCAGAAAACAGTTGACCTTAAACCTGACTGGGCTAAAGGCTACTCGTCTTGGTGCAGCATTCTGGACTTCACCATTACGACGACGCCGTTTCTGCTTACAGAAGGGCCTTGAAATTGATCCAAATAATGAGGCTGCACCTGGTCTTGCTGATGCTCAGTCAGCTCAGGCCCGATCTCGTTCCATGAGTCCGGCAAGCCCGTTTGGTGATGCGTTTCGGTCCAGAGATGTGGGGCTAAGTTGATTGCGGACGCAAGTACACGGGCGTACTTGCAACAGCCAGATTTTGTTAACATGATGAAAGATATTCAGAAGAATCCGAGTAATCTGAACCTTTATTTGAAGGATCAGGGAGGGTAACAAAGTACTTGGAGTTTTGTTAGGTGTGAAATTGTCGACGAGAATGCCTGAGGAGGACGATGAGATGCCAGAAGCTTCGACGGAGAGGAAAAGACCAGCGGCAGCGGAGCATGTGAAGGAGGAGAAGCGTCCTGAGCCCAACCGGAGCCAATGGAAGTGCCCGATGAGGAGAAGGAGATTAAAGAGAGGAAAGCAAAAGCACAGAAGGAGAAAGAGGCGGGTAATGCGGCTTACAAAAAGAAGGATTTTGAGACTGCAATTCAGCATTACAATTGCTATTGAGCTTGATCATGAGGATATTTCTTTCATTACTAACCGTGCTGCAGTCTACTTGGAGATGGGAAAGGTATCATCCAAATCTCTTAATACTCCTAAATGTTATTTGGCTAGACAAGGAGTGTATGATGTTAATTTGACTTATATAGAATAGTGATAGTAGCAGTAAAGCTAAAAGTTCAAATTTTTAAAAAGAAAAACAAAGTCCGTTTGACTTGCCTAGTTCGGTCTTCTCTGTTTTTATGATCCTTGCTTGCTACAATTGATCTTATTGATCAAAAAAAGTTTCAAGTTTTTGAAAAATTGCACTTAGGAGTGAGCCTACTAGCGTAGTAAACTGAAGATTGTGGTAGAAAAGGGTTGGACCCAGCAGTAAAGAAAGTCGGATTATTTCTCTCATCTACCCGTTGGAAAGGGGCAGCTGGTGCAGGTATGGTAGGATAGTCCACGTACTGCTTGATAGTTGTTTAAAAAATTGAAACTTTTAATAGTGTAATATCAGTTTTTTGAAAGTTGTATGTAGAAATAGGCAATAATATGGAAAATGGGAAGATAGTCTGTATAAATTGGAAAGCATGAGGAGTATCAACTTTTACTACTTGTGTGCTTGTCCTCTTAGACATCATCAGCATAGTTGGCGCCTGCAGATTCCACTTTTCCCAGGTAAAAGGCCATCTGCAGTGCTGTAACTCCATAGTGAGTTCAGTATTCTTTGTCAATACAAATGTTTGTATTTGGGCCCTCCAAGTTTTAGTTATTAAAAATTAGAAAAGTTGTTTTATGGATGGTCAACTCACACTTCCCTAAACTCAGCAGTTTGGATGGTCCTCTAATGACTAAGTACTGTCACCAATGCTGAGCATTTAAATCTGATACGAAATTATATGAGATAAAGTTAGAAGTTTTGTTCGACATTCGCCTTGAAATAAGTTGTACTTTTTACTCATGAACATAAAAACCCTATAAGTTGTTAAAACTATCAAACAAATTTCACTTTTTATACAATCTTACTCAATAAGTAAAAGTTTATAACCAAGTACAATACACTATCACAAAGCCATTCTAAAAAAATATAACATTTATTGATCGAACTCTTTAATAATATCAATAACAAATTTTGTTAAGTAGATGGTAAGAGTAATAATACCAACAACAAATTTTGTTTGTATTTGTAATAAATGGTTGGTATATACAAAATATTGATTTTAAAAAAAAATTTTTTTACTAAATATAAACTTGTGGGTCAAATTTTATATTTGAAAAAGTTCTCATGATTTGGAATTCCAAATCAAGGTTTTTGAGTATTTGGGATTTTATTCTCATAATTCGTAATCTCATGAGATGAAATCGCATGTTCAAATGCTTACTGAGTATCATGGCATCATGCAGTCGCCGGAAACTAAGGGAAGTTGTACTCTGGGTTTTTTTTTCTAAACGTGGAGCCTTGGTAGCAATGGTTGCTTGTCTCTCTCTGTGACCTATGGGAAGGGCGATTAGACTAATGCTTTTTTATTAGGGTAGGGGTTCACGCCACACCCTTGGGTGCGGTTTTCCTTGGACTGTGCTAACACAGGATGTTTTATGGACGAGGCTGCCCTTTCTAGCCTTCCACAATTGATGTGTCTTAGAGTTGTTTGCTGATGGAAGTGAAGTAATTGTGTGACTTTGCTTTAGAAATTGTTGGCAATGGTAGGTCTCTGTGTGTTTTACAAACTTACTCTCTTTAATAGCCGTACCTATCTTCGCCATCTTCCATATACTGTGGTAGTAGTCACTTTCTCTTTTATGGTTAATGGAGTCTGTATTAATAGGTTTCTCTTGGGAGATCCATGTCTGTCTCTGATACTAGGTGTTTGCATGGGAATTTCTTACTGCTACCATGCCTTTTTGGGTGGATGATGCATTAAGAGTACACTCTGGTTTATCAGGAAGATGACAGCTGGACGGAAAAGCAAAATGCTAACAAATTCGTAATGGAACTCTAAAATGAATTGAAGTTACTAGATTAGGTTATTGATTTTCCAGTTGTATTTTGCAAATATGAGTTAGTCCACATCCTTTGTTAATTGATCACCAAGTACCAACAAAACTCTTGAGGTTAGGGGGAAAGGTTTGTGAGTTCATCGCTTTCCTTTTCTAATTCTAATAATTAATCACCAAGTTGACCATCCAAACGGTTGAGTTTAAGGGAAAGGGTATGAGTTAGTCCACTTCTGTTGCTTATTAGTCACCATCTAGGACCAGTACTAGCTTATAAGGCTGAGGTGAATGGGGAGAGTATCAGAGCTGCAAGCAGGTTTTTTGGTTTAGAATCTGTGCCAACTTACTGCCGCTATATGTCCTTGATTTTTCTGGTGACTGCATGACTTCATACTTGGTCTTTAGAGGAATAAAACCTGGTGAGGAGCTGTGGCGTTCCCATCCCCCTTATCTCCCAGGTTTCTCTGCCCTATGTTTTTACCATAGAAAGTGTAATATTTTGAGCTCTAGTTTCATGACGGTATGATTTACCTGTGAAAATTCTGCATTAATTTCTCTGCTCACTGTGTATGATCAATTTTTGCCTTTATATCAGTATGAGGATTGCATCAAAGATTGTGACACAGCTGTTGAAAAGGGGCGAGAGCTAAGGTCAGACTTTAAGATGATCGCAAGGGCTCTGACTCGAAAGGGAACTGCCTTGGCAAAATTGGCTAAAACTTCAAAAGATTTTGAAGTTGCAATTGAGGTTTTCCAGAAAGCTCTGACCGAACATCGCAAACTCCGGATACCCTGGAAAAACTGAATGATGCTGAAAAGGCGAAAAAGGAATTAGAGCAGCAAGAGTACTTCAATCCACAATTAGCTGACGAAGATGTGAGAAAGGTAGTTCTTTCTAAGGTTGTTTTTGTTGTCTTTCTCTTATGGGGCTAACTTTCTTCACTATGTTATAGGAAACCAGTTCTTCAAGGAGATGAAGTATCCTGGAGGCGGCCAACATTATACTGAATCCATAAAGAGGAATCCGAAAGACCCGAGGGTATGGCCTCTCTCCATCTTCTGTCACCTCTTTAGATTGAGGACTTCTCCCAGTCCTTTATTAAGGATTCAATCCTTAGTAACTGCCGGTTATGCATCTATTTTCTCTCTTTTTTGGTTAGGCATATAGCAACCGGGCTGCCTGCTACACGGTTAGTTGCATTGCCTGAGGGGTGCTCAAGGATGCTGAGAAGTGCATTGAGCTCGATCCAACATTTGTAAAGGGCTACAATCTAGAAGGGTGCCAGTTTTTCATGAAGTGAGTATGAAAAGCTTTGAAAACCTACCAGGAAGGATTGAAGCTTGATCCTCAGAATCAGGAACTCCTAGATGGTGTTAAGAGGTAGATAGATATTTCTTTATATTCTTATATTCATCAGTTGGGTGCTTCTTCTAAGTTTTTGTGGGTGATCGTGATTCTTAAAATTGGTTTTGTGGTGTGAACTGTGTTTTACTTTTCTTCTTTTCTGAAGTTCACTCATCTTGTTCTTTTGTGAAGACATAACTACTGATGTGCCCTATTACATGTTGTATTTCTGTTGGCCTAGCAAGTTGCTGTAATTGAACAAGGTCTCCGTTGCAAGTGACCGGGATTTTGTCATGTTGTTCTTAATAAATAAAAATGCTCTATCCATTTTGCAGATGTGTAGGGCAAATAAACAAGGCAAGCCGTGGAGATCTAACACCAGAGGAGCTCAAAGAGAGACAGGTATCATTTCTTTGCACTGTAATCTTATTTTTCTCCAGGTAGAGGTAATCGGTGATGGTAACACCTAAATCAAATTCTTTGCAGGCCAAGGGGATGCAGGATCCAGAAATTCAGAACATCCTTACAGACCCAGTAATGAGACAGGTAATATTTGGTTGTCTGAGAGTATTATCTTCGACATGTCATGTACCAATAACATTGTGAACGTAATCCTGCATCTTGTAATTTAACTGCATTTTGTATTTTGGAGCAGGTAATTAACTGGATTTCCAGGAGAACCTGGGAAAGCTGCACAGGATCATATGAAGAACCCTCTTGGGGTATGGACAAGATCCAGAAGTTGATTAATGCAGGAATTGTCCAAGTTAGATAAGTAGCAGTATTTACAACCACCAGGGAAAAAGAAGCAATGACTATCCATTTTTTTGGTTATCCTTTGTTTATTCAAAGTTAATCGTTCATATGAACCCTTTTACTCTCTTTCGAAGTGTAATGTCGCACAGTGTCCATGTTCCCCCCTCTTTTTTTTTTGTGTGGCAACTGTTAAAATTTTGATTTTGTTGCTTGAGTCAGGAAGGAATGATGGCACTTTTGTCTTAATTGTTGTATTTCCTGCCGGTTCTTACTCACGGTAGCTAAGAGAGTTCAGCTCTGTTTTCCCTGTGGGGCGAGTAAGTAGTGTGCCTTTAAGATTGGTTTCAAAAACATGTGGAGGAAGTGTTTAAAATGTTCAATCAAAAAATTATGAAATTTTAGCTGTAAAAATTAGAAAGAAACGAATCTTTTTAATGGTGTCAAATTTTCCAGAAAAGAAAACCAACTATTTATGAAAAGCAACCGGAATCAGCATTAAGTTGCAACTTTGGCAACGTCGGTCGAGTTAACATTTGTAAAGTCCTTTGAGTTAAACTGATCTCGCGAAGTTAATTCAGTACTTTTTTGGTTCGACTTTAGTCCAGTTATATAGAGAGGTGTGCCTGTATCTTGAAAACAATACTATGTTTCAAGAATTTGTTACAGTACAAAGCTGGCGATGTATCCTGTTAAAGATACCAAAGTGGTAATGAAGTAGCACAAAATCAGATTTGAGTTAGTTGTCCTGATAAATTGATGCTATGGCATATGTTGGTATCTTTGAAATATCTAAGAAGCTGTTGGAAGTTGGAACAAATGTTTGTGGCAGAGGTTCTCTGGTGAATACTTCTGCAGGTGAGAAGAATGTAGAAACTAAAAACTGAAAACTTGTTTTGTTTTCAGAAATTTGTATGTTAGAGATGGACACATAGATTGGTGCTTTTGGCTAAGAGCTATTGCAGAAAAATGAAATGTTTTCAAAAACCTAAAAGAACACCAACTGGAGTGTTTCTTCTGCAAGTTCTCAAATATTTTCATGGACAAATGTCACCATTGTTAATTTATTTTTTTTAATTAAAGAGAATTAAAATACTGTGTTAGAAGGTAGAAAAAAGGTTAGTTGAACAAAATGTGTATACTAAGCAGATAAATAGCAAAAAAATTTAATGGAAAACCCCCTTGCACTCATGGATAAGGTTGCAACATAAAAGCAAATGTAAAACAAACAACTCAACCGTCAGATGTTACACGAAGATCCCAACAAAGAGCATCATATATTTTGTTTCTATAGTAAGAAGGATGACACACTCAATCTTGCCCTAAAAATTGAAGCTTTGGCTTCTGAGATATCTTAAATGCATGTACACATTGTAGTCCTTTCTTTCTTTCGCCCCTTCGGAGTCTCAGCTTGTAAACACAAATGGCTGAAAATCTCAAGACGTATAACTAAAAATCAGCTGTTCTGCATCAGTCCATCGATGTTTCATGCTGGTACAAAAAGAATATTGTGCAAGCTTTAACATCTTCATCGAGTAAAAATACCTACTATTAAGTTCGTGGATCCAAAATCTGGAAGACTGACTAAGCAGCTGCTGCTTCCTCCTTTTTGGCAAGCTGGTTTTGAATGTGTTGAGGGACAACATCAAACTTGGCTAATTGCATAATGTACGAGATGTACCTAGCCTTGTCATTCCCCGCAAGGTACTAACATAATTGAACATCTCTGCTAATGGAACTAAAGCATCAACCACCTGCACCAATTAAATAAGATTCATCAGAGAAAATTCATTATGGAGAAACATTAATATAGTACTTTTGTCTCAAAGAAACAACAATTTGTCACATGCATACTTTAAACTTGTGTTTGATCTTCACAATTGTAATATATGACATGTTACAATCCCTCTAAGAGGTCCTCTTTTTAAGTTGATAAAGCTATATCTTACAAATCTTTCAAAATGTTTAACACCACTTTATTTCTATAAATTTCACAACTTTCAAGAATCAAATTTACTGAACTTCTTATCCTTTTCTTTAGAAATAAAGTTATGTTGATTTTCAACCATTACTTCATATCTTCTTTTGGCATCACTAATATAACATATAGAAATCAAATTAGAATCTTAAACTCTATTTCCGGTCAAAGACCATTATAAAATGAGATAGAACGAAATAAATGATGGTTGAAAAGTCGGTTTAACAGAGATAAAGTCATAATCAAAGTTAAATGATTGAAGTGAATTGAATTTTTGAATATTGAAAAGTTGTATAGAATAATATTATTAGTAGAATGATGCCAAATATACTGCAATGGGTCAAATTGAAAATGTGTTATAAGTAAAGGACTGTGATGAAACATTAGCATTTTCTAAAATTGGCTTAATTCATGTACGCATGCTGGATCATTTACTACTGTACACATGCTGGATTATTATGTGATCAAATAAGTGATCCCTAATTCTTGATCAACAAACCGAAGTTGGAAGGTGCAAACATAGATAATATCGGTGCAGATCAACAAAGGAGTCTGCTATTCATACCTTGAGACCTCCAGGTTTGTCTCCAAAGCTGTTGATCTGGCCTCTCCTTGAGTTAAGGTCACCAATCACATCTCCTAGATGCTCTTCTGGGGTAACTACTTCAACCTTCATTATGGGTTCTAGCAATTGTGGACCAGCTTTTCTCATCCCATCTCTAAAAGCTCCCCTAGCAGCCAGCTGGAATGCCAAAACACTTGAATCCACATCATGGTAAGAGCCATCTACTAGCACCGCACGAACATCACACAGGAAAGCCTGCCAGTACCCCGTTACTCATGCATTCTTCTAATCCCTTCATAACACCCGGAATATATTCTTTTGGCACTGCACCTCCCTTGATTTCACTCTTGAATTCATATCCACCACCCGCTTCCATGGGTTCAAACCTTACTGTGATATCAGCAAACTGTCCTGATCCACCAGACTGCTTCTTGTGCACGTATTTCACTTCTGAGGTCCTGAAATGCTCGGAGCAGTTTACTTGTGGAGCTCCAACATTAGCTTCCACCTGTTAATAGGTAATTAACAAAGAGTAACTAAATGAAAGAAACCCTATTTTTTCAGTTCTACGAGGTGTATACTGTAAATAAGAATGGTGGGTAAATACAGCCAAGTGAACGAGCATAGGCATTGAGCAGTATCTTTTAAGAGAAGATCAAAGAAATGTATGCAGCAGCAAACTAATTGTGCCTAGTACAACGATGGGAAACAAAAGTCTAGTTTCAGGAGATACATGTCCTGTGAAGGTGATGACGCTGAAAGAAGATCAAAGTTGTAATTTTTTCCCTTTTGGGATTTTGAAAAATTTCCTGTACTTCATTCATGATAAATTTCAGCTAAGGTTTTTGTTGATCTCATCTGGCTAAGCAATGCTTGCAGATACCTTGACAATTCAAAAAGATAGAAAGCTCATATAGGCAACATATTTATGTCCCTGGGAGTGCACTCACAGTGGTTTTTTGAATATATATCCAGACAATAAATATCTGCTTCGGAGTGTGTTAAGCAAACATTTTGCAAATATCCAGACAATAAATAACTGCTTCGGAGTGTGTTAAGCAAGCATTTTTGCATATATCCAGACAATTTCAGATATCACTTTAAGCAGTAAATAAGAGTTATAGTGAAAGTAACTAGAAACTGCAACAGCAACTGATAATAAGAGGAGAAAAAGTAGGTTTATTTTCCTTTTTTTGGGGGCTTTGTAGGGCTTGAGAGGGGTTTCCAGATACATACCTTAAATTCCCTTTTCAGTCGATCAACAATGATCTCAAGATGTAATTCTCCCATTCCCTCAATAACTGTCTGGTTAATCTCCTCATCCCGTGAAAATGGAAAGATTTATCCTCTGAGCAAGTTTTATTAAGCCTTGCGCCATCTTATCAATGTCCGCTTGGTCTTAGGTTCAATTGCAACCTTTATAACAGGATCTGGGAAACTAGCGCCAAGAACAACAGGCTTCTCTGGATCAGACAACGTCTCTCCTGTAATTGTATCTTTCAATCCAGCAAGAGCAATGATATCGCCAGTTAACGCTGTCTTTATATCCTCTCTGCTGTTGGCATGCATTTCCAGAAGTCTGCAATTCTCTTTCTTTCCTTTGTTTGCATTCAATACATATGATCCTGCACTAAGCTTTCCTGAATATACCCTGACGAATGTGAGAGACCCGACAAAAGGATCATTCATGATCTTAAATGCCAAACCAGTAAATGGTTCATCATCACTGCGAGCCTCTCAATGATCAATTCTGGGTTGTCAGGGTCGGTTCCATTCATGGGTGGCAAGTCAACTGGAGAAGGCAAATAATCCACAACTGCATCGAGAAGCGGCTGAACCCCCTTGTTCTTGAAAGCTGATCCACACAGGACAGGGACAAAACTGCCAGAGATAGTTCCCTTCCCGATCAACCGCTTAATGGTTGCCTCTATCAGGTTCAACTCCTTCCAGGTACTTCTCCATAACATCATCATCCAATTCAACTATAGTCTCAATCATCAGTGCCCTATATTCCTCAGCCAGCTCTTGCAGATCAGCAGGAATGTCCTCATAGGAAAACTTTGCCCCTAATTCTTCTCCCGACCAAACAATAGCTTTCATCATCACAAGATCAACTAGTCCTTTGAATGTATCCTCTGCGCCAATTGGAATCTGAATTACAAGTGGTTTAGCACCCAAGTTTGTTATTATCACAAGTCTCTTGTTCGGAAGAAATTAGCTCCAAGACGATCCATCTTATTAACGAAACATATCCTTGGGACTCCATACTTATCAGCTTGTCTCCAAACAGTTTCTGATTGAGGTTCCACACCAGCAACACTGTCAAACAAGCATATGGCACCATCTAAAACCCTAAGGGCACGCCTACTCAAGAGTGAAGTCCACGCACCAGGAGTATCAATTATGTTGATACGATGCTTGTTCCAGAAGGTGTAGCAGCAGAAGTAATGGTAATCCCCCCTCTTGCTCTTGCCCATCCAGTCCATTGTGGCAGTTCCCTCATGCACCCCACCGATTTTATAGTTTCTGCCAGTATAGTAAAGGACCCTCTTCAGTTGTAGTTGTCTTCCCTGCATCTATGAGCCATAATTCCTATATTGCGATAGTCCTTCAAAGGCACTCACTTTTCCCCAGAAAAATAAAAGAGCAGCACATGAGTTTATGTTCCAGGAATGATACACTCTCTAGACCAAAATGAACCCTGTGGCACATGTATGTCAGCAGAGTCAATACTAACCTAAAATCTATACCGATCTCCTAAGACATAGTGCTGGATTAGACTGTGAATTGATAAACCATAACTCTGAAAGAGTTACTAGGATGTTTCGAATCATTGACCTTTTGTTTTTTGGGAAAATGGAACATAAATAAAAAAGTTGACATCAAAATAAGTTCTAATGATCAATGCTATTTTCCTTGAAATGCACTAAACAGAGGATAAATACTATTCTCACCAAGAGCAAGAAAACTCAAAAATAATACAATGAACTTCTAAAATAGATACTTAAAAGATTGGAAAATATATTTTAGATAGTTATCCAGCTGTATTCAAATTATTTTCTGACAAATTATATTTTTCCATTTTCCTTCTTGTTCATCAATTGGCAAAACGAACCCCTTTTGTTCTCCCCAAATATGATCTTCCTTTTCTCAAGCCTATTTGCTCCAATTTATTATGTTTTCAATCCTAATTTCATTCCACATTATAAAAATCACTCACTAAGGCAGTCATTATTAAAATAAAACGATCTCAGTTTCTCAATTCAAATCAATCAATCAACTGTGTCTCAATTTCAACCTAGAAGGAGCCAGCTATACTATATCCTGTATCCATTCATTCATAATTAGTACCTTTAATGGTGGTGGTGTTGCAGCCAACTTGCACCCACCTCAACTATAATATTAGGTACCTACGTCCACAATATAGTTTCCAGGCAACTCTTTCCACAAGGACTTATGTAGATTGGTTGAAATCACCTAGCTTTTTAGCCTGTGTCGGAATCCCAACCCTGGCCTCCCATGGTCTTTATTCTAGCTTAACTAACCTTCCAATATAAAAACAATGAACAACAAGAAAAGCAAGACCTTTGCCAAGAAACCAGCCTTGGTCTACTCACCCCCTCAGCCCCCCACCAAAAAAGTTATCTTTACAATTAACCATTTATACTTACACCATAAAAATTGAAAATTTTGATCCTCTAAGCAAAAAGAATTGCAATTTCCAATTTGAAATTTGATACCTTCAGCAGCAGCCATACCAAAGACAGAAAAGCCAACACTCTTACCACCCAAGAAACCAACCTATCCACTCACCCTTCCCCCAACCCCTCAATAAAAAATTTAGGCATCTTTTACAAGTTAACCCATTTAAAATTTACACCATATAATTGAAAATTTTGATACTCTAGCAAAAAGAATTGAAATTTGATACCTTCAGCGGCAGCCATAGCAAGGACAGAAAAGCCATTTTTTCTGGAGTTCCGAGATAATCCTGAGCTTCTAGAAGCATTAACAGACCAGAGTCGTGAGCTTCCGAAGAATTCAGACATGGAAGCTGAGGCAAGGGACTGTACTTTGACACATCGATTCCTCCGCGAAGAACTGACCCGGCTGGAAACGGGTACGGGTCTTTGAGACCCATTAAAGTTGCAGAGTGAAGAAGCAGCAGATGACATTACTCTTGTCACCGACCCCTGCTGCCATTTTTCTTCTCCTGTTTTCTGGTTTAGTGTGTATATTCTACTGGCTTATATTGGTTTGGATAGGGACTCAAAGGAGTGGGGTTGGGGATAATGCAAAGAGCTGAGGTGTGAGAACTTTTGGTGATTTGTTCATTTTGAGACCTTTGGTTTTTAGGTCATTTTTGGACTATGGGATAATATTGTGAGGCCTCGAAAAAAGAGTGCCCCTTTTCTTTTCTTTTAGATTGTCTTGTTAGACATGGAACAACATCCACTACACCCATTTAAACCAAGTTGTGTTAATGAAAAACTTAAAATTGGCAGAATTAAATATTGGTAGTTTTACACTTAAAAAAAGAAAACATTTGTTATGAGCTTGAATATACATATGTTGAGACTGCTTTGCAAAAATCATATATCATTGTCGGAAGTTTAATTTTGATAGGTCAAATTTTAGGCATGATTATTAAAAATTTATCTTGGTAAAGGTTAATTTCCAATTTCACATAGCGCGCATACATGAAGTTGGTAGCATAGTGAACTTCTATACATTGTGACTAAGACTTAAATAGTGATCCCAATATCGGTTATGTGTGCACCTGAACTAGGCTTGGCCTTGAAAGGGCCTCAACTGTTACGTTACGTACCTACGGTGATAGTACTATTTACGGGCTTTGTAATCGGAAAAGGATTGGGTTTGCGTCAGAACTGTTTTTTGAGAATTTTTTATAAATAGGATTATGTAATAAAATAATTATAAAAAATAGTGGTATTTATCAAATTTATATTTATTAGCAATTTTTTTACTGCTTTAATACCATTTTTCTATAAAGACTAAGATTGTATCAAAGTATCAAACCCTTAAATAACTCTTTATTGTAAGCTGACTGTCACATAATAACGAAATATGTAATTAGTGCAACTAATTCCCTATTTTACTGATACTGAGAATTTTTTTCAAAATATTGAAGACTTCAAATACAAAACAAAGTTCCTAAAAATAAGATTTATGAAATCTTGATTTTATCGATTTTCCTTTTTTATGGTGTATTATCGTTTGGGTTTTTAATAAATTATCACATATTTTGGTGTATCAACGCAAAACTCTTAGAAAAAAATGTTCAACATAATGGTGGCTGCCGTCATTCATTGACACTGGTTGGAGCGAGCTTATGAAGCACCTGGGATCGATGATACGATTCCACGCCAATGGAGATAAGAAACAATATGGGCGTGAGATTGTATGTTGAGCTAAAGAAATTTAACAGAGTTTGGATTGTATCCATTATGTATCAATATTTCATAATTAATGTTGAGGAAATGGTGTTATCATGAATTTATAATAGTGATGATTCTGTGCTTTGCTTAGTTCTAAGCAAGGTTCAATCAAATTCAATGGATACAAAAATTGTATCTGAAATCTAATATTGTTGAAATATTTATTATTCTTATAAAAAAAATTGCATACATTAGCAGTGGAAATATGATACATGAATGTATCTTTTTTTAAAATATTAATGTGTAATGAAACTTCATTTATATGTATACAATTTAAGTTTTTTTAAACAATAATTATTTTCATAATTGTATGTATCATAATATGTAGTGATACATTGAAATTAATGAATTGAGTAATTTTTTATCAAGACGCTTTTTTATAAAAAATTACTTATTGGTAAACAATATGAGTATTTTATATTTTCATGTATCAATTAAAAATTGTATACTAATAACAAAATTGAGATACATTAAAGTAGTGACTATCACATGGAACCTATGAAATTTCGAAGCCTAAATAAGTGGTACCCTTTCTTTAGAGTCCTAGAGGTCAATTGGCAAATGGGGCTCCAGTGAGCTCGCCAAGGAAAGCATTGATTCTATCAAACTTTGTTCGCAACTAAGCTAAACAAGACCTAACCCTCCTCTTCATCGATGCCACTTCCTTCTTGCCATTTAGCCATTTTTCCCATCAGAAAGAGATCGAGGATACGTGGGCCGCGTTTCCGACACGAAAGGAATGGAAAATGAAAGAAGAATTTGTGTGCACTATCTATGGAGTGGAGAGGCAATTGAATCAATGTCATCCTTCTTGTGCTAAAGGCTCTCTTTACCACAGTCATTCCATCCTTTTTCGAAAGGGTAAATGTTTTTCTCCTAAGCATCTCCTCACCGTGGCACGCTTCATCATCACACAAATCAATACATTGATACATGTACCTGATTATCAAAACTGACATCGATACATATATTGATTCCGCTATCATACACAAAGACAAGAAGAAGTTTGAAAATCGCAGCTATATCAATTCTTCTTCCTTGGACCTCCTCTTAATGTATCACAACAGCAGTTTCGCACTTGCACTGCCGCATGAACAAAGAAAAGACACAGATCAAACGCAATTTCGACAATCCCGTATAGATTGTTCATTGTGATGATGTACCTCGGGTTAGCCTTCCAGGGGATGATTCATCCGTACCATTTTTAAGCAAGATTATACCTTGATAAAAAACTCTAAAATTTAAAGATATTGGAAAAGTTGAGCAGTATATGAAATATGAAGTAAATATCGTAAAAATTACACAAGAATCAATGGAATAGTGGAGAGAAAACAATGAAAATCTGGAGAGGAAACACGAAGGAAAATATTGTGAGATTTTGAAAGACAAAAAGTATTTGAATTGGAGTAAATACTGCCAATGAGACGAAAGAAATGCAGTGTTTGACATTAGTTTACTATTAAAAGCTATTTGTGTAATTATTTTGCTATTTTTTTGTACTTTAAATGTATTGTTATATATTGTAAATATGTATTAACATTTGCTTAATTATGTAATTTTTTCTTGTTTGAACGCATTAAGCCAGAAAATACAGTTAGGCCTTACTTGTAATGAGATTGAATTCATCTTAGAACCTTCTAATTTCTTCTAGTTAAAAATAAAAAATAAAAATCTTCTAGTTACATAAATGTATATTAACACTGTATAAAAATTAAGGTATTCCCTTTATAGGTAGATTGAATTAAGATGGAAGGTAATTTGCAGAAGCGTTTTTTTCTTTTTCCTCACTTGCTTTTTCAAACTAAAGGTAATTTCGCTTTTTCAAGAACTAAAGTTGTGTAGGTAGAAAATAATAGAAGCAAATAACAGAAATATTGTTAAGAATGACTGAGAAAATTGTTTTCCATTGTAATATTATGTTATTACAGTATACTTTTTTCCGAACTTTTAATATCGCATAAAATACATTAGCATAAATCAAAATAATATCGCTTTCCAAGATCAAGATAATTATATTAATTATAGCTACAATCATATCGGAGTAAGTTCGCTCAATTTTCGTCTTAGATTGTGAACAAAAAAACTTTATATACTTATAAGGAACAATGATTTTAATCCTCTAGTATAAGCAAACCAATACACTAAAAATCTACTATATAAATAAACGACACATGTAATATATGATCTATTTAAATCTTATTAAAATGCAATAAATAATTATTTTATAATAAATATTATATCTTAAATAAATAATTAATAATATATGTATTTTTACCTACCTACATGTCCATAATTTGTACCAAGGTTTACTATTACAAACGTGATGATAAGCTCGTCTTCCGCATTTGTAATAGAAATCGCCGTCACACCTACATCCACATGGAAACAGAATCAGATTACAGGAACACATCACTTGAAAGTTGAACTCCTAAAAGAGTTTAACTCATTTAGCAGAACCATATCAATCAAATCCACACAATATTATTATTATATATTTCTCATGGAATACCTACTTTATAAAAGCCTCAGCATATGAATAATTACTTGTGATTTATTATAATTTAAAAGCTATTAAATTTTATTGAATGACACGCTTGTAGCTAGATTTAGGCATCGGTGCCAAGCAAGTCAAGCTTGAGTCGAGTTTAATCGAGCTTTAAATAGTATTGAGCCGAAATGGTAGCTCAATCGAGCTTTTCCATGTTTTGATCGAATTCGAGCCCGAGCCGAGCGATTTTTTTTTTTAAATCTAAATTCTTTTATATTTCTTATAAATTTTATTTATCTAATTAAAACTTATAGTTCTCAAGGCAATTTATCAATAATGAAAAAAAATTATACCAATCATAATAAAAGGATATCAGAGCATTATAGGTTGATAAATAACTAAATTATATATTATGTTTGCCTAGCCCTTTTGGTCCCTGTTTCCGGAAGCCACGGATTTCGTTATAATAACTAAATGCTAAGTCCTGTAAAATTCTGCTTTCTATGCACATTGAGGCTAAATGTGCTCCTCAATCCCACACAATAGAATTTTACAAATCTTTATTGTCCCTTTAATCCTTTCTCTCTCTTTTTGTATTATTTTTGTTTATGCATGTTCGATATTTATTTATTTGATTAATCTACATATATGCCGTGAAAAAAGGCCGTAATAGGATTTTAGCGTTCTCAATTCTTCTAAACAAACAAACGTTACACATTCAATACTAATATCAAGGTTTGCGCACACAAAAGAAAATCCATTAATACCAAATCAATTTGCAAATGATGCAGACTACTACATGTATCAAGAGTGATTGATTCAAAATTTTCAGCCAAGAAATTTAAAAATTATATAACATTTTGAATTTAAATTCGCGAATTTTACTTTTCTTAATTCAAAAATTATATATATTCATGAAAATTATAATCCAAAACCCTAAAATTATAATCCATCCCCATTAAAGATAATATTTTTCATATAAATCTCTATTAACATGAAGGAAATTAAACTAACCTGCACCTGACAATACTGCAACCTTGATTACGTTCAACAAAGTGGCGACACATAGGGACAATTCTTCCACTTTTTACGCATAGCAAGCACGTGGAAAGCGACGTCGTTTATATCCTTGCCATCGCAGCGTAACCCAGCGTGCCATGGAAGCTTGCACTTAAAGCAAAACAATCTTTTACAATTTGGGCACCTCGATCGCTTGGCATTCCCACCACCACACTCTCGTCCAAAATCAGCCGAACAATTCCGATTCGGGCAGTAACACTTAGCTAACCTTAAAACAGAGGACTCGCACAACACGTCGGACCATTTAACAAACAACTGGCGACTCCAAATTGTGATTTCGACAAGATATCGGGTCGAAAAATTGGTTGCAGTTCAGAGAAGGACATGGAATGTCGCCGATGTTTTCCTCCAGCTTGACGGCGATGTAATTTTATGATACAGTCCGTACAGAACGGATGGACACAGCTGTTCTGGTTCTTGAATTTCTTGTTGGGTAACAACATAGGTCTGTACAAATTTCGCAGGTGAATGATTCATCATCTGGTAATTCTGTCACCTGCAATTCGTTTTTTCGGATTTGTTCTGATTGGTTTTTGGCCGATTTTTTGCTGTGTGTTTCCCATGACTGTGAGAGTGCGTGATGAAGCGGAGAATTAGTTTTAATCACTTTGATACATAATTTAAAGTTTATAAATTTTAATTAATTAATTGCAATTTTTATTTTATTGTATTTGAATTTTAAATTTAACTTTTTTTTTATATTAAATATAAAATTTAAATTAAAGTTATTAAGTTAGACTGAAATTATATTTATAGTGAGTTAATTACTAAATATTTATGTATTATGATTAGTTATAGATAGATTTCTTAACAAAGTTAAATATTTATACTGCACTTCTATACCTCTAAGGATGGTGTTATCTTTTTTTTTTTTTAATTTAAACCAAATCAAACTAATAAAAAAATTAAAAAAATTAAAAAAATTAAAAAAATTAAAAATATTTAAGATAATTTTTTATTTATTTTAGTTTTTGTTTTAGTATTATAATTATAATTTCTATTTTTAAATATTATAATTAAATAAAATTACAATATTTATATTTTCTATGCAAGAAAGTTATAACTAGCAATTGATATATCTTTTAAATAATTTATATTATTTTATTAAACTTTAAATAATTTATAATTTGAAAATTAATATTTTAAAAATATTATTAAATAACCAAAGACATGAATACAAAATTTTATCAAAATTTTCTATTGTCGTTGTAAAATTTCATAAAAAGTAGCTTTGAGAAAACGCCTTTTTATAATTTTAGTTTTGCTTTTAATAATTATATTTTAATATGTTTAATTACGTACATATATTATATGAGGTGTAAATAGAGGATTTTTATAATATAGAAAGTGTAAGTGTTTGATTTTAAAATATAAGAAGTTTATCCATAATTGAGTCATAGTACAAAAATGTTTAGTGTAATTAAACCTATTGTTTAAGCTAAATTAAGTTTGTTATATACTAAAATTGTCATATGAGAAGAAAACTTCCGAAACTATTCTGCTTCAATTTCATTTTATTAGGAAGATCCATATCACTTATCCTCCAAAAGATAACTTGAACTTTCAACTTATTATGAAAATACTCAGCCACTTAACCTAACCTCACTTGTGCAACTCTCGAGTCCTAAAAGATTGGAGAACTTTTTATTAAAAATAAGTAAGGATTATGATTGAAATTTAATTTGATATTTAAATGAAAAAATGTTCCGTATAAAACCCAGTTAATTCAGCGAAATTCATGTTAACCTTCTTTGAGCGATTATAACAAAACATCATAAGAATTTTAATTGGGAAAAAAATTATTTCGTACAAGGTGTTTACAACACAATTATAAATATATGATATATGTCTGGATATAAATAATTATCATTTAATTATGCTTAATTAATATGTATTTTTATTAAATTATTTAATCGTAAAAACTGAATTGATTTGAAGGCTAGTACTTAGAAAATATTAATCTTTAATTGTGTGAAATAATCAAGATTTCTACTCTAGTCTACTAGTGAATTGTATTTGCTCTGTCATAAAAAATATTAATAATTTATTATATATTATGATAAAAGAGGCTATAATATATATTTATATTATTTGTATAAATTTAATTCAGAAATATAAAACACTTTCAGTAACTTGATGACAATTTCCATGTTTCAAGTAATTAATATTAGAAGTTGTCCGTAAAAGTGTTAAGATGGCCCGGTTTTATAAATGAATTATTTATTAAAAGTGTAATTATTTAAAAAGTTGATATATATTTCTCAATCAATTATTTCTTTTGATTTCTTAAAATGTTAAAGTTTGAAAAAAATTTATATTCATTTTTATATAAATAATAATGTCTTATTTAATATATACGTATGTAAGTTACGATTTTTAAATATTGTTCAAAGTTTATATAAAAAAATGTAAAAATGAAAAAAAAGAAAACCCACTTGACCGTTTTTATATAAACACCTAAACATATAATTGATTTCAGAAAAGAAAATATTTTGTTAGTCAACAAGATCATAAATTAATTACTATTTTGAACCCAAAAGAATGACTTACAACTATAAGAAAGAGAAATGGAGAAAAATAAATGAAAGAAGAAAATAATATCGTTCCTATGATATTAATCATTAAAAGTAGAATGGAAAAATACACAATATATAATTTTTTTTTATCATTATTTCTAAGGGGCGCATAAATTACAAAATGAACAAGTTAAAGCAAGTATATGGGATATTTAAATGTCTGATCATAATATAGTACAATACTATGCATCCATGTCCTTATATCAAATATGTTACAATAAACTTCGAAAATACGTAAATTTATTTCATGAATATTGGATACAAGGAAAAGAAGGGAATAACTATCCTCCTTTCTAACCAACTAGAATAAAAATAGTCATTTGAAAATAAGCAAACTAGGTACAAGCATACAAAAACATCCAAATAACACATCTGAAAGAAATCAGAGGAATTAATATGAACAGGAAATTTGGCTTATGTGCATTGGAAGTTCTTTGGGGCATATTTGCCACAGTTGTTGAGCAAATGTTGAGGGAAATAGGAGATTGAGGTTAATTCCTAAACACATTGGCCAATGGTGCAAAGGCAAACAGCAGCATCAAGGTCAGCAAGTCCTTCAATTAGAGAGCAACATTTAGTCTTGGCTGGGCTACTCTAATGACAAGGTGCACTAAGTCATTCAACAAATTGGCACACACTTTTAGCTTTAGTGTGTCCTTTGGGCACTTCCCTTTGAAGATGGGGTAGAGGGGTAGGGGTAGGGTGGGTTTTGGAGTGTGGGGGCGGTGGGCATGGGACATTAGTGGAACTAACCATAGTGAAGAAAAGAATGTTCAATGTGAGAACAAGGGCAATTGAGGATGCACCAAACTGCCAGCCATATTTTCAACAATTGAATGTATTAATTAGGAAGTGAAAATGTTGTTTGCTTGCGTTTGAGATGATGAAATGAGTGGCTATTTATAGGTAAAATTTGATTTTTTTCCAGAAAATTGGAGAGAGGTCCATATATTTAATAGAGAATATCCATGTAGAGCTGGCAAAATGCAACTCGAGTTGAGATACTACTATTATTATTGGATTATAATTGTCTCTATTATATCTTATTCCTCAAAGATAATTTATTTTCACATGGGACATAGATTATTCTCTCTAATTATTTGTTATTGAACATGCTGAACCACTGCCAATTGATCTGGCCTTATCAAATTAATCCCTTGTTCAGTTTGGAAACTAATACTAGTAAAATTAAGTGCTTGCTGTTGTTTGTTCTTATAGCTTTTCCATTGTAAATGTAACTTACAAAGGTAATAATTAACGACAAGAGGGAATAATTAAAGATTAAGCTGTACGTGATACTAGGGGATTAATAATGTGCTAATTGAATAATACAACCTAATAATGCGTTAATAGATTAAAAACAAAATCCTAAGCCCGTGGGTCGTGTGATTTTATGCTCCAATGACCTAATTATGGTATAAAAAAATAATATTCCTCTCGTTTCAATTTACATAATGCACTTTAGTTGAATACATGATTTTGAGAATTTAAAACTTATAATATAAACAGGTCATAGCTATTCGTGTGGTCAGTAATAAATTAAAGTTTAAAGTTAAAATAATAAACCAAAATGAATAAAAATCCCTTGATCCAAATTTTAGAGAATTTTAAAAAAAAAGAAAATTCATCACATAAATTGAAAGAACCCAAAAAATAATTTTTCTTCTAATATGACTTTCAAAAAAGAAACTATAATTGGTAGGTTATTCTCAATGAACCAGATTCCTCATATGCCATGGTCCTTGCATGACTATTGCTTATAGTTTGCTTGTGCTCTAATTTGCGAAATGTACATAGTCATATTCACTAGTTGATTTCTCATATTAATCACTGATTAATTAATAATAATTATTATTTTAAAGTTACTATTATTATTTTTGGTTCTTGCTTTGATTTTTATAACAAAATAATTAACTTTTTATTAGTTTGAGTAGTTGTTTGAGAAATCAACTCAAATACTCAAAGCAAGTTCTCAGAATTTCTTTGTATCCTATTTTAGTTAGTATATGTGAGGTGCAATTTTATTTTATTTTCAAGCAGTTGGGGCATTAATCCATTCTCAAGGAGTCGTTAGTGGTTTCTTCAACAGTCAAGCTTAGTTTATTGAAACTTCATCTGTCTTGCAAGATTTGAGAAAGCTAGCAAGGACTCCATATGACCCAATCAAGAGTCCATTCAAGATAAATTGTATGCCATAATTATGTGTCTTGTATTATTTATGAGATCTTTTTCTTCTGGACTAAATCAGCTCAAAAAAGTATTATTGCATTCTACATTTTATATATCTAGCTTTTTTTTTTTTCAATTATCAATATAAGATTGTCACGCACTCCAATAATCTCCGTTAAACTAAGTTTCGCGTTACCATCATTTCAATGGACTTATCAGCATTGTGTAATAATGAGACACTTCTATCGTGCTCCTTCATTAAGGTATGTAGACTAGTCAAAACATAGAAAATATATAAGCTTTTTTTTAGTTTGATTTGCTTGATATAGTCAAATAAATAAGAGAAATTTTTATTAATTATCACTAACACAAAATGGATAAAACGGATAGAGAAAACAAGGCAACAATGCCTAGCTACTTTCTACCCAATAAAATTAAAATATTTCCTGATAAATATGACTGTCAAAGAACAAAAACATTCAAGGAAATGGAAAACAAATAAACAATTACACATTGGAAGTTTGGGGGCATATTTGCCACAGTTGTTGAGCAACAAGCTGAGGGAAAGTGGGACATTGAGGTTAATTCCCAACACATTGGCTTTAATGGCAGTGCAAAGGCAAACGGCAGCATCAAGGTCAGCAAGTCCTTCAATTAGAGAGCAACATTTAGTCTTGGCTGGGCTACTTCCAATGACAAGGTGCACTAAGTCATCTAACAAATTGGCACACACTTTAACTTAGTGTGTCCTTTGGGCACTTTCCCTTTGAAGATGGGGTAGAAGGGGTAGGGGTAGGGTGGGGTTTGGAGTGTGGGGGCGGTGGGCATGGGACATTAGTGGAACTAACCATAGTGAAGAAAAGAATGTTCAATGTGAGAACAAGGGCAATTAAGGATGCACCAAACTTATTAGCCATTTTTTCAACAGTTAATTGAAATGTCGGTACTAGTAGTGAAATGTTGTTTGCTTGGCGTTTGAGATGATGAAATGAGTGGCTATTTATAGGTAAAAATCTGACCTTTCTCCAAAAAATTGAGAGAGGCCCATGTGGATAGAGAATATTGTGTAGACAAGAAGCTGGCAAATATGCAACTTGAGATACTACTATTATTGGATTATAAACTTGTATTTTTGTGGATTTCATTAGTTGTCTCTCTATTATATCTTCTTCCTCGTGATAAATTACACATCCTTTTATGTTCATGGGACTTAGATTATTTGAACATTGTTCTTGAACACATGCTAGACCTGTGCCAAGATTTGTTTGTTCAGTTTGGAAAATAATGTATACTAGTAAAAAGTGTCCGTTTGTTCTTCTAGCTATTCTCTATTGTAAAATGTAAATAAAAGAAGACATGATAAAAATAATTCTGGTGACATGTTATAACATGTAAAAGTACTCAATGTTAATAGCAACTTACCTAACACTAAAAAACAAAAGTAATATCTCCTGCAGCAAGCGATATAAAATAAAATGACACGAGGAATAAAAGAAAGATTAAGTTGTATTGTAATGCGGACACATCAATGATTAATAATGTGCTAATTGAATAATAAACCTTAATAATGCGTTAATCGAAAAAAACGATACCAAAAGCATAGGTTACAAAAGTATACACAAGGTTAAAATAGTTAAATTGCTATGTTTATTTATTTGTGATAAATATGTTAAACAAATTGTTATAAAGAAATCAAAGTAAGATAGCTAGGTGTAACTTAATATTATAAATTTAAATTACAAGGAAGATTAGTGTCATGAAGAAAATCTATGATTCTGAAATTATTCATAAAATTAATTGTATATGATAATTAGGTCTTATATCTTATTATTTGGGAGAATTTCTTTTCTCCAATATTGTATTTATTGGACTAAATCAACCCAAAGAGACTCTCACACCGTTAAGACACCGCATATTTTATATATGTAACTTTTTTTCTCGTTTCATCTAACAATGTGTGAGTGTGTGGTTTTATTCATGCACCTAGTAATTTTTTATTTGAGCTAAATTTCACATCACTCGTTATTTCATGAAATCATTTGAAAATTAACTGTATGCCATATAACATACGAATATTTACTTCGGCCATCAAAGCTCATAGCTAGGCTGATTTAATTTTGTGTATATATGTCTCCAACAACGAGCATAGGTGGTAAACCCGCCCATAGATGTGCAAAAGTAGTAAGTGGGGCTCCAAGCCACCATTCTGCCAATTCTATGTTCATTTTCTCGAACTATTAGCTTTGATAATAGTTATTAGGTTTTAATCAGTCCAAAGATACTATTAATCCGGTATGATATTCCTGCATCTTATATGCAACTTCTTCTTATTCAACTATCAATATCAGAGTTTACTTTGGCTGAAATATTCAAAACTTATATCTTATTTATGAATTTATTTTCTATAATTTTATCTCCCAGCCCTACTTCAAGATTATACAAAAATTCTAATTAGTGTTACGTTCATTCCGTTATCGAAAAATAGAAAATGCAATAAGTTGTTCTCTACTTAAGAATTAACGTATTCGTGCAACAAGTTGAATATAAGGTGGTCCAATATAATGTCATCATCTTTCTCTTCTGTCAAGGAAATTGTTTAGTTTTTCACATAGAAACTATAATGTGGTTATAATTATTACTAGAAGAACAATCCTTAGGGTCAAAGTGTGATTAAAGATATTAAGGTTCTTAATTGATTTGGTATATATTTTTAGCACTATAATATGTGTAGCTCTGATAGAATAAAAATATTCACCGCAAATATTACACAATATATTGTCAAAGATGCCAACGCAAAGTTATCATTGAATATGTTCATTATTAAAATATTTTCACTTTATCTTCTTATTTAGCAATCCATAAACACAGGAATAGATATATTTTTAATACTTGTCTATATATTCAAATATGGGTAGAACTATTAAATTTTAGCTTAGATTTTTAAAATTCAGTTTGAAAACAACTTGATCCACTATGTTATCTTAATTTGTTTGTTCGTTGTTTTTATGCATGAGTTGCGTAATAGGTTTATAGGTGCCTACATATTCAACCAAAGTTTTTTAAAATTTATAACTTATAATATAAAACATGTCATAGCTATTCGTGTGGTCGTTAATAAATTAAAGTTTAAAGTTAAAATTATTTTTAAATATTAAATTATATCATATTTTTTGACAAAACTAAAAAAGAAATTCATCACATAAATTGAAAGCAACCGAATAAATAATTTTTCTTTCTAGAATATGACTTTTTAAAAAAAGAAACTATAATTGGTAGGTTATTCTCGAATGAACCAGATTCCTCATATTATGGTCCTTGCATGACTATTGCTTATAGTTTGCTTGTGCTCCCAATTTGCGAAATGTACATAGTCATATTCACTAGTTGATTTCTCATATTAATCACTCATTAATTAATAGTTATTATTATTTCACAAAGTTACTATTTTTATTCTTGGTTCTTGCTTTTGATTTTTATAAACAAAATAATTAACTTTCTAAGATAATAATTATTAGTTGAGTAATTGTTTGAGAAATCAACTAAATCCTGGAAAGCAAGTTCCTTTGCACTTTCTTTATATCCTATTTTAGTTAGTATATGGAGGTGCAATTTTATTTTATTTTTCAAGCAGTTGGGGCATTAATCCATTCTCAAGGAGTCGTTAGTGGTTTCTTCAACAGTTGGGGCTTAGTTTATTGAAACTTCATCTGTCTTGCAAGATTTGAGAAAGCTAGCAAGGACTCATATAAACCCAATCAAGAGTCCATTCAAGATAAATTGTATGCCATAATTATGTGTCTTGTATTATTTATGAGATCTTTTCTTTCTCTAATTTTGTCTTTGTTGGACTAAATCAGCTCAAAAAAGTATCATTACACCTTACATTTTATATAGCTAACTTCTTCTTTTTTCCAACTATCAATATAAGATTTTGTTCGCGCCACCCACCAATCTCTCCGTTGAACTAAGTTTCACGTGACCATCATTTCATGGACTTATCAAAGATTGTGCACAATGAGCCACTTCCATCAGAAAGCCTCCTTCATTAAGGTATTCGACTAGTCAAAACATAGAAAATATATAAGCTTTTTTAAGTTTGATTGTTTGATATAGTCAAATAAATAAGAGAAATTTTTATTATGATCACTAATACAAATGGATTGAATGGGATAGAGAAAACAAGACAACAATGCCTAGCTACTTTCTACCCAATTAAAATTAAAAATATTTCCTGACAAATAAGAACTGTCAAAATAACAAAAACATTCAAGGAAATGGAAAAACAAATAAACACTTAAGCACATTGGAAGTTCTTAAGTATATTTGCCACAGTTGTTGAGCAACAAGCTGAGGGAAAGTGGGACATTGAGGTTAATTCCCAACACATTGGCTGCATGGCAGTGCAAAGGCATACAGCAGCATCAAGATCAGCAAGTCCTTCGATTAGAGAGCAACATTTAGTCTTGGCTGGGCTACTTCCAATGACAAGGTGCACTAAGTCATCTAACAAATTGGCACACACTTTTAGCTTTAATGTGTCCTTTGGGCACTCTCAAAGATGGGGTAGGGTAGGGTGGGTTTGGAGTGTGGGGGCGGTGGGCATGGGACATTAGTGGAACTAACCATAGTGAAGAAAAGAATGTTCAATGTGAGAACAAGGGTACTGAGGATGCACCAAACTTATTAGCCATATTTTCAACAATTGAATGTGGCTAATTAGAAGTGAAAATTATTGTTTGCTTGGTGTTTGAGATGATGAAATGAGTGGCTATTTATAGGTAAAAATTCTGATTTTTTTTTTCCAGAAAATTGAGAGATACCCATGTGGATAGAGAATATTGTGTAGACAAGGTAGCAGCTGGCAAATATGCAACTTGAGATACTATTGGATTATAAACTTGTATTTTTATGAATTTCATTAGTTGTCTCTCTATTATATCTTCTTCCTCAAAGATAAATTACACATCCTTTGTTTTCATATGGGACTTAGATTATTTGAACGTTGTTCTTGAACACATGCTGAACTGTGCTAAGACCTGATCCAATCAATGTTGATTGTATTCAATTTGGAATTAAGCGTAGTAAAAAGCTGTCTGCTAATTTTTTGAGTTTAACTAATTTATACTCTTGGTGTGCAAGAAAATTTTACATGTCACGTTACTAAAAAGTTGATTACATGTAATTATTTATAACTAAAAAGTTTATTTCCCGAAAAGCGAAATACGATAAAGTAGTGCGAACGACATAATAGTTAAATACTTCTTCTATCTTAAAATATTTGTCACATTTTATTTTTTCGAGAATCAAATTACATGAATGTTGATCAATACTATAAATTAAAATATCATCAAAAAAAAAAATACACGGATGTTAATTAAAGATTTAATAAATTAAATATTAGAAAAAGTATAAAATTTAATTAATTTTAATTTTAAAATATTAAATTAATCTAATTTAACATAGCTTAGAAAGACCGTGGAGGTTATATATAAAGAACCTAAAGGAGCATGAGTGAGTATTCATGAAAGCCATTCGTCAAGGTTGTGGCTGTCTTTTCAACCAAAATCAAGTCTAACCCATTTGGACCCCTTAGAGGCTCTAACCATGGAGCACGCAGATCCCAAAACGCATACTTCCAAAATGACTTCTCCGGGTCGGGGAACGCATTAGATATTTACCTAAACCAAAAGAGGTCCTCGAGCGGATCCCACGTTAGCTCTGCTAGCGACGTTGGTCTCAAACTGTAAAAGAATGCTCGAGCTGAGTAGCCTTCGGTCCAAAGAGTCCGCAAAATCACTAGGATAAGCGATATTATTGAACCAAAATAAAAACAACAAGAATGAAACCAAAGATCAGCTAATGTGTATATATTGTTTTTCATCAATATATGATCAAAGTCAATATTAGAAAGCAAAATATGGAAAAAGAAACTCATTGCAAAGAACAATCCTTAGGGTCAAAGTGTGAATAAAGATATTGGGTTGAAGTTCTCAATCAATTAGGTATATTTTTAGCAGTATAATATGTGTGTAGTATTGATAAATCGTGTCTGTGGCAAGAAAAATAAATATTTTATCATTGGATACGTTCATTATTAAAATATTTTCACTTTATCTTCTTAATTATTTGGTAATCCATAATCATAGGAATAGATATATCTTTTATACTTGTTCATATATTCAAAGTAAACCATAGTTTCTCAAATATGGGCATAACTATTGAATTGTAACTTAGATTTTGAGAATTTAATTAAAACAACGTGATTCACTATGCTATGTTAATTTGTTTGTTTGTTTATTTTTACGCGTAAGCTGTGCAATAGGGTCTAAAATTCAAATCCAATTGTGACATGAATTTGTGTGCGTAAAAAAGGGCAAAATTAAACTTCTAGACGCTTTTTCATTTCTGAATATCGTAATGTGCTATTAATTTTCTTGTTATTTTTGTAATTGTCGTGATAATCGCGCAAAATATCCACACTTCATGAGGACGAGAAAAAAAGGATTCTTATTTATTTATTTCGTACTTTTAAATTTTTAATCTTTTAATTGTGTGACAGGAGATTTTAAAGATGCGACTATGTATAAAACAATTAAATTGCGTGATAATAAAATCAAAGTTGGGACAGCATAATCCTATCACTTAATGAAAATTGATAAATAAAAAATCAAATAAATAAATTAACTAAAATAGTCAGAAAATCAGTAAAGAATCTTTTCACAGATCATCTTTTAAGTGTTGGTGATTGAGAAGTCGACGGAAATTTAACCCTAAATATTAGAGGTCGATTGAAGTCGTGACACCTCATAATCATTGAGATTTCAATTGATTTTAAATATGTTCAACTCAATTAAATGGTACACAGGTTAACTATAATGATGCGCCTAATACATTAATAATGGAGTGTCATATCATGCCAGTTAATTGAATTTGTTCAATTAAAATATATTGCTAAAATATCGATACACTTCACTTATTTCATTCATAATAAAAAAGTGTAATCGAAGAAGGTGCTAAGAAGCTTGCTCTGAGAACTATATCTCACAAATTACAGCAGACAAATTGGAAAGGAAAAAAAAATTAAAATAGTCAAGGACCATATTATGCAGCATGTACTTCATCAAAGAATACGGCACTGCCATCTTTCGCAGCGTTAAAAATAGGATAAGTTATTAACTCACTTATTTATTAATTTATTTATTTTGATTCATCCAAATTGAATGGACTTAAAAATTAGGCTATTTTGGGTTTAGTATTCAAGTTTTTTTTTTTGGTTGAATTACCCCTATTTTTATGTGATCGTTAATTTTTGTCTTTGAATAGATGTTTTTAATTTTTTTTTCTTTTACTGCTCTGCCAAAAATAAAATTGTAGATTAAATTATTTTTATCTATGATCTAATTTGCTAAGGCAAATATTTTTATAGAATGTTTACCCGAGAGCATAAGATCAACATTATATATTTAATTGGAAGATAAATCTTCTAGAAAACTTTAGCTGGGGTATAAGTTCGCTATAGGTTTAACTTATGCCTCGTGGCATAAGTTGATAGTATGAAATATGAATTTTTTAAGACATAAAGTTCTAAAACAAAACTTATGCTTTGAAAGACATTCCTTATATTCCTCGAGACATGTTTCGCAATACGTAACTTCTTAAAACATAAATTTCTAAAACCTAACTATTGTCTTGTAAAACATAACTTGTGTCTAGAGTATTTTCTTTACCTAGCAATTTTTTAATATTAGAATATTTTTATCCGATAATTTTAATACTTAAAATGCCGAATGACAAAAATTAAAAATTTTAAAATTAAAAACCACCCCATAAAATAGGAATATTCATACAAATGACCCTTCAGTATTAGTTCAAATTGACCCATAAATTTTTTTACCAAAACATTTAAATAGAAATCATTTTTCTAATTATGAGGACAGTCGATCTTAGAGTCACTACAACCCACGATCTTATTAACCTTTTTTTTTTTTCAATTTAAATAAGGTTATATCAACAATTGAGGACTTTAGATGAAGGGAAAACAAGAACAGAACAAAACACCCATCATTTATTAAAAATAACAAAATACACACCTTAAAAATAAAAAATACATATTATTACACATTGCCAATTTTGCACGAATAGCAGATTGCACAAATTCAAGATTGAAATATTAACGACAACTTGTAGACTTATTAGAGACACAAACTACATACAATACAAAACTTTGGTTCCTTTCTAGTATTATAATAGAAAGTCTTCAAAATACTATTTGTATTTTGCAACTTCAGTGCATGCCGTGTAGTGAAATCACCATAATTTTTAGCAGGTAACAGGGATCACCGTGAATATTGCTACTAATTTGACGATTTTTTATTATTCCGTAAGCCTTGAATTTCACCATCATCAGAATATTCACACTACTTTGATGATTTTTTTATTATTTTGGAAGCGCCTTGAATTCCAATTATCATCGTGAGCATTGACACTACTCTGACGATCTTTTATCATTTTGGAGGCCTCTTGAATTCCACCATCATAGTAAGTGTCGCCACTACTTGACGATCTTTATTCTTTGAAAGCCCGTTGAATTTCATCATCATCGTGAGTACTGCAAGTAACTCGACAATTTATTTTGAAGCTCTTGAATTCCACCATCATCGTGATTTGTATGTGTGATAACGACCTGACGAATAGCAGTGGCCGTAGTAACACAAAGGAGCACGACAAAGATGGTTACTATTATATTTTTATCCATTGAGACTATTTTATTTGGAGGGTTTGTTTATGCATTATATATATAGAGAGAAGAATTTAAGAGAGAATTGTTTGTATGTGCCTTTTGCAAACAAACAATCCATTCACTTCTTGACGATCTTTGCATCGTTAATTGATCAACAATATTACATAGTTCACCTACAGCACTTATATATGCTCCCGCGCCTTTTTTCCAAAATAAAATCTAATCACTACAAGACAATTGAGAGTGTATATTATATGGAGATTTTAATATCAGTGCTATTAATTACTTTTTTGTGTGTGTGTCGTAGACATGATTCTTTAAGTTTAAAAAAATATGTACATTAGTATAATAAATTATATTAAAATTTCTAAATGTCTGGACCATGGTAGGAGTGATATGCATAAAAGAAAATACTTAAAGTTTAATCTATGGCAATATAATCCCGTTCAATGCAAAAGCTGGGGTAAGCGGTAGCGGCGGTCGTTCGATTTTCCGATTCGATATTTCGATGTTCAATTTTGAAAAATATGCACTATATAACGGAATTAAACTAATTTGATCTGTTCCGATATGATTCGATGTTTTTAAAACGATTTTTTGATGCAAGTGAGAAGTGCCTACTAGACTACTAGCAGAAGTGCACCAGCCAAGCAGCTAGCGCCTAGCAGCTAGCAGCAGGCAGGCACTCAAACTCAAAGGCCAAAGTTGTCAAGGAGTGTCAGCAGCCCAGCAAGGTAGTAGCCCACACTCAGCAGCCCAGCAAGGCTTCTAGCCTTCGAGTTCTGGAAAGTAGTGGATACCGGAGTAATGAGTAGTCGCGTGGCGAGTAGAATCTAATAGACCCAGCAAGTCTCCGTAAACTCAGAATGTGTGTAAGATTTAAATGTTGGGTTGGGTACTTGGGTCAATGGGTTGAGTTGGGATTTTGAGTTAAATTTTAAAGAGTTAAATCAAAAATGAAAGCCTCAAATTTTAAATGGGTTGGGTTTTAAAATATAATTAATAAAATTTCGATTCTTCTATACCTAAGAATCGTGACCCTCATATCGAATACCGGACCAAAGTCCGAACTTTTCAAAAGAAAAACCGAACACTCAAACAATGAACCTAAGAACCAAACCGAAAACCAAATTAATTGCCCTATCGATTTGTCGATATTTATGCCACCCTAGTGTTTGGACAGAATATATATTGAGAAAATTTCAGAAATGGGCAACAATTTGGAAGAAAATAGGCTTAAGTAGCAACATTTACTTATTTACATAAAATGACAATATTTTATGTGCCATGTGTTGTATTTAACATAGATAAAACGTAACAAAATACAAAAACAAAACTGGAATGCGAGCCGATTTTAGAAATTCATGCTTTCAAATAAAATTCAATTAACATAACCACTCAAGTGGTAATTATTCCTGCTCCATTAATAATATGATTCTAATAAAGGATAGAATTCTTATTTACCAACAACTTGTGAGATAAAAAATAAAACAAAATACAAATACAATTCGAATAAAAACATATATATGTATTTGTATGTACTATTACTAAGATGTATTTCTTTTAAGTTTAATAGTTTCCACTGATAAATACATAACCATCAAACAACACAATTATATGTATTTGAAATCTATCTCAGATAGGTAATATACATACAAAATTATGTGTATTTGAATGTATGAAAACAGAACTAATATATATTCCCGCTTAAAATAAATATTTTGCGAAGATATTTCAATAAATATTTTGAATACTCAAAATACAAAACCCTAAATTCAGTAAAAGACACGGTTGAAAAATTAAATATCTAAATACATATAATACATGAGTTATAAAATATACAAATATGATTTTCAAAATCAAAAAATAGATCTACTTGAGATTTTGAAATATCATAAAGATTTGACTAATAAAAAATAAATATTTGCACTATTTGAGAAGATTTATTTTAAAAATATAAAAAAAAAAAAAATATTTAACATTAAAAAATAAATAAAATCACGAATTTAAACTTACTTGATTTAACAAGATTCTGTAAACAATGCAACGGAATTTGCGAGAATCGTGGACAGTTAATGGAGGAAAATAAGGGGTTGAAGATGAAGAAGGATGGAGAGAGAGGAGAAGAAAGGGATGTGGTTACAACAGCACTTATTAAATACAAGAAAAATAAAAATAAAATAAAAATAAAAAAATTGCACATTAAATAAAATAAAGTCATTATAAAAGTAATTCTTAAAACTATAACCGTTATATCTAAATATTTTTTTAAAATATGCTATAATATATAATTAATCCATATATATTTATTGGCTTAATCATTTTTAACCTTGCACAAGTTAACTCATCTAAAAGCTTGATTCAATTTGGCTCTGCATATATGACCAAAATTGACTCGTAACTACAGCTAATCAAAAACATAGAAAATATTTAATTTTTTTTGTTTAATTTGTTTATTTTTTTTATTTTTTTTATCATATTTAATCAAATAATTTTAATTTACTAACTAAAAAAATGAAAAATGATTATAAATGGTGTGAATTGAGTTATAATCATTATTTAAATTAAATTTACTTATCCATTTTTTTACCTAAGCAAATTTGTAATTTGATTATGATCTAATTTATTATTAATTTCTAGACGATTAACGACTTAACTATAGCTCAACCCACCCATTTAAATTTCATTTCTCACTTTCCCAAAGAGCAAATGTGGGCCACGTATAACATCTCATTTATTGTAGATGTCAACTTATTACAAATATAAAATGGATACAAGGGATAGAGAAAATTAGGCAACAATGCCTAGCTACTTTCTACCCAATTAGAATTAAAAATATTTCCTGACAAATAAGGACCGTCAAAATAACAAAACATTCACAAATGAAAAACAAATAAACACTTAAGCACATTGGAAGTTCTTGGGAGCATATTTGCCACAGTTGTTGAGCAATAAGTTGAGGGAAAGAGGGACATTGAGGTTAATTCCCAAACACGTTGGCTTAACAGGTAAAGGCAAACAGTAGCATCTACCGGGGCAAGTCCTTCAATTAGAGAGCAACATTTAGTCTGGCTGGGTTACTTCCAATGACAAGGTGCACCAAGTCATTCAACAAATTGGCACACACTTTTAGCTTTAGTGTGTCCTTTGGGCACTTACCCTTTGATGATGGGGGTGGGGCTAGGGTGAGGCTTGGCGTGGGGGCGGTGGGCATGGGACATTAGTGGGAACTAACCATAGTGAAGAAGAGAATGTTGAATGAGAATCAAGTAATTAGGATGCACTTAAACTTAGCCATTTTCACTAGAGTTTAGAAACTAGCACTCTCAACAATTAAATGTGGCTAATTTGTAGTGAAAATTATTGTTTGCTTGGTGTTTGAGATGATGAAATGAGTGGCTATTTGTGGTAAAAAATTTGACAATTGAGAGAGGCCCATGTGGATAAAGAATATTGTGTAGACAAGCAGCTGGCGAATATGCAAGTTGAAATACTACCTATTATTGGATTATAAACTTGTATTTCATTAATTAGCCGTCTCTATTATATCTTCTTCCTTAAAAATAATTTATTTCATCCTTTATTTTCACATGGGACTTATATTATTCTCTCTAATTATTTGAACATGCAGGACCTGTGCCAAGACCTGGATCTCATCAACATTATAATTCGTTTGTTCAGTTTGGAAAATAATACTAGCGAGTACACCAATAGTTAAAGATCTTACGTTATTAATACTGTATATACTACCTATATCTGGATCATACGTGCTAAAAAACAAAGGTAATGGCTGAGAGAGCAGCAGGGGAATATCTTGTCCATAAGGTATTAGTTCACAGGAATTTAGTAACTTTTTATCATATCTTATTTTTGTATTAAAAAATTTATAAATTATTTATAGTAAATTGTTAATCATGAATCTAGTTATAATTTTACGTTAACTTAAAATTACTATAGAAATTTATACACTTCAAAATCTGCTTGATTTATCTCTAAGGAGCGGTGGATATATAATAAATGACACGAGGGAATAAATAAAGATTAAGTTGTACATGATACATCGTGTATTAATGATGTGCTATTTGAATAGAGTAATATAATAAAACCTTAATAATGCTAACCTAAAATAAAACATCCTATTCCCGTGGATCAAATCCCGAAAGGCTACGAAGTAAAAAATCGATAAGATTATGAAAGTAAATATTCTTGCATTTATTGCTACTGCACTATTTATTCTAATTTTTACCGATCTCGAATCAAAGAAAAATAATAAATGACTCTTATGACGTGACTTGAAAGAAAGATTTCTATTCGTCAATGCTTAAATGTACTGATTAGCAGGGGGAAAAAATACTACTAGTCAGTAATATCAAAAGGATTGTTACAAGAGTATATTAATAAGTATAAATTTGTCAACTTTTAATTTTATTTCTTTATTTCTGATAAATATGTTAAAAGATTCTTACAAAGAAAGCAAAATAAGGAAGATAAAGCGTAATGTCATAAATCACAATTAAGATCATTGTCATGAAAGAAAATCTGAAAGTTTTTTGAGATTATCGGTAAAATTAATTGTATACGATATAATTATAAGTCTTATTTTATTTGCGAATTTTTTTATTTAATTTTTGTCTTTGCTGGACTAACTAAGCCTTTTCTCTCTCACACCATTAAGACACTACATTTTATATGTATTTCACCAATGAAATCACTATTTTTTATTAAATTTTTCACTAGAAAATGCTAAGTTTTTCAAGATATTTTGATTGAATCGGCGAGAAAAAATAATAGTGTTTTCACATGAAAAATTAAGAAGCTTCCGTCTATTTCGTGAGAATCTCGTTTTCCCACCATGTATTTTTTCAAAGGAGCTAAATCGTGGAAAATAAATGAAAAAATCATATTTATAACAAAAATTTCTATTTATTTGCAATCTTAAAAAGCTTTCTATTATTAATAATGGGTTTTCATTACTAGTTATCAATGTGTGACTTTGTCCGCACACCAAATAACCTCTTACTTGATCTAAGTTTCACATGACTCATTATTTGATAGATTATTTCAAATTAACTATGAGTCATCCATAATATTCGAGTATTTTAATTATCATTTTTTTTTTTTGTATGTTCTGTGTATGCATCTCCAATCATTGGGTAGAAATAGTAACCCCTACCATAGACGGTAAAAGTAGTAAATGAAGCCCACCATCATCTGGCCAATTCTATACTCATCTCGCTAAATTATTAATTATGATATCGCTGTTAGAGTCAACCAACTCAAGGATATACAATTAACATGGTATATATGATGCTCCTACAATTTATATGCAATTTTTCTTTTCAACTATTAATATAAAATTTAAACTTATTTTAAATATTATTGTAATATTAATGATATCTTATTCGCGAAAATTTCTTTTCAACGATCTTATCTCGCAAGCTTTCTTTAAGATTATACAAAAATTCAAAACTATCTCATTAGGGTTCACCACTTCATGTCAATATGTTTCATTCAGTTTTATTGGAAAAATTAGAAAAGCATAATGTGGAAAAGAAAATTATTACCAGGAAGAACAATCCTTAGGGTCAAAGTGGAATAAAGATATTGGCGTTCTAATTGATTTGGTATATATTTTTAGCACTATAATATGTGTGGCTCGTTGGATAGAATAAAAATATTCACCGCAAATATCGACAATATATTGTCAAAGATGCTAATGCAAAGTTATCATTGGACATGTTCATTACTAAAATATTTTCACTTTATCTTCGTATTTGGCAATCAATAATCACAAGTACGTTTGAGCGTTGAACCGAGCAAATTAAGTCCGAAAGGTTAGATCGAGCTATAGTATCAAGTCGAATTCAAATGAGCTCAAATCAGCTTCTTTAATATTTAGTATTATGTAGTGCTACATCACTAGAAATTTACCTAAGATAAACAGAATTGAAAAATATAAGTATTACTAGTTTTAATTGATTATTATATTTAATTTGATTGAATTATATATGAGATTAGTCTTAAATCCATAGACTTCAATTTAATGACGTTAACTTAAATGAACAGAATAGAGCTTCCAAGCAAAAATAAAAATAAAATAAAATAACAACACCAAATAGATTATACATATAATTTATTGACGGAATTTTTGAATTTAAAATATTAATTGCACTTGTAACAACCCATAAAATATCTTAAATAACAAGGCATATAAAAAATTTATCGTACCAAATTAATTAAAGAAATATAAAATTATAAATAATTATAATAAATAATAATTATTGAATTGATATTTTATTAACTTAATTATGATTAATGTGGATGAATTTAATTTTAAAGTAATCATTATATCATTAAAATGTGAGCTAACCGAGTTGAGATGAGTTTGCCAGAATCTGCTTCAGTTTTGAAATCAAACAGCGAGCTAACTCAACTATGCCCGAGCTTTAAACAAGCAAGCTAAATTAAATACATACAAACCGAACTGAGTTCCGAGCTAACTCCGCTCTATATCCGGCCGCATGACAAGAATAGATATAGTTTTTATATGTGTCTGCGAGCACAAAGTAAACCATAAATTCTCGTATTTTGGGTCACGGGTTTGAAAAACATGGCTTTTAACTATTAAATCCTATTTAGATTTTGAAATTTTAATGAAAACAATAAAGAATCTTATTTTATATATCGTATGTTAAGTTCAGAAGTGCTTGACAAATCATGCAAATTTATTCCTAAATACTTAGAGGTCTATTAAGATGGTCATGATGAATGGCATTGAGCTTGCGTTAATAATAAAAGCGTCATGTCGTGCCAATTAATTGAATTTATTCAGTTGAAACCTAGTTAGCGCACTTCATTTATTTCATTCATTAAAAAAAATGTGTACCCACCTTCATTTATAGGATTTTCCCAATTATAATATATTAATTTTCACTGGTTAGAAAAATAATTCTTCATTTATTAATACACTCTATTCTTTCTAAATTGAAGCCATTTAAAAGTTGAGTTAAATATGTGATTAAAATTAATTCATAAAAAAATTATCAAAATATTTAATTAAAAGATTTTTTTTAATTTGATATGCTACATATAACTACTTTAAAAAAGAAGATATCAAAAATATTAATTTTATTTTGATAAATTAAATAAATTATAGAAAAACAAACAAAGAAATTATATCTTAATATGTGGAGGGATTGGGGTTATGATTCACTATTTTAGAGGAAATTCAACTAAATTCAATTAAATTACCTATTTGCCACTCCCTCGCCATCTATTATATTTCTTGAGCTGGTTGAGAGTCATATCTAAAAGAAAGAAAAAGATTTTTCAATAATTAGGACATTCAACTATTATCACACGACCCACGATCAGCGGAAGATCTTTTCTAATTAATGTTAATTCGTTATTAAGGTTGATTATTTAATTAGCACATTATTAATCCGTGATATCACTTCCTGTCTCGCTAATCTTAATTAATTATTTACACGTGTCATTCTCTATAATATATTTTATCCTGCTTTAAGAGCAATTACTTTTTTGTTTAGTGTTAAATCAATATAAAGTACGTAGTAACGATTTTAAAGAAAAAAGATTAACACTAGCTGAATGATGTTTATACGCATCAATCACAATATTTATTTATTTATTTTTAATTGTTTTCTTCTTAAACGAAAATTTAAAACCTCAATTCTCTAAAATAAGTAATTCTAATTTCTCCAGTAGTTTGGCTAAAATGTCTCTAGCATGTTAACATATTAATAGGAGTCTTTTTTAGTTTCATTAGAGATTCACAATAGAAATTTTATGAGTTAATGATAAAAATCACATTTAAAATATTTTAATCTTTGAGTTTGATATATGAACAATTAAGGTTCGACCTTTCTAGCTTTCTAACTATCACAAATTATTTATTAAAACATTCAACTAATTTGCTCTTTTTCTACCTGCAATATCACCGCCGTACGTATACTGGAGACATTTTAAATGTACACAATATAAATTTTAACTTGCCTAGATTGAGACATTTTTATTGTTGTTGTTATTGCTGCTAAATTAAGGGAAAACAGAATAGTAGCCTATGAATATCAATAGAAAACTATAAAATAAGAAACTTCTTGGTAGTGTACATTGTACAAATTCCAGCCTAAACATTTCTGGCATGTCTTTTCTTCTTTTTTACACCTCCACTTGCATAGTAGAACAAATAGACAGCATTGTTACTAGCTAGTTTCCAGGCTGAACAAAAATAAAAAAATTAATCTTGATTTGATCCAAGTTTTTACACAGGTTTTATATGTTAAAGATCAATGTTCAAATATTAATCTAAGTCCCCATGTGAAAATAAATGATGAATAGTTTTTCTTGGAGGAAGAAGATAAAAATAGACAATCAATGAAATTTACAAGAATACAAAGTCTATAATTCATCATATATAGTCAAGTCCTATTCCAAGCTGTATTTGCCAGTTTGTCTTGATAATTCTCTATATTCTGCTGCAATTTGTTCACATGGGCTTCTTCATCAAAGAAATTTAGAAGTAGGAAGGAAAAAAAGAATGATAATAGCAGTTTTGGTCCCTCAATTATTGATAAATTCTAATTTTGGTTCTACTCAATAAAGCAATGCTCATTAACCTCCAAGTAATTGAAATGTATGTTTTAGTCCTTTTATATAGGACATATGTTGTATTTGAATTACTCTTGGAATTATATATTACCGTCAAGGAGAGTAACAATACAAGATCAATGCAATATATGAGTATTTACGTGATAGAAATCGTATAATGATTATGATGAATTTGTGAATACTACCAGCAAAGTGATCAAAGGTGCATGTTTTAATTAACTGAAGATTAAATATCGTGCAGAATCACAATTAGAATTTATCAATAATTGAGGAATTAAAAAGACTATTAGCCCCCCGAAAAAAAAATTTCCATCTATAAATTGCCACTCATTTCATTATCTCAAACACCAAGCAAACAACATATTCAATTACTAATTAGCCACATTCAATTGTTGAAAATGCCAATAAGTTTGGTGCATCCTCAATTGCCCTTGTTCTCACATTGAACATTCTTTTCTTCACTATGGTTAGTTCCACTAATGTCCCATGCCCACCGCCCCCACACTCCGAACCCCACCCTACCCCTACCCCCCACCCCATCTTCAAAGGAAGTGCCCAAAGGACACACTAAAGCTAAAAGTGTGTGCCAATTTGTTGAATGACTTGGTGCACCTTGTCATTGGAAGTAGCCCAGCCAAAACTAAATGTTGCTCTCTAATTGAAGGACTTGCTGACCTTGATGCTGCTGTTTGCCTTTGCACTGCCGTTAAAGCCAATGTGTTGGGAATTAACCTGAATGTCCCACTTTCCCTCAGCTTGTTGCTCAACAACTGTGGCAAATATGCCCCCAAGAACTTCCAATGTGCTTAATTGTTTATTTGTTTTTCCATTTCCTTGAATATTTTTGTTATTTTGACAGTCCTTATTTGTCAGGAAATATTTTTAATATTAATTGGGTAGAAAGTAGCTAGGCATTGTTGCCTTGTTTTCTCTATCCGTTTTATCCATTTTGTATTAGTGATAATTAATAAAAATTTCTCTTATTTATTTGACTATATCAAGCAAATCAAACTAAAAAAAAGCTTATATATTTTCTATGTTTTGACTAATTCAATACCTTAATGAAGGAGCACGATGGAAGTGTCTCATTATTGCACAATGCTGATAAGTCCATGAAATGATGGTCACGTGAAACTTAGTTCAACAGAGATTATTGGGTGCACGAACAAAATCTTATATTGATAGATGGAAAAAAGAAGAAGAAGAAGAAGCTAGATATATAAAATGTAGAATGTGATGATACTTTTTTGAGCTGATTTAGTCCAACAAAAACAAAATTGAAGAAGAAAAAGACTTACAATAATACAAGACACATAATTAATGTATACAAGTTATCTTGAATGGACTTCGATTGGGTCATATGGAGTCCTTGCAAGACACATGAAGTTTCAATAAACTAAGCTTGAGTGTTGAGAAGAAACCACACTAACGACTCCTTGAGAATGGATTGATGTCCCAACTGCTTGAAAAATAAATAAAATTTTCACCTCCATATACTAACTAAAATAGGATATAAAGAAAGTGCAAAGGAACTTGGTTTTTGATTTGAGTTGATTTCTCAAACAACTACTCAACTAATAATTGTATCTTAGAAAGTTAATTATTTTGTTTATAAAAATCGGTAAAGTTAAGAACCAAAAATAATAGTAATAACTTTCTCGAGATAATAATAACTATTAATTAATCAAGATTAATATGAGAGAAATCAACTAGTGAATATGACTATGTACATTTCGCAAATTAGAGCACAAACAAACTATAAGCAATAGTCATGCAAGGACTAATAATATGAGGAATCCTGGCTCATCTGGTAATAACCTACCAATTATAGTTTCCTTTTCGGGTGCTCTCATATTCCTGTGTTAAAATTATTATTCCTATTGCTTTCAATTTATGTGATGAATTTTTTTTTAGTTTGTCAAAAAATATGATATAATTTAATATTTAAAACAATTTTAACTTTAAACTTTAATTTTTAAAAGTTAATCAAGTTGATTTTAAGAATTTTTTAATTATATTATAAGTTCTAAATTTTAAAAATCATGTATTCAAGTTTCATGAAAAGCCATATTTATGATTTTTATAAAATTTTTAAATTATATTATTTTTTTTAAAAAAATTAAAGCTTGTTTCAGAATATTATAATATAGAAATCTTAGGATTTTGTTTTTAATCTATTAACGCATTATTAAGGTTGATTATTCAATTAGCACATTATTAATCCCCTAGTATCACGTACAGCTTAATCTTTAATTATTCCCTCTTGTCGTTAATTATTACCTTTGTAAGTTACATTTACAATGGAAAAGCTATAAGAACAAACAACAGCAAGCACTTAATTTTACTAGTATTAGTTTCCAAACTGAACAAGAGGATTAATTTTGATAAGACCCAGATCAATTGGCAGTGGTTCAGCATGTTCAATAACAAATAATTAGAGAGAATAATCTATGTCCCATGTGAAAATAAATTATCTTTGAGGAATAAGATA
>JACEIK010000257.1:34311-57167 GCA_018107945.1 Datura stramonium
CAATAAGTTAGACTTCCGCTTGATTATGTTGAGTTTAGATGTCATGTTCATGCCATGGTCGACTTGGAGCCTCTCGGGGTATTTTGTCCAGTGTTTTGATCCGGTCCTATGTTTGGGTCGTGACAAACTTGATATCAGATTATTAGATTTTGAAGTGTCCTAGGGTGTCTGAAAGCCGCATTAAGTAGAGTTTTTTTCATGGGTGTGAAGCGCGCCACACTTATGACGAAGAGGCCACGAGACGTTTAGAAAATGTTCTCCTCTTTCATGATCTAGGTCGTGCGATGAAATGTCTCTCTATCCTTCTAACTCGTGCTATACGTGTTTGCAGAATCATGCCTCCTCTCCGAGTTAACGGAAGAAGAAATGAAAAAGGAAACGACCACGAGAATGGTAATGGGAGGAGCACCAGCAGACCTCACTAGCCCCCGAGGATCATGTACCCGAACAGGTGGCCCATGCAGAGTTTAGGGCGGCCATACAGATGCTAGCTCAGGCTTTAACCGCCCAAGTAAACCAACAGGCGGTAGCGCATGTCCCAATGAATGAGACATGTATAAAATAAAAGACGTTATTCTTCTAGCTAATTCATACCATATTATCACTATTACCTTTTTGTTGGCTATTTGTATAAATAAAGTGTGAAAGAAAGACTTCTATGAATATAATTAATTAGAAGACTTGGCATATTGAACTATAGAACTTGCTTCCTATTATGATTTTACACTTACCTTTAAATATATTAATCGACTTCACAATCTATCTACACGTATTAATATGATTTTACACTTGCCTTCAAATATATTAATCGACTTTACAATCTATCTACAGATATTATTTTCTTTCTTTTAATTAATATCAACACTTTCTTCTTTCTCTTTTAGATAAATTCTACTAAATATTCAGACAATCTCACAAATTATTTTTCATTAGAAATATCACTACCTAATGTCCTTTCCTCTATTTGTATTTTAACATCTGCAAATACTAGTGGGGGTAAGTCACTAATTTCACCTCCCACTTTATTATAAATTAGTAAATATGCTCGCGCTTCGCGCTTTTTTCATTACGACTATTAAGTGAAGTAGCAATTATCATAAGTAATCGCTTTTAGAAGTTATTTCACTAAATATATTTTTCAAAAAAATAGCTGCAAAAAGTGCCATATTCATTACCAATGAATACTATATTCAACATTATATAAAAGTACAAAATATGCAAGCTTGTAGAGACCTGCTCAATTCAGAGAGCTAACGAAGTATAAATTCATCTCTTAGTAAAGAAAGGAAATACATCAAATGCTAAATGCATTTGCATCTTTCATACTTGTGCAATATACGTAATCACCATGGGAAATAGTTAGGATTAATGTAAAGAAATGAATTTTGAACACTTAACTTAATCTCAAAAGCTAGCGAATGAGGGGAATATTGTTCAAGTTCATATAAAAAGTCCATAATTTCCCCATTCAACCGATATGGAACTTAACAATTAGACATGACCTGTATGAGAGAATCTGCATCAATATTAAACTTTTACACATAACAAATTCCAATATTTTGGTAAAATATCAACAAATTAAAAAGGTTTTTCAACATTATAGTGGATGAAAAACATGAGCGAGAAGCAATAAGCCGATCGAGGTATCCTAAGTTTAGGTTCACATTTGATCCTGATACTTTCACAGGCTCATTTTCACCCCAGTTCCTCTCCATCTAATTAATTATATTATACATGTTTATGAATATATATCATTCCTCCTTTTGTACAATTTTACAAAGTTGAACGTACATTCTGCTTGGCTGCTCACATCTTCAATTTTTCATCATAGGAAGGAAGGAACAGTTGAGCAAATCCGTCACGAACCTATAGTTTCGTCCATCACCGGTGATGAAAAGGTAACTATCCGTTGTGCACCTCTTATATAGAATTTGGTTCTCCCTTCTCTTAGAAGCCTAAGTCACTCTTCTTGTGAAGTGCGACATTCCCATTAATCTCAACCTCCTCACTCATTCATGAAAAGAACATGCCCAAATGATATCAACTTGGCTATCACACATTCAGTGAAAACACAACAGAGCACCATTGGGCCACATATTGTGGAGTCTATACTTCATAAATCTATAGATTTTGTTCCTTTTAGTTATTAGTCATGTGAATAAACAATAGAAAACAGACTTTCTCTATTGTGAGATAGTTGACATCCACAGTCATAGTTGGAGTAATTTGGCTGAAACTTTCTTGATAGTAATTTTTTTTCATATATAATAATTATAAATGGTTGAAGAGTTTAATAGCATTATGCAAAGAAAAGAAAAGGCAGATGAGGATGAGTGGGGGGAGACGCTATCGATGTGAAAATATTGAAAATTTTAAGAAATATTACTGTTCAAAAAAGGAAGCAAGTTTCTTAGGCTTCGACTGCCAATGGATTCCTGCATCTCTTCCTCATGACTTGATCTTCCTGCCTTTTCCTTGTTTACACTGAGTCAATACTCTGCAATTAATCCCAACTCAGAAACTCAGGAATTAAAGCGAAACTTTAAGTTTTAAAACGCGCCATCAACACTAACTGAAAATTGAGAAGGATTGCGTCATGTATTGATAACTTATAAATAGGCCAAACACTTAGAAAATTGAGAGAGAAGGGTGAAAAGTGAATAATTAATAATTGAGGTGTGTTTCAATAAATAAAAGATGGAATAGTTCAAGTGGAAAACTCGCACATGTAATAGTTCAGGTATGAAGTTCAAAAAATCATGATATTTCAGGTGTATTTTTAACCATTAGCTTTAAAAAAAATTGACTAGATATAAATTTCTAAAGAACCAAAAGAGAATGTGATTTTAAAAACTCACCTGAACATCTGAAAAGGAGCCTGATCCTCACTACATACTAAGCTAAGATGGGGGTTGACATAAATTTTTTGCATAATCAAGGAATGATAATAATGACCCAAGTTACAATCTTCTACAATAAACACACCCGTATGACAACTCTAAATAAATTTATTGATAACAGTGACAGATTGAATTGAAGATGAACTGGGATAAAAATTCAAAGCGCAAATAAGGATAGCACGAAAAATGAAGATGACAAATGAAACGAACTTGAATCAAGAGAACAAGTAAATTTGAAAGATAGAAAAGGAATAATATAGAGAAAAAGCGGAGAAAGGAAATAAACAATAGAGAGACTAAAGAATAAGTACCGTAAGAAAAGCAACAATTTTGATCTTTAACCATGCTTGAACCCCCTAATACACTCCTGATCGGTCGGAACATAATCATTGCCTCAAAATCATCAAAATCTATTTTTTATGGTCTCAAGCTCCTTCATCCGCCTTCTTTGACAATCCCATCTTCATCTTAAACTAAAAGTTCCATATTTGCAAAGGTGCCTCTACCATTCACAGTAAAAGCCTGTTATACAAAACATGTATAGTCCAGATGCCTTGAATTTGCATCTAAATTCAGCCAATGCTCGCTCACATCAAGTTGGATATTTGATGATTCTAGATAAAAAGACATAAAAGAAAATTCTTCAGACCATGATAAAAAGGCACTGTGTAGGAAACTATTAATTTTTTAATCGGTGTTATTTTGATATGCAACGGGTTATTAGGTCGTATATACAGTACTAACAGATTATTAGTTTACCCCTATTACTGTATTTATCAACATCTTAGAAATGCTTTTTGAGACTCCATTTGGGTCGTCCTAATATGTTTGACATCATTTCAAGAATTTAATTTCATTGAACTATTTATATTGTAAACTTTTTATACCAAATCAACCTAGTTAACTAGTACAGAAGCTGTATGTGGAACAAAGTTGGGCATTCATAGAGATTCTCTTTTCCATGTTATTGATCTGCATAACTTAAATGTGATAGTTTCTTCTCAGCAATATATATATATATACTTGGCTAACTTAAATGTTGGCTATAAATTTGTTGTTCAAGTCATTCATACGCATCAACTTTCCAACTTCACCAAAATGGGGTAATACTAAGAAACAACAACTTTTGGTCGCTTGTGGGGTCATTTCTGACAATCCATATTCAGCGTTTGTAAAACAATTGAAAAACAACGGAGGTAACAAAAACGAAGGCAGTATGAGAGGTGTGAAAAACCATACCTGATTTGCGGGAGGCTGCGTGGTTTTTCTTTTTGGTACGAACGAGTTGAACAGGGAAGAAAGTGAACGGGAAGTAAGGAGAACAGGGAGATAAGTAATGTGGCTGGTAGAGATTGTAAAAAAAAGAAGTGAAAAAGTGTTTTGAGTTCGTACCTGTTGAGAAAAGGAAGTTGAGAGGTGAGCCATTTATAATTTTGTTCCGAAAGGAGTATTGCAGTGTAAGGGAATTAGTTGGCAAAATCCTGTGAAAATAGTTTACAATCTCTGGTTTCTGAGAGAGTCACATCACCGGACATCACCGGACAGAGGATATAGATATATAGATATAGATAGATATAGATTAGGAGACAGGAAGGAAGGGTTTTTTTACTTAATGGAGAGTAAACTCGATTTCAACTGAGAGAAACAAGATGCAAGATTAAGAAAGAAATCTGGACAATCATATCTAAGATGGTGACTATGGAAGAAGAACCATTGGGTCCCACGATTAAGAATAACAATTGAATCCCAGAACAATTGCATTAGGTTAGACAATGTAACAACAAAAAGTTGGGAAAAAGATATCCTAATATAAGGTTTGAAAAGTTTATTTCAAAGAAAAATTGTGATTCAAATGGGAAAAAATAGTAATTAGGGTCGTGAAGATAAAGAAAAAACAAAGAAATCATTGTACCTTTGAATTGTGTCGCTGGAAAACTTGTTTTCTTCCATACAATTGATGTGTTGTCTGCGTTAGACGGACTGAAAAATGGAAGTGTTTGGTTGAAACGGCAAGTTTCAACGAGGGCTGATTTATTCTCTGACGCTGGTATCCTAAAATAATGATTGTATTTATTAAATTTTCTGATAATTTGGTTAAAATAGAAAAAATATTTTTAAAAAAATCACAAAAAAAGATAAATAGAAATGAAGGTCATAAAAGCATGCCACATTAGTATGCCTATAACCTCCTTGTAAAACACCAAATAGCTAAAATAAGTAAAGATTGTTCCATATTTAGACTAGACCAACATTCAAAAAATAGTTTGGGATAATCATTAAATACTAATAATACAGAGATTAAACCATTAGAGACCTAATTGAATAGTTCTTGATATTATGTTTTCAATATGAATTTTTGTACCATTTAAATTCTAGGTGTCTTACAATATATTAGTCTTTAATTTTAGTACTATGTAAAAGTACTAACCAAAATATTGTAATCATACTTTAATGTTTCAAATTTAATCCACGAATGTGATTTATTCCAGTTAAACATGAATGAGAATGAATTCAACTACCTTGTTGAATTTGAACAGAGAGATTTAAGTGTATTGTACTAGAAATTTATTGATTGACTTAATTTCTTAATTTATAGGATTAGAGTTAATTATCCTAATATGTATTATTCCAATTATGTGATATATTATTTTCCAAATTAATTAAAATAACTAAGAAGATAAAATTCGTTTAACATTTAAAAAGTATTTTGATTTATTTTCATATTTTATCATAATAAAAATAAAAATAAAAATATAGCTATTTAGTCGGCAACTTGCGACGAATGTAGCGCTAGTTGTTGGTGTACAATTAGACCTCAATTTCCATTAATTTTAAGTCTTTAACAAATACTTTTATACTAATAATAAACTAATGTTGAAAAGTAAGAAATATATTCTTATTTGAATAAATCAATATTTCTAGTAGCGAAAAATTTAACTAGCGCATGTGCATTCAAGATTTAATAATCTAGTATTGAAAAATTGTAATGTATATCTAACATGAAATTATACAAGTAAGCCCCAGTTGGTTTCCTGAACATCCATTCAAAAATATATATATAAAAAAATTAAAAAAATTAAAAAAATTAAAAAAATTTTTTTAAAAATCTAAGTAACTTTTTGTAATTTTCTACTTATATATATAAAATTATAAAATTTAAAATACCACTTATTTTGATATAAAATTATATATATTTTTATTTAAAATATAAATTTTAAAAACTTCATAAATTTTAAAAAATTTCATATAAAGTTTCATCCTTAAATTTCATATAAAATTAATCTCTAAATTAAAACAAGGTTAAACCACATTGGTTACAACATTGGGCCCATGCCAACTGACGACCAATAATAAAATAAAATAAAATAAGGGTTTATTGGAAAATGGAATCTGCTGGCTTAGTCCTCGTTGTCTACACTTTGACTTAGCCTATAAAACCCACAAACATACTGTACACCCCATTATCTTTGTGCCTAAGGAACAAGTCCCACATTCACAAAACTCTCTAGATCTACTCCTCCAATTTCTCCAGGTATTCAATTATGAGTTACTACAATCAGCAACAACCCCCTGTCGGTGTACCTCCACCACAAGGTAAACAACTTTGATTTTTTTTTTAATCTTCTTCTGTGAATTGTTTTGGTGATTTATCAGCAAGTTCTTTTTTCTTTTCTGGAATTTTCTTTGCATGATGATTAGATCTGATTGGAATTTGGGGTTTGATGTTTGTAAACAGGATATCCACCGGAAGGTTACCCAAAGGACGCATACCCACCACCAGGTTACCCACAACAGGGTTACCCTCAACAAGGTTACCCTCCTCAAGGGTACCCTCCCCAGTATGCACCTCAGTACGGTGCTCCACCGCCCCAACAACAACAACAATCTGGTAGCACTGGCTTCATGGAAGGATGGTATGCACCTTAAGACTCAATCCCCCAACTTCCACCTCCAAAAAAAGTCTTTATTGGGGAAACCGCGTTTTGTGTAATCGTATCATTTGGGGTGTAATGTGTTAAATAGGCTGATCTAATAAATGGGCGGGTTATTGATTTACTTGAGCTAAAATGGGCTGGACTGGAATGAAACTGGATCTATAAGTAGTCATGTTGTCCACTTTTAATAGAAAGATGAAAGGAATAATATGTAAGAAATATATAGATACATAATATGCCAAGTTTTAGCATTTCTAGGCAGATTCATATGAAATATTATCAAATGAAAAGATTTGTAAATATATTAAAATCTTGAAGATACAATTTTTTTTAGTTATTTTCATTTACTATTCTATGATGTATAGCTGTAAAATTTTCTAAATTCAATAAGGAACTAAAAGCAACTGTCAGTACCACTAAATTTGTGATAGAAATAAGGAATTGACTATCAGTTAACCGAAAAAAGAAAAATAACGGAATTTTAAATAATGAACCTCAATATTTGTTTATATCTTGTTTTGACATTTAAATAATGAACTTAAAATGGGTTATGATTAAATTGGATGAAAGTTAACCCATCATTAAATTATCTTGTACCCAACACATAAAATGCTGGGCGGATTGGGTGGGTCAATGATATCTGGGCTATATTGACACCTCTAATCCTACAAAAGAAGATAATAAATTACAATATAATAAAAGGAAACTATGAAGGACACATGTGGATTAAAATAGAAAAAATTGGGCACTAATGAATAAATGCTAAGAAGGCATTAAATAGGACCATGCACTATGAAACATAAAAGAAGAGAGCTAACTACTTTCTATAGATATTGCATATATTTCCAGAATCGGATTAGCTATGCCTTTATTTTCTTTTACTTTCGTTTCTCAAATAGAGGATATATTTTTTACATCAGATTTTAATGTTTCTAAGCACAGTTTTTTGTTTTCATTTATGAAGTAGAGAATTCTTGATTCTATCATCCTTATTAGGCCAAAATCAATCATTTAGTTTAAATTTTCTAGTCAACGCACCTCTATTGGTTCATTCGAGAAGATACCCCTTTATTTATTAACTGTAGTGATATAAAATCCCATGAGAAGCGTCCTAGAAAGAGATGATGGGAAATACACTTTCATCTTGAGTCGGTCCTCTTTCAAGCAATAGTAATCAACTTATATCTATCAGCAAAAAGACATTAGAATCTAGATGTATAGAGAACTAAATAAATTACAACTGAAACAATAGAACCAAAGAACTTGCACAACCTTTTAAAACCATATCCAAATACCCATAACACTAACACACCAAATAAAATCACTGAAGGAAAAAACAAATAACATGCTGATCTTAATTCTTAACCATGAGTTGTGGGGATTCTGATGTGAGATAATAAATAAAGCTGGGGCAAAGTTATCAATGGAAGCAATGTGACAACACAAAAGAAGTAATTTGACCAGAAAATATATCAAAACACAATGATTAATTACTTTCACTGGCTAATGTGCCTCGGCCTCTAAGAGAAAAGAAATTAGATAAGAAGGACAAACAAGGGGAAGGGATACAAGTAACCCAGCTGGACAGTTTTTACGATGAGCAACAGCCTAGGTTCTTTCTAGAAAGATTTCTTCTTCCTATCCTATTGAGAAGGTGATCCCTGGCCATCGCTTGTTGTGTTAGGTCAGAAAGGTGAACACGGAATACTAGGGTGGGCACCTAGCAAAGAAGCTTTGAAGCAGATACAAGAGCTGCCAATTTACCTCTTTATACCTTTGAGAACTTGTCAAGAAAGCCATATAGTGAGACCTGATCCAAAATGACCTTGGAGGCCTCATAGTGAACCCAAGTACCCCAAACAGAGGAATACAGTTGTTGATGTTATAAGGCAGATCCTTGAGTCCTATTCTAGATCCGCTAGCCTACGCCTTTCAAAAACAAAACTACGGTTCTCTAAGATGTATTCCCAATAATTTTTATCCTAAAAATTCATCGAGTACAGGATAGAAAATCGACCCCTATAACCAACAATACATGAATATTTCCATCCCAAATGAAAGCCTCACCTTGCAAACCTTCAATTTTGGAGAGGAAGAACGGACTAGTCAAAGAACTCAGTTCAGTCTGAGAAATGAGGAACCCTAGAGCTAAGATTGAAATTAAAAGAGGGAAAATTGCGTGAGAAAAAGGAGGAATATTTTGGGGCCTTTGCTTTTTGTGCAAAATGGATTTTTTAGGCCACAAGCTAAATAATTTGTTGAGAAAAAAATGAATTTTACCAAAAATTATGATACTTCTCGCAATGATAACAATATATTGTTGCCATTCATTTTACATTCTTTGTTTGAGGCCTAAGTTGCCCAGAGACTTAGAACAGTTGAAAAGATTGTTTCAGATGAAGTGTTTGGCCTATCTGTTAATATGTGTGGTTTTTTCCTTGTTTATTTGATGGGTCCTGTCAAAACATGATTTCTTGAATTATTATTGCTCTGTTTGATGTTCAACTTTGTGTTCACTTGTATTTATTTCAAGAAGATCTGTTTATGATGTTCAATCAATAAATAAATCAACTATGGCTCCAAACCCAAACTAGATGGTGTCCCTATCATTTGTATCTATCCCGCTATATTCAGATCCAAGGTCGTCAAAGATAAATATCTTACATTGATCTTATGATGTATCACAGCCCTCTTCCTTTGTTTGGACTTTGGAGTGGGTTTTACACCTATGTGGAGTTAAATAGGTTTTCTGTTAAATTGGTATAGATTTCCTTCGTACGTGAAAGGTAAGTGGTGGTCTTCACATTTTAACAGTTATGTAATTTTCTGTTAAAGTGGTTATCTTTTTTCTTTTAGCACTCTTCATTGTATTTTAACTTGCTGCTTTTCTAATTGCCTGTCCGATTTGACTCTTATTGAAGTTATTATCATATATGTGATGGAAATCATGTTAGTGCAACAGAAATTGGTTTGTGTTGCCTGGATTATATGCTTTGCTTTTAAACTAGAACTGGAATTGTTTAGAATCGAAGTTGCATTTTGTTTTCATTTGCTTCAAGTAGTGAGTTTATGATTTGTGATATTGGAATGTGAGGACTAATAATCGGTTGTATGTTTTTTGCAGTTTGGCTGCTCTGTGCTGTTGCTGTCTCTTGGATGCATGCTTTTGATGATGGCTGTGTGTGCTGTAAATGACCTGTGCAAGTATTGGTGGCAAAAGTTGATTGAACCATTATTATAGACTAGACTTTTCGTTTTTGTGTTTTGTCCTTGGTGTCCTGTGCTTGATAAATAATTTGATCCTAAGTATGACGATGCACCTTGATGTGGTGAAGAATTCAATTCTTCCAAGTGTCTATTTGCCAAATTATAGGCTATGTACAATGTGAGAGTCTATTTTTTATGTTTTGAACCTCAATATGTGAATGCACCTTGATTTGGTTAAGAATTTAATGCTTCTAGTGTCTATAAGCCAAGCTCTTTGGTTATATACGCTGCTGATTTCTATTCAATGTGTGGCAAAAGCCTTATTAATGGGCTGTTTGGCCGAGCATTCAAAAGTCGTTTATTTTGAAAGTGATTTTTGGAAAAGTGTTTTTAGAAAGTAGCAGTTTTGTAAGAAATACTTTTATCAATATTAACACAATAAATTGTGTTTGGTCAAGGTATCAAAAGTGTTTTTGGATAAGAAAGTACTCGCTTTAGCTTTGTAAGTTACCTTATTTGGCTCTTCTTATAGAAAAAAATTATGCATTGTGAGTATACAGATCTTAAACCCATCAGCTAATTTAGGTTGAGTTATCGAAAAAGGACAGGTGCATAAAATGCAATGATATAAATCCCACTCGACCAGAAGAGGTCGATGTTGTCTCTTAAAGATTGTCACCAAAGGCTATTGCTTTGAAGCTCTGTTAATTTCACAAGACTTAATAAGATCAGCTAATTCAGCTTCAAAATTTAGTGTTGTCGCGGCTGGAACTATGGCCAGGCCGAGGGAAAGGGGCCAACCCAGCTGAGCTTAGACGTGCCATAGTTTATGCAATTTGTAGTAACAACGATAAGGCCTGCGAAGAATTGGAAGCCTGTGCTGAGTGCACCACACCATTTGAAGGTGCCATTTCTGACAGGTATGCAGGAGTAGCCTTCAAATAAATGCACAAATTAAATATTATGATGGAATATAGTAATTAAGTATTCTTCCAAACTATATATCCTTGGTCTCTTTACATGATCACACATAAAAATGGTAAATACTTCTTTATCAAATATAAAGCATGCATTTTCATGAATCTCTTTAATTTTAGTGTTTAGAAATCCTTGAATTGAAGTTTCATTATTATCAGAAAGTTAATTTGTATGTGTCCTGTAAATGCGAGTTTAAATGACTGGCGGTATAAATAATTTTCAATAAGATTAGTAAACTCTATGTTTCTCTACCTGGTTACTGAATCTGACCCCAAAGCCTAGTAAAATGTGACCCAAGATGAGCATAGAAATGTTTTGAGCAGCACCAGCAAAGAAAGTGGAATCCTCCTACGACCATTACGTTTCTTTGTACTATGGCTGCCGTGAGGTGACTGGCTGTGCGAGAGACACAACCAAGCCAGCAAAGTAGAATGATGAAGTGAAGGCTGTTATAACCTCACTGTTGTATACACAATACACGTTTGCTTCAGCACCAACAGGTGCTGCCTTCTTCAGAATTCATGGGAAGTTGTTTTTTGACTTTAATGTTATAGTGGGTAAAGTTCAGTGGCCTTAACCCTCACAATGTCCTTTTTGTTCATTTATTTATTTCTGATTTATACATCAGTCTGAATTTCACAAACGAATGAGAAATGTCTAGCCAGTTTTTTCTGTAATATCCTAGAAATTTTCTTCCTAGAGTGAAGATTGTTTCTTCTTTCCTTGGACACAAAAGATAGCATAATATAATTCACTTCACCTCTGTTAATAGGCAATTTTCTATGAGAAACATTGTTTATCAGGGACAGTCTTAGATAAAGCGGTTATTGCTACCTTGTCCATCATCAGTCATGCCTCCAATTGCCGTATTTCCTTTCTCAGTTGTCAGCTACTTGAAGAGATCTAAAACAAACTTTTATATTTCCATTATTGGAGTAAATATAGAGAGTAACTTGATATATATTTACATATGAACACAAAGTGCAGAAGAAACTCAAAGAAGTTTGATTCTCTAGTAACTCAAATGAAATATCTGCAGTATCCAGTATCTGTTTATTGAGATGTTCGTTTGATACATAATCCTCTCTACTTTCATCTTTATAATATGTATTATTATTATTTGGCATGCATTGCAGACATGAGCTATAAGAATTATGCAAAGCAATCCCACTATAACATCAGTATCTCCTTGAATTTCACAAGTTTGGATTCACTCGAACTGAAGATAACATGAAGCCTGATTTCATTACTTTTTGGCACACGGAACAATTAACATCTACATTATACACTCTAATACAATAAACCATACAAGCACTCTAACAATACAACAACACTAGTCCCACTAATAGGACCTTCTCATCAAAATAACTTCACAATCATTTGGTGTCAAAGGTTATTCATTTTCATACAACGACACCTAACATATCAGGGATTACAAAGCTCGCTTTACATGAGTAGGTGGACGTGGATCCATTGAAGATAACCTATGAGAGATGAAGTGCATTGTTGGCCTTGAATTTGGAGTTTCAAGAAGACAAGAGCTTGCAAGCTTGATGATGAAAAACAAAACCTCTTTTACTTCATCTTCAGGATATGGAAGGCGTTCATCTAGCAAATCATTAAGCTGCACATAATCTATAGTCGACAAATTTGCTAGCACAGTAATATGTTCCCCTAGATGCTTTCCTTTGATTATCTCCAATGCTAATACTCCAAAGCTATAGACATCACACATTTCCGTAACCTTCATCGTATATGCAAGCTCTGAAACAACACAATTTCCAAAGAAGTATAACAATTTTAAACGCGCAAATGAGAATAAAACAATATAAAGTGTTTTGGCTATAGTTCATGAAGTTTGAAAAAAAGGATAAAAATTTAAAGTTAGATCTTACCAGGTGCAACATAGCCATATGTGCCTGCAACCGCAGTGCAATTGGATGAGTCTGGCCTGAGAAGCTTAGCTATGCCAAAATCTGAAACACGAGCTTCATACTCAGAATCAAGCAAAACATTACTGCTTGACATGTCTCGATGAACAATTGGAGGTGAGCAATCATGGTGCATGTAAGATAAAGCATTGGCAACACCTTTGATGATATTCACCCTTTTAAGCCAATTCAATTTATTAGACTCAACTTCATTGCTCAAAATACTAGACAAGCTCCCCCTCTCCACGTACTCATAAACCAAGAACGAGTGTTGTGCACTCGAACAATAGCCATAGAGGTTCACAATGTTCCGGTGCTTAATCCCTGTCAATGCCCTTACTTCATTCATAAAGCTTTTGGGATGTGTATTCTCAAATGAAGAATGAAGTCTCTTTACAGCTATATTCACTAATGATGGAAGGTTTACCTTGTAAACGCTTCCATGCCCTCCTTGCCCAATGCAAAATGCTGCATCAAACTCCTCTGTGGCGTTTAAGATGTCCTTGTACAATGCCTTTCCATCTAACATAGATATCGAAAGCCAACCATCATACCGTCTTTCAACGTCTCTAACTCTCCTTCTTTTATCACACATAAACAGAACACCAATGAAAACACAGAGTAGCACTAGTGCTCCCATAATAGGAAGTACAGTGATGAGGATGAGTTTACGTCCCTTCGCCATTGAGTGTTTCTTCACTACAGAAGATGGCGTTTCGCAGGGCTGGAGTCCTGTTACATTGCCGCAAAGACCTTTATTGCCCTCCAATGACGCATTGATAAAAGCTTTATTATTAGGTATTGGACCTTCCAACTCATTGTATGACAAGACAACATCCTGCAAACCAGTCAAGCTTTCATGTTCTTCAGGAATGCGGCCAGAGAGGCCATTGTGGGAAAGATTCAAGTTTGACAAGTCCAGCAAACTAGATAATTCAGCTGGTATTTCTCCATCAAGAAGATTATGGCTCAAATCAAGTACACTAAGATGAGTTATCCTCCCTATCTCCTTTGGAATTTTCTGGCCAAACTTGTTGTTGCTCAGATTCAACTGAAACAAGTGCACGTAATCTCCTATAAACGTCGGGATTGACCCATTCAAACTGTTGTCTGATAGATCGAGGGACTCTAACTGTGTCAGTGACCCAAGTTCCCTAGGTATATTGTCAGAAATATTGTTGTTTTGCACAAAAAGCTTAACCAGAGAGGTTAATTTTCCAAATTCCTTTGGGATCTGCCCAATCAAATGGTTCGATGAAAGATCAAGTCCTAGAAGCCCGTTTACATTTCCGATCTCTGGTGGTATGCTACCACTAATGTTATTTCTGGCTATGCACAGATTAATCAACTTTTTGCATTTTCCCCAGTTGCTGCTTAGTTCACCATGAAAATCATTGTCACTCAAATCAATGAACTGAAGCTCGGGATGGATGCCAAAAGCTTCGGATAAATTTCCAATGAAACTGTTGTTATTAAAGCGTACCCATTTAAAACTCGAGCACTTGCTCAAGCTGCTTGGTATTGGCCCTGTCAGCTTGTTGCTAGCCACTGTAAAGTTCTCAAGTTTCCCACCTTGACAAAGCTGGTCTGGCAAATGGCCTGAGAACTGATTTTGACTCATTGTTAGCACTCCCAAGTTATCCAAATATGCAATTTCTTTTGGAATGGAACCTGAAAGTTTGTTGGTATGGAGATGCAGTGTCTGCAAGTTTTTCAAATTGCTAAATATAGTAGGAATTGAACCAGTAAGTTGATTTTCGGATAAGCGCAGATCAATGAGGTTATTCAGATTACCCAACTCACTAGGAATGGGACCAGAAAGATTGTTTCTTTGTATGTTTAAAGTCTCAAGTGACTTCATCTTCCATATTTCTGCAGGAATGGGACCAGACAATTCATTGTAGAAAGCATAGAAAAATTTTGCATTAATCAAGTTGCCGATTTCTGAAGGAATATGACCTGTTAACTGGTTATCACCAAGATTAACTTCGACAAGATTGGTAAGTTTCCCTATTGCTGCAGGAATGCGGCTTGAAAGTTGGTTTTCATAAAGGCGCAGAATTGTGAGCTCAGTTAAGTCACGTAAAGCTTTTGGAATTGGACCAGAAAGATTATTTGTGCGTAAGCTTAACTCCACAAGTGACTTCATCTTCCCTATTTCCGCTGGAATGGGACCATACAATTCATTGGAGTAAACATAGAACAATTTTGCATTAATCAAGTTGCCTATTTCTGCGGGAATATGACCTGTTAGCTGGTTTGTATTAAGATCAACTTCGACAATGTTGGTAAGTTTTCCTATTTCTGAAGGAATGGGGCCAGAAAGTTGGTTTGCATTAAGGTACAGAATCGTGAGCTCAGTTAAGTCACCTAAAGCTTTTGGAATTGGACCAGAAAGATTGTTGTTGTGTAAGCTTAAACCCATAAGTGACTTCATCTTTCCTATTTCTGCAGGAATGGGACCAGACAATTCATTGGAGTAAACATGGAACCATTTTGCATTAATCAAGTTGCCTATTTCCGGAGGAATATGACCTGTTAACTGGTTTGTATCGAGATCAACCTCAACAAGATTGGCAAGTTTCCCTATTGCTGCAGGAATGCGGCTTGAAAGTTGGTTTTCATAAAGGCGCAGAATTGTGAGCTCAGTTAAGTCACCTAAAGCTTTTGGAATTGGACCAGAAAGATTGTTGTTGTGTAAGCTTAACCTCTCAAGTGACTTCATCTTCCCTATTTCTGCAGGAATGGAGCCTGAGAGATTGTTGACATAGAGAAACAGAGTTTTCAAGTTTCTCAAATTGCCAAAGGATGCTGGAATCGAACCAGTAAGTTGATTATGGGATAACTCCATATCAATTATGTTTTTCAGATTCCCCAACTCACTAGGAATGGGACCAGAAAGTTGATTAGAAAAAAGGAACAAAATTTTGAGCTCACTTAAGTTGCCTAGAGTTGTTGGAACTGAACCAGTAAGTTGACTTTCAGATAAATCCAGCTCCGTGAGGTTTTTCAGATTCCCAAACTCACTAGGAATGGAACCAGAAAGTTGATTATCATAAAGGTACAAAATACTGAGCTCAGTTAAGTCACCTAAAGTTTTTGGAATTGGACCAGAAAGATTGTTTCTCTGTAAGCTTAAATCCACAAGTGACTTCATCTTCCCTATTTCAAGAGGAATGGAACCATTTAATTGGTTGTCAAAGATGAGGAGGGTCTCAAGCTTTGATAGTGAGCCTATTTGTGGTGGGATTTTGCCTGAAAACTGATTAGCAGACAAGTCAAGATAGACAAGATTAGTGAGGTTTCGTATTGCAGGGGGGATGATACCATAGAGCTGGTTGATGCTTAGATCAACATATTCAAGAAAAGGTAGATATGAAAATGGAAAATCATATAGTGTACCAATGGCACCAGCATTTGTAATATTTAACCTCTTTATCCGACCATTAAAGCATTTAACTCCATACCAGTCCCTGCATGCACCAGGAATTGCTTCTCCATGGCTGGAAGAATTCTTGGAAGCAGCAGGACGACTTAGTGTCCAAGAAGCCAACAAGGAGTTATTCTGGTTTAGGAAAGTTGCTTTCCATTTTAGGAGAGCAGTTGCTTCCTCAGTGGAAGCAAAAGTAATTGTGAAGAGATATAAGAGAGGAAGGAAGTAAAATATTCTGGGAACCATATTGAAGGCTAAATTAAAGGATATCAGTTGATTGTTTAGGTTTGTGAAGAACTTGTGCAGGGTAAAGTTCCTTATATATTGTAACTTGTAATGAATCAGTACTAAGTCTTGCTGAGTCAATGGCATTTAATGTCTCACTACCCATGGAAGTAAATACAATGGAAAAGATGGTTGGATTGGCCAATCTTACAGTTGGGGAAATAATTATAATGAAAAAGTCCGTCAAGAGTTATCATCTCAGAAGAAAAAGTCCTAGAAGATAAATTCTGTTAACACACATATAATATCTCTGTTCCTTGATTTGACGTATAAATGCTATTAACACACATATAATTTATTGAAATTAACCATAAAATACAAAGCAAAGGAAATAATAAGGGAAAAGCTGTAGACACAAATAATAATGATGGTTGGGCTATGGTGACGTATACCAAACCTGCTGGAATCAGGATTGGATCACCAAGTAAAGGAAATCGCCCAACACCACAATTTGCTACTCTTTCTAATCATCAAGAAGCCGATAAATCGAATGCTAATGGTGGTGATTTGATCGAACTACTACTTGTGGGAATAAAGAGTTTCAGGTGGTGAATGTACAAGAAGCTTGTGATTCTGGGCAGCGAACAAGTGTGGAAGTTACCAACGAACAGACTGTGACAGTTGCAGTGCAAGTTGAAAAATCTGGGCAACAATTAGTGTCAAGGAAGCTTTGAAAGGAGATGTTACGGCTGGTGTAGGGATTGAGCTGCTAAGTAGAATAAGATTAATTCGAATTCTTTTCCAGTTATATCTTGTCAAAACACTTTTCAAGCTATTACAGGGGATCAGTATTACAACAATAACTGGAATTGACAAGTCGTATAAGCTGGGTATGGAGACGGTCAATACTTCATCGAAAGAACTTCCTGTTAGCTCTATACAGGTGAATTCTAGCGGACAAGACAAATTAGCTCAACATACTGGTAACGAGAAGGAGTGATAGATTAACGAGAGGCAACTGGTAATGGTCGATGATGATCATCAAAGTACTTCATTGACAACTGCAGCAGTGAATTTTAAATTCATTGGAACTCAGATATTGGAGAATATGAATCCTGATCTCCATGCACTGGTTAGGAATCTATTTACTAGTCATGCTACAAATCAGTCCAAAGGGAATATTAATGCAACTGAGAAGCAGGTTGTTCGAATGGATAATCCCATTCCAGTGATCAAGCCACTCATGATCACATTTAACACCTCGGCTTATGAGGTCTCTTCCCAATCTTTTGAGTTGTTTGATGAACAACAAGGTGAATCTGCGCAGCTCTAATTGTCCACAGGGAATGAAAAGATTTGGTGAAAAGTATGTCATCACTCTCTCAAGCTAATTCCACCAAATGATTTAATTATTTCTAGGGAAAAACAAGGGGAGATAAGTGCTCCTAGGTGGGCTGATATGGTTGAGGAAGAAGAGCAGGTTTCACCTCCGCCTTTGAATAGCAAATTAAGTCCAAAAACTCCAATATTTGTGTCCAAAAGTGTGATTGCGAAGAAGAATGAGCCAAGGCCTTAGCGTCAGGATTTAGTCCAACTAATGCTTTTGCTATGGATTTGGGAGAGGATTTCTTGATGAGGATGAGGAAGATGATATGCTAGACACATGCTTTGATAAAGTGGCTAGGGATGGGGATATCTCACCTAGTCATCAAAGAAGTGAAAGCAACAAAAGCAAAAAGAAGACACATGAAAGGCAACACAGTTGGGATGATAAAGTGACTGGAGAGTTTGTTCTAAGAAACCTATAGATGCGACTGGCAAAGCAGAATTATATGATGGTGTCAATAATTTCAACAAGATCCAATAAATCTAAGAAGAAGTGATGAATTATCAAGTGTTGGATAGATTTGAAGAAGAAGACAAGAGGAAAATACTTCAGGGACAATCTATCTTTTTTTAATTCATAAATTTGTAAAAGGAAGTTTGAGGTTGATAACTCAACTTTCCTTTGGCTTTTATATTTTCTCATTATTTGAGTGTCCTCATTTGTAATATCATCATATAGTGTATTACAAGCTCTGTGATGATCATAGAATATCTAGTTCTCTCTTACCTCTTATTTTTCTGTATGCTTGTTAATTAGTAGAGGTTTGTTACCTCATTAGGATTGATAAGGTAAGACCTAACCCCTTAGCGAGGATTTTTTATTTTTTAATGAAAGGCCCCTAGACACTCTGTCTAGTGGTATAAATTTTTCAAAAAAAAAGAAAAAGAAAAAAGAAACAGAAAAGACCATGAAAGCCCCATACTTGAAGTGGTAGAGCATGGCCAAGAATGTTTGAGACAGCACAAATGTTCATGGCCACACTTATGCTCTGCCCAGTTGATCGAATGTTGATTGTAAATATTTCACTTGGAATGAGCCAACTTAGAGGACCCCATGACCAACCAAAACCAGTAGCTTAGATGCACATCAGGGCAAGTACTAAAGCAGCAAAATGTTTGTTAATGTGTTTGATTCCATTTTCACCTGTCGAAGCTGCCAATGTAGAAGCAATTGCTACCTTCACCAACACTAAACCAAATATATAATTAGCATAAGAATCTAAGATATCCCTGGCAGATGAGCATTTGTATTGCATCCTGTACTAATCCAAGAATCACAGCACCCAGCAGAGCCGAGTTATTTCCTAAACTTACTGATGGGAAAAGGACAGGGGCATATATAAATAGAACATATGCAGGAATGGAGCCTGAGAGCTTGTTGACATGGAGGTGCAGAGTTTTCAAGTTTCTCAAATTGCCAAAGGATGCTGCAATCGAACCAGTAAGTTGATTATGGGATAACTCCATATCAATTATGAAGAGTTATATGGGTCGACCACCGTACTCTGACCTGGTCCCTCAACTAGGTCTCACTGAAACAGAAACAAACACACACGCAGATAATGCAATAAAAAGACGACACACGATATTTACGTGGAAAACCTCCTTGCTCACAGGAGGTAAAAAACCACGACCTACCTCGTAGGATTTTCAACTCTCTTCTACTAGATCTGAGCAACAARGTTTACAGACTCTAGTACGAACTAAGAGATTAACCTCCTAATCTCCCACTTGCAATACCTCTATTACAAGACTTTACACAATGACCTCCGTGTCATCTACTCCACCTAACAAACTGTTTTACAAGGCTAACTCTAGCCAAGACATCAACCAACTCTAATTGACAAAACAAGAAAGCAACTCTTTGAAAAATAAGAAAGCAAAACTTGCACAAATGACACAAGCTTTTTATCTATTACAACACACTCCCTAATCTCACTAGCAGCCCTAAGTCTCGAGCTTGTCCTCGTCGTCCTTCCTTATAAATGACGAAACAGTGAACCCCTTTTTGAGAGAACAATGGCTGCTATGACAGGAAGATGATGGCTGCCTTTTGGGAGAGAATATGCTTAGGTTTTGCTGTGTATTTTTCTAAATGGTAATGGAAAGTGTTTGTGTGTCCCTTTTGTTGTTGTTTGCTAGATGCTAAGGACTAGGTTTATGGACACACAAACAAGGAAGCTTCTTTCATTGGACAAGGACACTGCCCCTGCTGCACTGCATCACTGCATCACTGCATCACTGCCATCTTGACCAACCAGCTGCCAAAAAGCACTTTGGCCAGCTGTCTTGGGAAGTTTTCCCGCCCAGTTCAAATTGGTGCAAAACTGTGGCGTAAGGGATCTGGTCCCTGTATCGGGTTGACATCATTAAAACCTGTAATCTAACAATTTCCCCCTTTTTGATGATGACAACCACTGCATCGACAACACAGCAAGCTTCACCAGTATTCCCCCTGTAAACTTCACAAATATTCCCCCTGTCACCAACATTCCATTCCCCCTTTCTACTGCACCACCCGAAGCTTAATCTTCCCCCTTTGGCATCATAAAAAAGAAACGCAGTAAACCAAGACAAAGAATGCAGAAATATGTTAACTCATGGCCACTGGGGCAACACTTACAAGAATGGGAAGCACGCTAAGCAACAAGAAGAACAATAGGAACAACATCCAACATCCAATATCATTAAGGCAGGTCAGTATTACAACATCACTAGCAAAACAGTAATTAAAAGCATAGAACGTGAACTGACAGTCGGCAACAACAAAAAATAGCACAGACAACAAGAGACAACAACACGGCTTAAGAGGAGGGGCAAGGATAGAGAAGGGCAGGGCATTAGGGTCCAGAGGGTTTAGACAGAAGAGCAGCGAGGCGGTCATTGAAGCTCTCATGGGCACGAAGTAGTTTGTTGGTCAGATCTTTGACTCCAGCCCTTAAGGAGTCAGTTTCCTCAGCCTGGCTTGCCCGGAGTCGCGCAATTTCAGCATCTTTTTGAGCGAGCAGGCCGGTAAGAGCCGCATTTTCCTCTTGCAGGGCAGAACTTGTACCAGGTCCCTCAACCTGGTGGGCCTTAAGCATCACAATTTCGGCCTCCTTCTGAGCGAGCAGACCCGTGAGTCTTTCTATTTCCTCAGTTGATTTCTCCTGAGAGAAAATTAGTTCAGACACCAGCGACTGACTCTTCGCTCCACCCCGTCGCCTAACACACTCACACTCCTCTAGTGTGGAAAGAGTGAACATCTATTTCTTCGAGCCAGGTAACCCCAAACCACAATCAACATTGAAAAATTCAAAGACTTTGTTTAAGAGAAACCCGTATGCAAGGCCATGTTTACCGTCTTTGANAAAATTCAAAGACTTTGTTTAAGAGAAACCCGTATGCAAGGCCATGTTTACCGTCTTTAACATGCATAACCTTGTGCATGTGTTCAATCATAATGCTGGCTAGATTAACATGTTGAAATGTACACAAGGCTTCCATCAGAAACAAGTCTGCTACACACGCCACTGTCCTCTTTTCAGAACGAGGGAGAAGGACTTTGTTGATAAATTCGAACAGCAATTGATATTCCCCCTTCATATGTTTCTTAAATACCCGCTCCCCTCGCAGATTTCCCAGCTTAGCAATGAGAGAGATGAAATCGCGCCGAGCACACTCGCCGTCTACCGACCTGATCCCCCTAGCAGGAACTCGTAAGATTGTGCTAAGAATCTGCTCATCGATTGTAAAGGAAACCCCATTCACTTTACTCAGCAACCTGGTCCCATCATCAGCAAACGTAAGTTCATGATAGAATTCACGAACCTCAGCTTCATGCAAGACAGGAACAGGAGGTACAAATAGGTGCCTCCACCCCTGAAAATTGACCATCTCAACCAACTCAGCCATCCCATCTAAACTAACCACTTTAGGGTCAAACATCCGACCCCTCAACACCTTTTGAGCCCTCAATACAACTTGCCTCTCCTCGCGAGTCAGTTCCGTCTGAGGCCTCACCTTGGAGGGGACACCAAGACCTTTTGTTCGAGGTGCTGCACCTTGAGATGAGGAAGAGGGGGTCTCCACCGAGTCCTGCACAACAGTAGCAGAGGGCCCTTGAGGCCTTTTTCTTTTCTCAGAAGGGGCTGGTGCTTTTCCAGTAACACCACTCGGAGGTACATTCTTTGAGCGAGAAGTAGTCTTCTTCTTTTTCCTGGGTTTGTTTTTAGGCGAAGGAGCTTGGGCCTCCGCTTCAGCCTCGTCTGGATCTACCACCACATCCGGCACTATGTCCTCTGTGTCTATAACCATAGTGCGCTTCAGTTTTCTTCGTTTGGCCGTTTTAGAGTGACTTTCTCTTAAAGCATCGGCCAACAGCTTCTTAGAGGTGGCTCTAGTATAAGAGGGACGAACCGGGTCCCCTGATGGGCTTTTTGGAAGAACTGTAGCTATTCTGCGAACCTTCCAAGAGAGAGGTCGCTCATCTTCACTCTCGTCACACTCTCTTTGGACATCAGGGTCTGGGAGTATGTGAAGGTCCCGAGGGGAGCCATCCCATCTAGGAGGAGAAGCTAAGGCGGGAGGAGAAGGGGAAGGAGTGAAACGTGGGGGAACTTGGGTTTGAATATTTTCTGGGGAAGGGTTTTGGCGGGGTGAGGGAGGTGTAGAGAAGAGACCCACTCCGAACTCGGTTCCTTTAGGAGTGGTATCAACTGGGGAGGGGAACTCAGAATCAAAGAGAGGAGGGCCGGCGGTGAGATTTTTCGGAGAAGATGTCGCCGGAGAAGACGAAGCAACCAGTGGGGTGGTAGACAAAGGGGTTTCGAGACTGTGGGCAAGAGGGGCCTCTGACGGTCCCGACTGGTCGGTGGATAAG
>JACEIK010000257.1:137003-156836 GCA_018107945.1 Datura stramonium
CAACGTATTCATATAGTAATCTCTAATTTTTGGAGTCATAAGAGGATTTAGGTGGTAGCTCCGATAGGTGTAGTTACTTTGAGAGAACCAAGCTATCTTGTTTTGTCCTATGAGGGCCCTCTGTACCAACAGTTTGATCAGATTCGGAAAGTACCTGCAAGATTTAGGTAAAGCATTCAGAGATGTGAGAATCAGTATGAGAGATTTAAAAGTAAACTAAAGGAAAAGTATTTTGGCTTATTGTTGTAGCAAGCCGAGTGATATCTTTGATCCTGTTTAGGAGCTCGTCCTGATGTTGTTTTTCCCGACTCCTGTTGTCATGCACTCAAAGAAAAATGCTTAGTTTGGGAGGGATGTTTATTTGTGTTGATTATGGTCCTTGGCTTTTTCACTGGAATCCTTCAATCTTCTTCGGCTGCATGTGATCCTTGTCTTGAGACTTGGTAGGTAGAAAAGTATATGAGTATTTTGAGAAATATGTTGCATTTTGAAAAATCAAATTTTCTTTTGTTGGTTTTTTATTTAAAGAATAATGAGTATATCACGTATATATTACGTATGTATAAGTAGTCTAGCGTTTTTATATTATGACATGTTTCGAAACCCGTTGAGCTTTTTCGTATAGCCAACCATGAACCCAAATGCTTCTTCAATGTCACTTTATCTTTTTGTTGGCTCTCCTTCAACTCTTTCTCTGATGCTGTGATGCTACTAGATCATTTATGCTCTGAGGTTCCGTTACCAATAGAGGAATTTTCCTACTGGTATGACCAAACCATTTTAGTTTGCCTACTTATCCACAATAGGAATTAGGTCTGCACGTAGTTCAAAGGTATAAAAAAATATAGAAATATGCAATGCACCAACTGAGCTTGACTCAGGCTGCCTACGTATCCCACCGGAATCAGGTCATAACGTAGTTCAAGTACAACAGAAAAGTAAAATAATGCAAAGACCGAGCCTGACTCAGGCTGCCTACATATCCAAGAAGAATCAAGTTGTAACATAGTTCATGTACAATAGGAAAGTAAAATGATACAACGACCGAGCCTGACTCAAGCTGCCTATGTATCCAAGAGGAATTAGGCCGTAACGTAGTTCAAGTACAATAGGGAAAAACAAAATATGAAGGGACCGAATCTGATAGGGATTGCCTATATATCCCACCAAGAAAAGTCAGGTCGCGCATAGTTTTGAGTACATAAAAATATGTTTTTGGTTTTTCCAAGAAAGACCAAACGCGATGTAGGCTGCCTACATACCCCACCGTGGGAAGTCAGGTCAGGACGTAGTTTTGTTACAATAAAAATATACAAAAATACAAGGAAAAAAGAATCATCTTGATTGTATTCAAATATAGTACTTCTTGATGGCGTCTAAATTTATCGGCTTTGTGCTCACTTTGTTGTCCATTTCTGTTAGGATTATCGCTCCTCCTGAGAGTACTCGATGCATAATGTAGGGACCTTGCCAGTTTGGCAAAAACTTTCCTTTAGTATCATCCTAATGGGGAAATATCTTCTTCAATACCAATTGCCCCGGTGTAAATTGTTGAAGCTTAACTTTTTTATTGAATGCCTTGGTCATTCTGTTCTAATAGAGCTAGCCATGACAGACTGCGTTCATTCTTTTCTCGTTAATTAGCATCAATTGTTCATGTCTACTGCGTAACCATTCGGCATCGTCCAAACCAACTTCTTGGATGATTCTCAAGGAAGGTATTTCCACCTTTGCGGGTATCACTGCTTCTAAACCATAGACCAACATGTAGGGAGTTGCCCTTGTAGATGTTCTAATTGTGGTACGATAACCGAGCCAAGCGTATGGTAGCTTCTCGTTCCATTGTCTTCTACTGCCCACAATCTTCCTCAAGATCTTTTTGATATTCTTGTTGGCAGCCTCAACTGCTCCATTCATTTGTGGCTGATAAGCTATGGAATTCTGATGAGCAATCTTAAACATTTAACAAATTTCCCTCATGAGATTGCTATTAAGATTGACTACATTGTCCGTTATGATTGATTTTGGAATCCCGAACCGACAAATTAAGTTGTTATGAACAAAGTCTGCTACCACCTTCCTTGTCATTGCCTTGTATGCCGAAGCTTCGAGCAATTTTGTGAAATAATCAATAGCTACCAAGATGAAATGGTTCCCATTTGATGCTGAAGGTTCTATAGATCTGATTACATCCATATCCTAAGTAGCGAAAGGCCAAGGGGAACCCATCACATTGAGCTCACTTGGCGGAACTCGTATGAAATCTCCGTGGATTTGACATTGATGACATTTCTACACGTAGCGAATGCTATCTCTCTCCATGGTCATCCAAAAGTATCTAGCCCTCAAAATCTTCTTCGCCAAAGTGAACCCATTCATATGAGGCCTATATGTCCCTGCATGTGTTTCTTCCAACAACCTAGTTGTTTTTGTGGCATCGAAACATCTTAGCAATCTCAAATCCAGAGTCCTCCTATATAGGACTTCTCTGTTATGGAAAAAATGATTCGCCATCCTCCTTAAAGTCCGTCTTTGCTTGCTGGTTGCATTCTTTGGATACTCTTTTGTCTCGAGAAACCTTTTGATATCATAATACCATAGTTTTCCATCCAGCCCCTCATCCACGTGAAAGTAGTATGACGGCTGGTGATACATCTCCACTTTGATAGGATCAACATAATTCTTGTTTGGATGTTGGATCATTGAGGATAAGGTCGCGAGGGCATCAACAAACTTATTTTGAATCTGGGGGATATGTTTGAACTCGATCTTTATGAACTTTTTTCTCAATTCTTTCACGCAATGCAAATAAGAAAGAATCTTAACATTCTTGGTGATCCACTCTCTCGTACTTGATGAACCAATAGGTCAGAATCTCCTATTACCAATAGCTATTTAATGTTCATATCCACTGCCATTCTAAGTCAGAGAATACAAGCTTCATATTCTGCCATGTTGTTTGTGCAAGAAAACCTAATTTTCACTGAAATTGGGTAATGCCGACCTGATTCTGAAATCAATACTGCACCAATTCCAACTTCTTTGAAATTTAATGCTTCATCAAAGAACATCCTCCACCCATCATATGGCTCAAAAATGTCTTCCCTTGTAAACAACACCTCTTCGTCAGGAAAGTAAGTTCTGAGTGGCTTGTAATCTTGGTTCACCGGGTTTTCTACAAGGTGATCAGCTAAGGCTTCTCCCTTGATTGCTTTATGATTCACGTATACAGTATCAAATTCACTTAGCAAAATTTTCCATTTTGCTAGCTTTCCGGTAGGCATTGGCTTCTGAAAGATATATTTGAGCAGATCCAACCTTGAGATCAAGTATATGGTGTATGCAGACAGGTAGTGTCTCAATTTTTGTGAGGTCCAAGTCAAGGCGCAACATATCCTCTCTAATAAGGTGTACCTTGCTTCATACGGTGTGAACTTCTTGCTCAAGTAGTATATGACTTGCTCCCTTTTACCCATATCATCATGTTGTCCCAATACACATCCAAATGCACCATCCATCACATATAAATATAGTAGTAGAGGATTTTCTGGCTCTGGTTGGACCAATACTAGTGGACTTGATAAGTACTCCTTGATTCTATCGAAAGCCTTCTAACATTCCTCTGTCCATTTTGTGGCAGCATCTTTCTTTAGTAATTTGAATATGGGTTCGCAAATCATCGTAGATTGTGCTATGAACCGACTGATGTAGTTGAGTCTCCCAAGGAAGCTCATCACTTCCTTCTTGGTCTTTGGGGGAGACAAATCCTAGATCGCCTTGATTTTTGATGGATCCAACTCAATGCCTTTCCTGCTGACAATAAATGCCAATAGTTTCCTAGCAGGGACTCCAAATGTGCACTTTGCAGGATTTAACTTTAGGCCATACTTTCGCAACCTTTCAAAGAACTTCTTCAGGTCAGCTAGGTGATTTGAGCTCTTCTTAGATTTGATAATGACATCATCCACATAGACTTTAATCTCCTTATGGATCATGTCATGAAAAAGGATAGTTATGGCCTTTATGTAGGTTGCACCTGCATTTTTAAGACCAAATGGCATTATCCTATAACAATACACTCCCAATGGAGTGATAAACGCTTTGTTTTCTGCATCGCCTTCATTCATCAGGATCTGGTGGTATCCTACAAAGCAATCGACAAACGACTACAACTCATGTTTTGCATGATTATTGATGAGTATATGAATATTTGGAAGAGGAAAATCATCTTTGGGACTTGCTTTGTTGAGATCCCGGTAATCTACACATATTTTGATCTTTCCATCCTTCTTTGACACCAGCATGATGTTGGCTAACTAGGTAGGGTAGTTTGTAACTCTCACGATATTTGCTTCAATCTGCTTGGTCACCTCCTTTTTTATTCTCAAACTCAAATCAAGCTTGAATTTTCTTAGTTTTTGTTTGAGTGGTGGGTGAGTAGGATCAGTCGGCAGCTTGTGTGAGATGATATCAGTGCTCAATCTTGGCATGTCATCATAGGACCAAGCAAATATATTGATATACTACTTAAGAAATTCTATCAATTCTTGCTTCTCTTTATCTTCTAAGTGTATGCTGATCCGGGTTTCCTTTACTGTTTCTTCATTCCTTAAATTGATCAACTCAATTTCCTCTAAATTGGGTTTCCTTTGACTCTTAAGCTACTCGATCTTATGTGACAGATTTTCATGCTTTCATCATATTCTTCATAATCTTGTTCATCTTTTATATTTTTCACAACGGATTCATTACATGTCATAATCGTTGAACGAACATTTTTACTAATATGGGAGCTGAAAAGTAAAAAATGTGAGTAAAGTAAATAGAGATTTTAACAAAATAATTCAAGGAAAATAAAGACTTTATTTAGAAAGCATTTTATCTTCAAAAGAGGCGAGTGACAAAAAGAGCTCTGGCATGATCAAGCCTCAATTGATCATGCTATATTTTAAAACAAACTACATTTCCATACTACCAGGACTCATGTAGAAACAGGGACGGGCGGGTGGTCCAATTATATTCATTCCTTTTGCAGGACTCATTGCCGAACGAGAGTGGCTGGTGATGAAACTCTCTAAGACTTCCTGGTTTAGCCATTACAGTGAGTCAAATATCTTGGAATCCCTAATTCTTTCATGATACTTTGCTGAGCAGTACTGTAAACCATTCCACATCCTGTACTGTTATTCCCTTGAATTCTAACATTCGACCCCATGAGATGAGCACCCATACTACGACCTTATTTTCTGGCTGCCTGTGAACTTTCCTAAAGTAGTTCTTCATCAATCCCAAAAAATTATTGTTCTATAACTACTTCAACTGATTGGTTCCAACCTTGCACATCATTTGACTCTAAGCACAGTCTTAGGGGCGATACCATGCTAACCTTTCTGAGGCCACCCATTTTCTTTTTGTCTCACAAATTCGCTCAGTTCTTTCTTCTCAAACACCCCACCAGCTTTCGCGTTTCTTGGCGCGAAAGAGGCAACCTCAACTCCTTCATGGTTGTGAGTGAACCCGAAGTCATTTGATGGCCAAACTTAAACGAACTCAGACCTCGTGCGTCTGACAACGCTTTGTATAACAATAGTGAATGATGGAAGGAAGCCACTCTTCCCATGTGGTTGAGATTACCCAGCATGGTTGTGATGGGCATGTTGCTGAGTGTTACCTCCCAAAATTAAGATCAGACTGGGGTGAGTGGAAGCATTCAGTGTTTTGCATCAAGGCATAGAATGGGTCATGAGGTGACTCGTGAGCATCCCACGAGTCTGATGTGACTCATGGTGAGGCCTAGGAGTGAAGAGTTTGAAATTTGGGAAGTTGACTCCTGGACATGACCACGAGTTGTAGTCGAGCCCCATGGCTAGATTAGGTCAATCGTAGAAGTGGTGATTGAAAAATAGGAAAAGGAAGATAGTGTACCTAACGGAAGGACCCACGAGTCATTGGATCAGTCCCACAATTCGTGGGATGAATCGTGATCAAGAAGGGTAAAGTTTTATTTGAGACTAAAGCGAGTGTACGTGGCCGGGTGGGTTCCACAGCAGTCGTGGTCACCGGTGATGGATCATTAAGTCACCTGTGAAAGACGAGCCCGAAGCCTGGCAAGAAGTGTACTGACGGACGACTCCACGAGTTGTGGCCTATGATGATAGGATTGTTAGGTCCTCATTGGGACCGGCTGGTATTATTTTTGTAAATTTAGTAAGGGCTTTTCATAATTTCTAAGTTCCTAACGCCTAAGCTTCATGTTTGAGGTTTTATGAATTGATGACTTTTAAAGGGTTAAGTTCATTTTAGGCCATATTTATTCTTGCATGCAAGGTAGAAGGTGGGAGAGGGTGATCAAGCTTAGTGTTCTTTAATTTCTCTTTATGTGGGCATTTAAAGAAGTGTAAGAATCGGCTACCATCAAGTATGGAGGTCTGAGTGGGTGAATTCTTTCACACCCCATTTGCCCAATCCCTCTCAATCATAAATTTCTATGTCTAATCTATGAGGTTTTAACCCAATGCCATGATATTACTAATTTCTCTACATAGGTATGATTTAAATATGTAAATACTATTAAATTATGAATCATAGGCAGGATTTTATATCGTTTTCAATCATGTTTCTAATTTTATGAATTAAAAATCCCAATTGATAAAGTTTCATGAAAGATGAGATTTGTGATGAATGCATGATTTATGATGAGATATTGTGATGAAAAGAATGTTTTAAACACCTATGTTTATAATCATGTTTTCGATGTGAATTGAGTATTTTTAAGCATGAGAAAGTATTGGGAATGCTTAAATGTTTAAGTAGGAGTTATAATTTCTCAAATTAAGCTTATCACATGGTTTTGGGTAGAAAACTCCCCGTTATCTTCAGCTTGTCGTATGGTTTGAGGTAAAGCTTCTCGTATGCATGATTTCCTATTTGGGAATGTATTTGGTTATTGAGCTTCGTCAATAGACAATGTTGAGCTTCATTAGAAAATAATGAGAAGTATGCATGTTTTGGGAGTAGTGTCTAGCACCGAGTAGGCTAACGGGTCGATCACCCTATGCCTCAGAACTATACGCAACTTAGGTTATACTTATTATATTATTGAGACCTCTCTTGTGAGCTATCCCCAGCCATTTTGGCCCCGACTTGTCTCGATATTATGGTATCATCCCTAGCCCTCCTTGACAAGGCTTTGGGCGACTTTACCCACTTGAGTGTGATAGTTGGGACCAGTAAGCTCTATCGTGGTATGTCAGTTAAAAGACGGAGTCTCTATTGTTCCTCATGATTCGGTATGCATGTTCATCATTCATGAGATTTATATATATATATATATACATGTTCTAAAGCATGTTTGACTTAATGTTCAGTTTTACTCATTACTATCCAGATGTTCCAGCTTTGAGTCAATTGATTCAGCTATGATGTTATTTTATGATTTGATGAGATCATGATTTCAGAAAGAATGCATGCAAGCCCTACCCTCGAATTCTTATCCTTTATATTTTACATTATGCATGTCTTTAATGATATTACTTTATAGCGGTTTTACTTACTTTGCATACTCGGTACATTCCACGTACTGACCGCATACTCTATACTATATCATTTCATGATACAGGACCCGACTCTTAGGTTCAGCCCCGTTCATGCATCGATCTTCATAGTTAGCACCTTACAGCATTTGGTGAGTCCTCATCTCAGCGACTAAGACTTATTTAGTTTCCTTTATGTATTTTCAGTTTCAGCTTTGTTGAGTTAGTTTGGGTCTTGTCCCATCAACTCGTCATGTTTAGAGGCTTTTCGAACAAAGTTATTCAACCCAGTTGTGTATTACATTTATTTATGTTTAATTTAGACTTTCACTATGATTATCTTGTTGATTCTTGACCTTATTGGATGATTAGATGTATTCATGTCATTGGTCGACTTGGAAGTCTCTGGAGCACCTTGTCCTGTGTTGAGATTCAGACCTCCCGTTCGGAGTCGTGACAAACTTGTATCAAAACAATAGGTTTTAAAGTTTCCTAGGGTGTACGAAAGCCGCGTTAAGTAGTTTTTCATAGGTGTGAAGTGCGCCCACGCGCGAGCGAAGAAGGCTATGAAATGTTTGGGAAATGTTTACTTCACTTCCATGATCTATGTTGTGCGATGAAAAGTCTCCCTATCTTTTTCTAATTCTTTTTATTGCGATTGTAGAATCATGGCTCCCAAGTAAATGGTAGAATAAATGGAAATAGAAGGCCATGAGGATGGCAATGGAAACGGGCGCCTATAGGCCCCACCAGTTTTGGGCTTCCAAGCGTTGGGCTGGTTGCCCAAGCTGAATTTAGGGTAGCTATTCGGATGCTCGCGCGAGAACTTGACCGCTTAGAGTCCAATCAGCAGAAAGTGCGTATGTTCCGCATAATGGAAATGCAGTGGTGGCTCAGTCGAAGATTTCTTGATAATGAACCCGCCAAAGTTCCTTAAGTCAAAAGTAGATGAGGACCGACATGAGTTCATAGATGAGATTGTGAAGATCACCAAGGTAATGGGGGTGAATGGAGTTAGTCAGCGGAGTTGGACTTGTACTAGTTAAAAGGGTTGCGCATCTGGTTTCGCTAATGGAAAGATACTAGGGTCGCCGGGCAGGCATTGTCACTTGGGAAGAGTTCCATATTGCATTGTTAGATCAGTTTCTTCCCTCATGAGATGAGGAGATGAGTTAAGTAAAATTTGAAGAAAGGGAGTATGACGGTGCGAGGATAATGCCTTTGAGTTCACCCACCTATCAAAATATGCCCTAGAGTTAGTGGATGATAAGAGGGCGTGCGAGTGAGGCGAGTCCGTTCATGGAGTGGCGGTCTATTTGGACAAAGATATTAGAGCCTTATTCTCCACAGTTTGGAATTCCCTCGGATAGTTTTGTACACCTAGAAGATGGAGGCGGTACATATGAGAGAGAGAGGCCAAGAGAATGAGACCGATGATCACAGATTCTTCCGGCCTAGGTTAGGTGGTGGGCACCATCAGCAATCCCATCAGAGATCTCCAGCCCCAACATCTTTAGCATTGAGTGTGCCATCCCGAGATCGAGGCACGCGATCGGAGGGCGTCAACGAGGCTCTAGGGTCGAGCAACGGAACCTGCAGATTCTAGTATACCAACTTTGCCACGGAGTGTAATACCCGGAAGGACTAAGAATAGACACCGGGAAGTAATATTGGAAAAGTGCAGAAGAAATTGGCAAAAATATCATAGGACGGGAGACTAAACGACTCGTGAAGAGGATACCACGAGTTGTCGTGTGCAATCGTGGGGGTGGAGGTCAGGAAGCAGTGGCGACGGATGACTGACGAGTCATTAGGAGTGGCAACAACTTCGTCTAGTCGGTCGTTAGGAGGAGAGGCTTTGGTTCTAAGGAAATTTCCAGTGAACTTAACGAAAGAGCAGGACGAATCGTTGGGTGTGGTGATGAGTCGTGATGCTGGTCGTGACCTGAAGGTTGAAATTCCAGTGGGCGACGAATGGGCCAAGCGAGTCATTGGGTGGGAAAACGACTCATCGAGGTAGTCGTGGCATGTGATTCGGAAAATTTTTAAATTTTCAAGGGAAAGAGTTAGTAAAATCCCATGCTCCCATATTTAAATTAATGTCATTTGGGTATGTTTAGGGATGTTTTTAAGGGTTTTCCTAAGCCTAAACCCTCATTCTCTCAACCTCCTTATTCCTCCTCTCTTCTCCAAAAGATTTTGGAAGAATTCCTAAGGTGTTCTTCAAGCTTCAAGGGAAGATTTTTCAGGCAGGATTTTCTTCTACCAGGTATGCGAGACTTCAACAAGGATATCCTTTCCTCCTTGTGCCCCAAAATATTTTTCAATAAGAATATGATTTTAAATCTATTTTGAGTGTCATGATTTGGGGATTGAGAAATGGGTAATTTCTTATTTATTCCTCGTTGTTAAATGCTAATATTTACTGCGATTATGGAATAAATTGGAATGTTAATTAATGGGTTGCCTTGGAATATGAATTATATGTTGGAATTGCATGATGGTAGCATGTTATTCATGAATTGTCTGGAAGTAATAAATGGGTTTGCATATTATTCACTTTATTGTGGTAGTCATGCATGAATATGATGAAATTGAGAAGATTAGGTTGAGTATGTATGCATGTAGTATGTTCTTCCTAAATTGATTCTAGTATTGATTGGGATTTGTACATTCCTTCCGTGATTATAGTAGAAAACGCATGAACATAATGGGAGTGTGAAAATATTGCATAATTAGCTCTAATGACTTGAGTATGATGTTGATGATCATATGGGATCGAGTAGATGTTGTGGGCTTGAGTAATTAAAATAAGTTAGGTGCCCTTGCCATGCTTTAGATTTAATTGATTTGGCGTAAGTTACCTCTATTGTTGAACTACAAGCCTAGGCAGATTCTATATTATTTCCTTATTAAAATTATTTTATAAATCTTGGAATCTAAAAAGCCCATGGCTAGAGAGTTCACAAAAGGAGTGATTGTGACAAGTGTGAGATGTTGTATACCTAAATAAGCGAAGTCATATATCTTGATAGAATATTAGTTGTATTTATAAACCATGCATGATCTCATATTTCATGTGAATGAGATGAACTTGGAGTTCGTAATGTCATGACAACATATGCATAGTGTGATCCTGTGGAATACTGTCCTTAAGTAAGAGATGCTTGAGATAACTATAAATTGGATTCCATGATGAGTGCATATTTGATGATAACGCATGAGAATGATATTGCAACTGTTGGGTTGACATTATTAAAAAGTATCTACCCTGTCGATGAGAATGTTGTATGATGAAAATCAGTAAATGTCCTTGTGTCTCTGATTAGCTATTGCGATTTGGACTAGTGTCGAGTTGGTTGGGATTTCTGCGTTACCAAGTATTTCCCTAGCCGGTCGGGATTTCTCATTAGCAAGAGTATTTCCTAGTCGGTCAGGATTTCTCGTTAGTAAAGTATTTCCGTAGTCAGTCAGAATCTCGTTAGCATGAATATTTCGTACATCCCTAGCTATTCGGTGACTTCTTACATCAAAGTTTCTCTCCCTTTGTGGTTAGGAATTTTCTCAGTGAGAATGTTTTCCTTAGACAGTCAGGGACCCTCTTGATATCAGTCACAATATTGCATCCCTGTATCATTTGGATTACTGCTTTTGTACATCAGATGACCTTATAATAATGCATGTCCTTATAATATGATCATGATTATATGAATATGTGAATCTTATATAAGGTTTTCGTATCTCATTTCAGTTACATTACTATTAACGTGTTTTTATATTACTTCCTTCTTGTATATAATTATGAGTTAATTCACTTACGGTTGCTACATACTCAGTACATTCCAAGTACTATTTGCACGCCTCTTGTTCTATATCATTTCATGATATAGATTGAGATCTCGGAGATCCGCCGCGTGGTTAGATACGCTACCCCATTCTCCCGGCTGTCTGTGGTGAGTCCTCATCCACTCCAGCGTGATTAGCATTCTGGTTTTATTTTGTTTTCAGTTTTTAGTCTTTTGGAGTTAGGCTGAGGGCTTGTCTTGTAACTCATCATTTATTAAGAATCTTTGGACTTGTTAGAATGGTCCAGCTTTGTACTTAAATGTTATTAAGTAGTGATTTTTGATTTATATCATCTTTTAGTCAGTTCTTCGCTTAGTTCACGATGTTAGATGTTTCTTATGTTAAGTGTATGCGATGATTGTGCCATGGGTCGACTTGGAGACTTTCAAGGTTCCTTGTCCCTTGTCTATGATACGGGTGTACTCTCGTGTCGTGAAAAACTTTGTATTAGAGAAAAGGTTTAGAAGTGTCTAGGGTGTACGAAAGTCGCGTTACGTAGAATCTTTCTTCATGGGTGTGAAGCAACGGCACACTTATGACGAAAGAAGAGCTATGAACATTTTAGGAAGAGAAGTTGCCCTTTCTTCATGATTATTACTCGTCGTAGAGTATGAATCTCTACTTGAGTTTCCTCCTAACTCGTGCTTTGCACGCTCATGAGATAATGCCTCCCAAGCGAGCGAATGGGAAGGGGCGTGATAACGGCCGTCGGCAAATGCACCACCGCCCGGGTAGACTGATTGGAGTTCATGTTGCTCATGCTGAGTTACGAGTAGCCATCCACATGTTGGCGCGAGTGCCAGCAGCTCGAGATCAATCAGCGAGCGATAGCTCGTGCACCACAACACATGGAAATGAAGCGGCAAGGATAGAGGCTTCCTTCAAGATGAACCCACCCGAATTCTTGGGGCCAAAGGTTGATAAAGACCCATATGAGTTCTTGGAGGAGATATAGAAGATTACTCGCATTATGGGGCGACGGGGGGGAAAGAGAGTGCGGCCTTAGCCTCCTACCAGCTCAAAAGGGAGTTGCCCACATGTTGGTATTGTCGGTGGAGGATAGTCAGGAAGCTAGAGTGGGTCCCATAGGTTGGGATGGTATGGCTGCATTCTGGACAAATTCTTTCCCCGGGAATTGAGGGAGGCAAAGGCGGCTGATTCATTAGCGAAACAAAATGACGCGTCCAAGAGTAGGCATTGGAGTTCTGCGGCTATCTAAGTATGCTCACCAGGAAATGGTAGCCGAACAGCGGGCCCGAAGTGAGCGGAGTTACGTGTAGTGTCGAGACTCCTTGGTCAAATAATGCAGGACTTCTATGTTGCACGGGACATAGACTTTATATAAGCAAATATTGCTCAGCAAATAGAAACGAGAACAGGTGAAGAAAAAAGAGAGAGAGGCCAAGAAGGCCAAGAATGGAGACTTAGAGTCCTCCATCAAGGTCGGGTGGATATCACTCACACCGGCATCGAGATATTCTTAGCCCCAACAACCCGATATAAGTACTCCGTATAAGCCTAGAGTAAGGAAATCACGTATCCATTATTATAAGGTTGTGGAAAGAACCACTTGGAGTTTTCTTGGCTAGTACAAACGTATGATTTTGGTGCCGTGAGGCGAGGCCATATGGAGTGCATGGCGGCTAGCGGGGTGAGAGCCGAGATCCTTGACCACCTCGCCCGGTAGCTCCTATAGCCCATCAGTTTCAAATGGGCCATCTCTAACCCAAGAGGCGGACATCTTCAAAATCGCACTCTCATACAGTAGCAGCCCATCAAGGATAAGGAAGGCGCCAATAGTGGCCACAAGTATGTTGTGAATCTTGTATTTATTCCTTACGTCATTCCAACCTCTATATGGAATGAGAGGTTAAGTTGTAATTGTAGGAAAAGATTGTTGGCGTGTGATGTAAATAGTTGTAGTATAAGGCTTGTGGTGAATGTTAGAAGTGAAAGGAGCTAAGGAGTTAGTATCTTAGCCTGACTTGAAGAAGGATTCGGGAGCCTTAGAATGATGACTTTAAACCAAGGGGGAGATAGTGAGTATGTAAGTAAAAATCGGACCTTGAGAATGTTCATAAAGGGATTTCAGCCTTAGCGGTTACGATATGTCAATCTCTACTATGTTCAGATGACCTTCCTTGTGCCTCGGTTAGAGTTAAGTTATGTCTATACCTATGCGTAGATTTACGAGGTTAGAGGTAACCGTTCTATTCAGTAAAGCTAGTTTTGCTCTATTATGCCCTTATGTTTGTTGATCCATGTTTTCTTATGTGTTTAGATTGAATTTAGTCGGTCAGGATTTGTTTGATAACTCGTGGAATTCCAGATTATCTCATGTATGTGCTCAGTTTTAGATGTCGAGATAACTCATGCTCATAAATTCCTTGCTCTCGATTAGATTAGATAGCCTTGAATTTACGTAGTATGAAAAGTGGATTGAGAACGAAGGTCTGGTTAAATGTCCGATGCATGCAAAGATAAAAAGGAAAGAACTTTCTTCCAATGTTTGTTTAATACTATGTAGGTATCATGTTATCCGGTCTTCCTTGAGTCATGGTGTGCATGTTAGATGGAATTTCCAGGTTTGGTGTGAGAGGTTGGTCCGGGTCGAGATGCTCCGTGATGTTTTATACGTTGATTGATTGATATCGTGTATTGGCTTCGTCTCTATCTTTTAAGTATGTTCAATCAACATTGGAGGACGAATATTCCCAAGGGGTAGATATTGTAATACCTCGGAAGGGACTACGAATAGACACGGGAAGTATAATTGGAAAAGTGTAGAAAAACGGCAAAATATCATAGGACGGGAGACTTAACATTTCGTGGTAGGATACCACGAGTCGTCGTGTGAGTCGTGGGTGGAGGTCTGGAAGCAGTGGCGACGGATGACCTGATGAGTTGTTAGGAGGCAACGACTCGTAGTCAGTCGTTAGGAGGGGCTTTGGGTTTAAGGAAATTCCAGTGAACTTACCGAAAGGGAAGGATGAATGCGTTGGAGTGTTGTGATGAGTCGTGATGTTGGTCGTGACCTGAAGGTTGAGAAATTCCAGTAGACCTGACGAATGGACCTAGCGAGTCGTTGGGTGGACAACAACTCGTCAGGTGAGTCGTGGCTTCAGTTTAGAAAATTTTCAGTTTTCTCCAGGGCGGAGTTAGTAAAATCCATGCTCCCAGATTTAAAGTGATGTCATTTTAGGTTTGTTTGGGGGCGTTTTAAGGGTTTTCCTAATCCTAAACCCTCATTCTCTCAATCTCCTTCTTCCTCCTCTCTTCTCCAAAGATTTTGGGAAATTCCCAAGAGTGGTTCTTCAAGCTTCAAGGAGATTTTCAATCAGGATTTTTCTTCTGGTATGCCACTTCAACAAGGATATCCTTTCCTCCTTGTGCCCCAAATGTTTTCAATAAGAATCCGATTTTAAATCTACTTTGAGTGTCATGATTTAAGGTTTGAGAAATGGGTAATTTCTTCTTTATTTCTCGTTCTTAAATGCTAATATTTATTGCAATTATGGGATGAATTGGAATGTTAATTAATGGGTTGCCTTGCAGTATAGACCTATGTAGGATTATGATGGCATATTTCTTCATGAATTGGCCAGAGTAATAAATGGTTTTGCATATTTGTTCTTGATTTATCGTAGTCATGCCTGAATATGATGAAATTGAGAATATTAGGTTGAGTATGTATGCATGTAGTGTGTTCTTCCTAAATTGATTCTAGTATTGATTGGGATTTTTACAATCGCCATGATTATAGTAGAAAACACATGAACATGATGGGAGTGTGAAAATATTGCATAATTATCCCTAATGACTTGAGTATGATGTTGATGATATATATGGATTGAGTAGAAGTTGTAGGCAGGTAATTGAAATAAGTTAGGTCCCCTTACCATGCTTTAGATTTAATTTCCTTGACGTAAGAAGATTCTACCTCCATTGTTGAACTACGAAGCACAGGAGGATTCTATATTGTTTTCCTTATTAATTTTTTTTTATAAAATCTTGGAATCTAAAACGCCCATGGCTAGAGAGTTTACAAAAGGAGTGATTGTGAAAAGTGCGTGGAATGTTGTAGACCTAAATAAGAGAAGTCATATATCTTGATAGAGTATTAGTTGTATTTATAAACCATGCATGATCTCATATTACAGTAGTAGAGATGAACTTGGAGCTCGGAATGTCATGACAACATATGCATAGTGTGATCCTGTGGAATACTGTTAGTAAGAGATGCTTGAGATAGCTATAAGTTGGATTCCATGATGAGGTGCATATTGATGATAACGCATGAGAATGATATTGCGACTATTGGGTTGATGTTATTAGAAAGTAGCCCACCCTGTCAATGAGAATGTTGTATGATGAAAATCAGTAAATGTCCTTGTAGGCTCACGATTAGCTGTTGCGATTTGGACTAGCGTCAGTCGGTTGCAGGATTTCTCGTTAGCAAGAGTATTTGCCTAGCCGGTCAGGATTTCTCGTTAGATAGAATAATTCCCTAGTCAGTTGGGATTTTTATGAAGTATTTCCCTAGTCGGTCGGGAGTTCTCGTTAGCAAGAGTATTTCGTACATCCCTAGCTAGTCAGTGACTTCTTACATAAAGGATTTTCTCTCCCTTTGGCCAGTTGGGATTTTCCTTGGTGAAAATGTTTTCCTTACGATCGGGGACCCTCTTGTCTCGGTCACAGCATTGCATCCCTGTATCATTTGAATTACTATTATGTGCATCGGCTGATCTTATAATAATGCATGTCCTTATAATGTGATCATGATTATTTGAATATGAATCTTATATAAGGTTGTAAGTATCTCTTTTCAGTTACATTACTATTAACGTGTTTTTAAATTACTTCCTTCTTGTATATATTATGAGTTAGTTCACTTACGGTTCCTACATACAAAGTACATTCCAAGTACTAATTGCACGCCTCTTGTTCTATATCATTTCATGATATAGATTCGAGTCTCGAGCTCCGCCGCGTGGTTGATATGCTACCCCATTGTCGGCTGTCCGTGGTAGGCCCTCATCCTCCCGGGACGTGAATAGCATTCTGGTTTTATTTTGTTTTCGATTTCGGTCTTTGGAGTTAGGCTGGGGGCTTGTTCCAACAATTCATCAGTTAGTAGAAGGCTTTGGACTTGTTAGACAGATTCAGCTTTTGTACTTAAATGTTATTAAGTTGTAGTTTTGATTTATATCAGCTTTTAGTCAGTTCTTCTGCTTGTTCCGATGTTAGATGTTTCTTATGTTAAGTGTCGATATTGTGCCATGGGTCAAGATTGGAGCCCTTTAGGGTTCAGCACCCGTGTCACGTCCAGGAGTGTACTCTCAGTCGTGACAAACTTGGTATCGAGCAAAGGTTTAGACTTTCCTAGGGTGTACGAGGATTGAGTTACGTAGAGTCTTCTTCTTGGGTTTGAAGCGTGCCACACTTGACGAAGAGGCTATGAGGCGTTTAGGAAAGTTTCCCTTTCTTCATGATTCTTATCGTGCATTAAGTATGAATCTCTAAACAGTTCCTCCCCTAACTCGTGCTTTGTGCGCTTGCAGATAATGCCTCCCAGGAGAGAGAATGGAAGGGGACGTGGTAACGACAGTCGGTAGTACCACCAGCCGGGCGAGACCATTTGGAGGATCATGTTACTCATGCTGAGTTACGAGCGACCATCCACATGTTGGCGTTACGATAGCTCGAGATCAATTAGCAGGCTGTAGCTCGTGCACACAATATGGATGAAGCAGCGACAAGGATAAGAGACTTCCTTCATATGAACCCATCCGAATTCTTGGGGCCAAAGGTGGATAGAGGCCCTTATGAGTTCTTGGAGGAGATACAGAAAGATTATTCGCATTATGGGGGTGACGGGGCAAGAGAGCTTGGACTTAGCCTCCTACCAGCTAAAGGGAGTTGCTTACATCTGGTATTGTCAGTGGAGAGATAGTCGGGGGAGTCAAAGTGGGTCCCATAGGTTAGGATGAATTATGGTACGTTCTTGGACAGATTTTTCCCTCCGGGTATAGGAGGAAAAGGCGGAAGAAGTTCATTAACTTGGAAACAAATGACATGACTGTCCCAGGTATGCATTGTAGTTCACTCGGCTATCTAAGTATGCGCCGGAAATTGTAGCCGACCAGCGGGCCTGGCCCGAGTAGGTTTGTGAATGGGTTTAGGACTCCTTGGTCAAAAGAATGCCCAGGATTGCCATGTTGCACCGGGACATAGAATTCCCATGCTTGGTAATATTTTCTCAACAAATGGAAGTTGAACAGGTGAAAGAAAAGAGGCCAAGAGGCCGGGAGGCGGAGACTTAGAGTCCTCCCGTCAAAGTCGGGTACGAGATATCCTCACACTGTCAGAGATCAGCAGCCCTGCACCTTCCAACAGCCAGTACTCCAGCCCTTAAGCCTAGAGTAAGGAAATCACGTACCTATTGTGTACGAGTTGTAGAAAGCACCACTTGGGAGTTTTTTCATGCCAAGTACAAATGTATGTTTGTGAGTGCGGTGAGGCGGGCCATATGCACAGAGATTGCATGGCAGCTAAGCAGGGTGAGCAGATTACTTGACCACCTCTTCAGTAGCTCCTATAGGCCATCCTTTTCAGCAGAATACATCCTCTAACCCAAGAGGCGAACATCGTCAAAAAATCACTCTCATGCGGTAGCGGCCCATCGCGGGATAAGGGCAAGGCGCATTAGTATTACGGAGTATGTTGTGAATCTTGTGTTATTCCTTACGTGATGCCAACCTCTATATTGAATGAGAGGTTCAGTTGTATTGTGGGAAAAAATTGTTGCTGAGTGATGTAAATAGTTGTAGTATAAGGCTTATGGTGAAGGTTAGAAGTGAAAGGAGCTAAGGAGTTAGTATCTTAGCTTGGCTTGAAGGATGGGGAGCCTTAGAATGATGACTTTAAACAAGGGAGATAGTGAGTATGTGAAGTAAGTCAGACCATGAGGATGTTCATAAAGCGATTTCAGCCTTAGCAGTTGCGATATGTCAATCTATACATGTTCGAGATGACCTTCCTTGTACCTCGGTTAAGTTAAGTTATGTCTACACCTATGTGTAGATTTACGAGTTAGAGGTAACCGTTCCATTCGGTAAATCCAGTTTTGCTCTATTATGTCCTTATTGCTTATCTTCATGTTATGAATCAGTTATGTGTTGGTCCATGTTTTCTTATGTGTTGGATTAAGATTGATCGATCGAAAGTTGTTTGATAACTCAGTAGATTCAGATTATCCTATGTATGTGCTCAGTTTTAGATGTCGAGATAACTCGTGCTCATAAATTCCTTGCTCTCAGTTAGATTAGATATTGTGAATTCTGGATTAGTATCAGAAGGTGATTTGAGAATGAAGGTGATTCGTGTCGATTACTGTGCGAATAAAATGGGGAAAGAACTTTATTCCAGTGTTTGTTTAATACTATGTAGGTATCATTTTATCTGGTCTTCCTTGAGTCATGGTGTGCATGTTAGATGTGAATTTACAGGTTTGGTGTGAGAGGTGGGTCCGGAGTCAGATGCTCCATTGATGTTTATCTATGATTGATTGATATCTAGGTATTGGCCCGTCTCTATCTTTTCAGTATGTTCAGCCAACATTCAAGGATTAATGTTCCCAAGGGTGAGATATTGTAATACCCCGGAAGGGACTAAGACTAGACACGGGAAGTATAATTGGAAAAGTGAAGAAAAGCCCAAAAAATATCTTAGGATGGGAGATTCAACGCCTCGTGATGGGATACCATGAGTCATCGTGTGCAGTAGTCGGGTGGAGGTCAGGAAGTTGTGGCAACGGATGACCTGAAGAGTCGTTAGGATGCAACGACTCGTCCAGTCAGTCGTTAGGAGGAGAAGCTTTGGTTTCAAAGAAATTCTAGTGAACTTAACGTAAGAACTTAACGTAAGGGCCAGACGAATCGTTGGGTGTGGTGATGAGTCGTGACCTGAAGGTTTAGAAATTCTAGTAGACCTGACGAATGGACCTAGCGAGTCGTTGGGTGGGACAATGACTCGTCATGTGAGTCGTGGCATTAGTTCGGGAAATTTTCCAGATTTTCTCAGGGGCAGGTTGGTAAAATCCCATGTTCCAGATTTAAAGTGATGTCGTTTTTGGTATGTTTGGGGACGTTTTTAAGGGTTTTCCTAAGTCTAAACCCTCATTCTCTCAATCTCCTTCTTCCTCCTCTCTTCTCCAAAGATTTTGGGAAATTCCCAAGGTGTTCTTCAAGCTTTAAGGGAGATTTTCGATCGGGATTTTCTTCTACCAGGTATGCGGGACTTCAACAAGGATATCATTTCCTCCTTGTGCCCCAAAATGTTTTCAATAAGAATCCAATTTTAAATCTATTTTGAGTGTCATGATTTGGGGTTTGAGAAATGGGTAATTTCTTCTTTATTCCTCGTTCTTAAATGCTAATATTTACTGCGATTATGG
>JACEIK010000257.1:276718-288661 GCA_018107945.1 Datura stramonium
CGAGAATCTCTTGAATAGCTAATATTCACTTTATATGGGGAAACTATATTGGATGCATAATTTGAAGTGTAGTAATTTAGTCCCAAGAAATCATAGGAACCCTTCACCATCGCAGCTTGCTCTGTTGTAAATTTTGGTAAGCGGTCTCCCACAAGTCTACGCATATTTTTTGGATAGTCACCGTAAGTTAACGGATCTATAAACCTACAATAAAAAGTAGTACAATGGAGTAATAAATATTGAAAACTATTAGAAATAGAACAATTAAAAAGTCTACTAACCATCCAAACATGAAGTCGATGGCTCGTTTAGCAGCTTCTGCGTCTTGTTTGGTCTTGGAATATGGTTCAAACCAATTAGACACCAGCACTATTCCTATCTCACCCTTTTGTGATGCCTGTATAATTTATCAAACGCAAAAAGATTTTAAACGAGAGGACCAGTCAATATATTTCTAGTTGCATGCATTTGTTTGCAACATGTTTTGAAAACATTATTTTCTCATTCTAGAGATGACTTCATTTACCTTGTATTTAGTTCTATATAATTTAGTAGCTTCTGCATGAGCAAGAAGCATGTGGTGGCCAACTATATAAGGCTCGGTTGCAGAATTCCCAGCAAAGCAACTATTGTTCATCCAAGCCGAACATCGTCCTGGTGCAAATAGGCCAATGTCGTAGCCAAGAGAGGCATAAGTCCATGGCTCATTGAATGTTGTCCACATCTTAACCTTATCTCCAAATACTTTGAAGCAAAGCTCTGCATAATTGAGAAAATCGCTCCTGCAAATAAATAATTATCAATTTCACATTCTTGACAAAGACTTAAACATTTCATTTATTTTTATATGTTTGTGGATACATTGTCAGCTAGATGTTATGGAAGTTGAGTTCACCATACAATGATTTTCTCTCATTACATTAGTTTCCTTAAGGAGAGACTCCACTCCTTGCTTCTAAATTTTTAGAATATCCTAACAAAGATCCTAGCTATAAAGTCGGGACTTTTTTGCTATTGACTATTTGATTTTTTTAATAACGCACGGAATAAGCAGAAGTGCATAAGATTGTAAGGTTAAAGTGAAAGCACTAAATAGATTGAATTGAATCGAAAAAGGGATAGATAAGGTGGTTTCTTTTTTCTATTTGATGTATCATTATTTTCTCCCGGTCTCTTTGGTGTTAAGAATATTGATTTTAAGAATGAGTGATAACACTTTTATATAATCCTAAAAGCTCAATCTAAGAGCGGACAACTAATGACTTCCACTTCTTGAATAGGATTCTTTGGTCGATATGTGACCGCGGAATGCCAAAGGTTTTCTTGGGAGATAAATTTTAATATGTGTATTACACAACTAGTAACTTTTATATAATCCTAATAGCTCAACCTAAGAGCGGACAACTAATGAATTCAACATCTTGAATAGGATTCTTTGGTCGATATGTGACCGCTGAATGCCAAAGGTTTTCTTGAGAGATAAATTTTAATATGTGTATCACACAACTAGTAACTTTTATATAATCCTAATAGCTCAACCTAAGAGTGGACAACTAATGAATTCAACATTTTGAATAGGATTCTTTGGTCGATATGTGACCGCTGAATGCTAAAGGTTTTCTTGAGAGATAAATTTTAATATGTGTATCATACAATTGATACTAGTTGTGTGAGACATCTTTTTATCTTACAAAAATGTAAATTCAAAATTTGCAGACACAAATATATAAGATTTGAATTCACTGTTTCTGTTTCTGTGAGACAAAAAAATGAATCACACAACTAATTTCAATTGTGTGAGACACATAATAATTTTTTTTCCTTGAAACGATTTCACAGTTCCAACCGGAGATTCCACGTATAAGCCTTAGCTACTTTCCAATCGTGCTCCTATGTTTTCTTTCATCACTTGATACGTTTAAGATATAGTGTATAAATGCCAATATAGTCTATGAATACGCTCCCATTTTTAATAAGATTCCGGCTAGAAGCATACAAGTATTGTAATATGCTTCTCCATGGGTATCTGGTAACCACGTATGTAGAGGGATAATGGGCAATTTGACAGCAAAAACAATAAAAAAAAAACCAAGGTTTAGACATAAGACACGTTTTTAACAATGTCCACTTATGAATAATTGAGGTTCGTCCATCTATTTTGGTTGTAAAACTCCTTTTTGACTTAATTGGTCACAAATGAAAACTCATATAACCAACAAAGGTTGTGATAGGATAGTAATTACTCCTTTATCTTTAACTAGAGATCTCAGATTTCTTTACAACATAATACCAATTGAAATTTCTTTGTGACATAATACCAGTTGTTGCAAACTAAAAACCACATTTTCATAAAACAAGAGAAAAACTTCTAATATTTTGATATGAACTTCACACATTAGGATATAATCTTCAGACATTTAGGATATGAACTTCAAACATTTTAATATGAACTTCGAACATTTGGATACGCGTTCAGACATATGTAAAGCTTCAGATATTTTTGAAGTAGGTTTTCTTTGTATTGATTTCAGGTAATTCTGGAGTGAAATCGATTCAGCTTTCCTTTACAGAGTATTCTCACTCAGTGTCATCGAAATATATATTCAATTCATATGCACTTTTCCTTTTTTGCTTATTATTAACCCCAAGTGAAATTGATTCTACTTTCCGGGGCCGAAAAAATAGTCTATCAAGGAAGGAAAAACTTAAAATTGATGTTGCTTCCACAATAAATTCTCAATATTAAAAGAGAAAATAAAATTTCAAAGCAATATGATGTCGATTGTTGTGAATCCAAAAACCAAGGTTTCAAAAACAAGAAAAACTTGACATTTTGATATAAATTTCAGATATTTTTCTATGAGCATTTGGTTATGAACTTATTGAGAAGAATAACTGTGGAGTTTTCAGTAAGCGCAGTAACAACAAGGAAGAAGATAAGCTAGGAAGAAGAAGAACTAGTTTCATTCATCATCAACAAAATCATAAAATAATTTACAAACTTCAATGTAATAGTAGAAGATATTTATGCCTACTTATACACACTGAACCGACTAACTCTTAATCTATACTAGCTAACTAATTAAAACTTAACTGCTTAACAAACTCAACATACTGTAATTAAGTTACATCCCAATTAGATCCACTAGACATCACTTCTACACTCTACCTCAAGCTCATAGCTTGTCCACCACATATTTATGTTATGGCCTGCATAGTCCCTTTGTAAGCAAATCTGAAAGCTATTCTTTGGTTCTAATATGATGAATTGTGATCATTTCTTGTTGTATCTTCTCCCTCATAAATAATTATCAATATCTATGTGTTTGGTTCTCTCAGAAAAGATTGGTGATCTCACAATAGCAACTTTTCTATCACAAAAAAACTAAACAGGGATTGGAACAACAACTCCCAATTATGTAAATAGACTAAGTAACCATGTAACTTCAGTTACTGTGGAAGCTATGCTTTTGAATTTAGCCTTAACAAAACCTTTAGAGACTATTTCTGGCTTCTTAGACTTACAGGAGATCAAAGCATCACCAAACATTATTACATACCCTATAATTGATTTCCTAAATTCTACACAAGCTCCCAGTGTGAGTCACAATAAGCTGACAGCTTATTAGTTCCTAAAGATGGCATGAATATGCCTTTTGATGTACTTAACCACCCTCAGGGAAGCTTCCAAGCGAGAATGTTTAGGGTCATGCATATATTGACTTAAGACTTGAACAACAAAGCAAGATTAGGCCTAGTCATAGGTAAGTAGAGTGGCCTTCCAACTATCCTCTAGTAACTCCCTATATCTTCAAGCTGCATATCATACACAAATGCATCTTTGTTTGTGATAAAGTCATATTCCACAGAGGTCAGTTTATGGTTAAACTCTAGAGGTGTGATTGTTGGTTTACTTCCTGCTAGTCCCAGCTCAGACACTAACTCTAAATCATACTTTCTCTGACACAGATGTATACTTTTTTCTGACCTAAAGAAATCTATGCCAAGAAAGTATTTTAGTTTCCCTAGGTCCTTTATCTTGAACTTTTTTGCAGATCCAGTCTCGCCTTTTGAATAAGTGACAAACTGTTTCTAGTGACCAAGAGGTCATCCACACACACACACACACACACATATATATACACTAGTAAAATATCAGTACCAGTTGCTTTATGTTCCACTACCTTAGATCCTATTTTAGTACATACGAGAACTTGTGGAGCTTATATACTTTCCTACAACACTCCCCCTGGCTTGAAAATCCATCAAGAACCTCCATATAAACCTCTTCCAAGAGATGACTTTGAAGAAAGGTATTGTGAACATCCATTTGAAAGATATACCATTGAGATGTTGCAACCAATGATACTACTGATCTGACAGTAGCCATCTTAGCAATAAAGTTGAAAGTTTCTTTATAATCTAGGACTTCTTGTTTAGAGCGCCCTTTAGCAAGAAAATTTCAATACCAATTGCCTGAACATCAAGTAGCTTCTAGCGTTGTACCTTTCTACCTCACCAGAAGATATGTATTTGACCTTGTACACCCATCTGTAGCCAACAGCAGCTTGTTAGAAGCCATATCAACTATTTTCCAAGTGTTATTCTCTACAAGAGCAACATTCTCAACTTTCATAGCATCAACCCGTTAAGGATCCTTGAAAGCCTCGGCATAGGATTTGGGCTCTTGATCAGTTGAGTAAGCAGTTAAAAAGAATCTGTAATAAGGAGACAGATAGCCATAATAGATCTCCTTTGATGTAGGATATAACATGAGAATTGTTAGCTTGAACTATGTAGTCTTCCATCCAATAGGGGGCTTAGCAATATAGTCTTCCATCCAATTAGGGGGCTTGCACTGCCTAGAAGATGTTCTGAGAACAATATGAGGAGAAAATGTTGGATGAGCAGGAACAGGCTTTGGCAAGGCATAGTCAGGATCATCAACTTGAATATCAACAACAACCAGGAGGAGCCAAAGTCTCACTGGAGAGGTAAGAGAGAAGCGAGAGGCTCGCGAGGTAGCACCGGAGAGGATTCCCGTATTAAACTTTTCCAGGCCTAGCCTGGAGAATGCATCTAAGGCTATTGTGAAGCCTGAGATCACAGAAAATTTTTAGGTGAAAGAAGGTATAGTGTGGCTGGTGCAGAATATGTGCAAGTATAAGGTTAAACCACATAAAGAACCTCATAAACACTTGGTTACATTCATTTGAGCTGAGCAAATATTTTCATAATCAGAATGTCTCGGACGAATATGTGAAGTTGACACTCTTTCCCTTCTCACTAATTGGGGAAGCAAAAGAGTGGCCACAAAATGAGCCAGCAAGATCTATTACCTCTTGGCAGATTTTGTCAAATAAATTTCTCAACAGATTTTTCTCTTCAAGAAGAAAAAAAAAGTTGAGAGGAAAAGTCTCAGGGCTCATTCAGAAGGATGGAGAGTCATTGGCTCAGGTTTGGAAGAGATATAATGGCTATATGAGAGATTGTCCAAATCATATGCAGCCCAAGAATATTATTGGCTATAACTTTATCGAAGGATTGAGGCATGAGTCCAAGATATTATTAGATATTACAGCTCAAGAGAAAATTTTGTCCAAGAGCTATGATGAAATTGAGGCATTATTGAATTTGATGTTTATAGATAGTCAAGACTATTAGGAGTCAAGCAAGACATTCACCACTCAGAAGGGAACAAGAATGTTAGAGGTTGATGGTGTCACAATCATCTTATCAGACATTGGTTAGCTGGTGAGTGCAGTACATAAGTTGGTAGCTGCACCACAGGTTCAACAAGTTAAACAAGTTAAATAGGTTCAAACAACTTGTGAGCTTTGTGGTGAAGGTCGTGCTTATATGAGTTGCCCATTGAATCCAGCATATATTTACTTTGTGGAGAAAATGAATAGAGGTTATGGTAATCAGGGACACCAGTTTGGCAACAATTTCAATCAGACTGCAAAGAGTCAAGCGTGTAGTGGAAATTAGAATGGTTACAGACCTCAGACAAACTTTTAGCTGCCTCCACATCAGCAAGCAGGAAGTTCTCCAGAGGAGATGATGAAGCAGATGATGGCACAACAATAGTAGACTACAACAACAAGTTGCAGCTCAACAGTAGGCCATTATAAATGAGATGCAAAAGTCCATACATGAGCTGGAAATGCAGATGGTTAGATGGCTTATTTACAGCATGATAGGCCTGCAGGTGCCTTACCAAGAAACACTGAGAAGAATCCTAAGCAGGCATTGGCTATTTGATTGAGAAGTGAAAAGGAGTTATCTGTAGCTCCACCTCCACACGAAGAAGATACAACGCTACTAGAAGCGGAGCTAGAGAACAGAAGGAAAATTGTGTGGAAGGAAAGTACATCTCCCCTACCATTCCTATAGAGGCTAAGTCTAGCGCCTACCATAGAGTCTGCACAGAAAAGAGAAGTTTAGGAAAAGGTTGTTGGGCAACCTGAACATGAAGTTGAGCGACCGTCACCATAATTTCCGTAGAGGTTGCCGAAAAACAATGATAAGAAAAGCAAGTATGAGGCTGGGTTCAAGAAGTTTCTTCATATTTTCAAGGAGCTACACATAAACATTCCTCTGATTGATGCTCTAGAGGAGTTACCAAACTCCACAAAGTATCTGAGAGATATTGTTGCTTGCAAGCAAAGATTGACCGTGTTTGAGACAGTTGCACTTACTGAAGAGTGCAGCTTAAGAGTATTGAGCAAGATTTTCCAGAAGCTAAAAGACCTAGAGGGCTGTGAATAAAAAATACATACTGCTAGCTAAGCCCTAGAGGGCCTCAGGGAGTATTTCTCACTCATATCTTATTTTATTTTATAGATGCTCTGAGGACAGAGCATGACTTTAAGTGTGGGGTGAGCGTATATCTTCTTATATTTTGAGGTTAAGGGTGAGTATTTCATCAAGTTTTTATTTAAATTTTTTTGAAAAATGGCATGTCTCATTTACCCATCGATTTTTCTTATCGCCTTGGTTCTTTTTCGAAGAGGGAGACCTTTGAACCGGGTGCTTTTTTCATTTGTAGGAGCAATTTAAATTTTTTTAGGAGAAGAAAAGGCTTTTTCCGATGATGGATGGTTGAGGACCGTCTTGAGAGAAGTTAGTCATTAAGAACCCATTTGAATGTTAGGTGCTCAAGCTATGTGCTAATTTGACCGGATAATGCAAGTATTGATTTTTTAAAGTTGAAAACATGCTATGCAAAAATATCTGAATGACCTCTTTTGAGACACCTAAGCTCATTCACTAGACTGTTTTGTGGTTGTATTGGTTTGATATAGAATTCTTTCTATTGTTTGCCTAATTGAGGATCTACATGAATCTGTCTTGAGTTGAACACGTGTCATGTGTGTGCGAGAGAATTTTCATACATTCCTTGTTTTTATATATGTCTATAACTTGCCCTGTGTGTGCTACATGAGATGAAGAGTGTTGAATTTAGGAGATGATATAGGTGTATCTTTGATTAGCCTACTTATATCCTAGATATCCTTAGTTAGCCATGTTGAGCCTTTAGCCTATTCTTTTGATAGCTATGTTGAATGCTAAATCCATTTTTGTTCTATTGACCTTTATTTGATCCAAATAACTCATAAGACACTTTGAAAATTAAAAAAGAGAAATTTTATATAAAAGGAGCACAAGTGAAGAAAAAAGAGAAAGCTAAAGTGTGGAAGTTAGAGGATAAGGTAAAAGGTGAAAAATGTAAAACAAAGGTAGGTGATGTTAGTAGGAAGATAAAAAAAAAAGAGAAAAGAGAATGAATAAGCTGAAAAGAATAAATATTGTCAAGAACTTCATACTAGTCACCTAAGTTGCAAGATTTTCAACCAAGGAAAGGCACAAGGAGTAAAGTAAGAAGATCAAAGAGTGTGCTAAAATTGAAAAAGTTGTGAAGTATTAAAGTGCTTAGGGAGGTTAGTCACTATTCTAACCAAATAATCTCTACCCATCCCTAAGCCTACATTACAACCATTTAAGTCCTACTTGATTCTAACTTTGACATTCTTATATTAGTGGAGCATTTACACTAAGGGAAACCTTATGATTTATTATATGTTGTATGAGAAGTTTTTTGTGAGAGTGAGCGTGAATTTATTTACGCCCGTACATGTGATTCTTTCATATTCTTGTGAGAAAAAGGTGGGCAAATCTCTTATTTGTGAGGGTATATGATTGACAAAGGATAGATGAAATGTTTGATCTCTTGATTAGGTGACATATATTTGTTAGCCAACATTCACAGAGCCTGAGTCAGTTCTTAATACTAGGTCGTCTTAAAAGGTTGTTCTTGAGCTTATTTGGAAAGTTGAGGCATGTTGTGTTAGAAACTTGCAATGTCAATATGGTCATATTAGTCGTAGCCTGAGCAGACCTGTTCAATTGGTGAAAATCCATATAGGGATAGGGTATAAAGCTTAATTTGCTTGCTCGAGGATGAGCAAGGGTCTAAGTGTAGGGTGTTGGTGAGAGGTCAAAAGTACGTATTTTCAGCATATACTTTTTCACAGTTTAGTATTTTTGGCATCTCCTTGAGTATCGTTTCTATGGATTATGCTTGTATGCCTATGTTCTGACTTTTTAGGTGCTAATAGGTGAATTTGGTGGAGATTGACTCGAAAAGAGCTATAAAGGAAGGTTCGGAGCTTTGGAGTAAATTTTGAGGTGTTCCTAGACAAAACCAAGCTAGTGCATCAGATCCCAAACTTCAGAAAAATACAAGTGCAGAAGTTGGTGCACTGGTTGGCGTAACGCGCCAGGCCACAAACTTTAGAAGAAAAATTCCAATAGATTGACGAGATAGCTAGTGTGGCGCATCAAGGGTAGGTTCAGCAGAATTTTTTCTAAAACTCTAGTGAGATGGCTGCCGCAGCGCACCAGAGGCTGAACTTTAGAAAAATCAAAAGTCAATAGGCTGGTTAATTGAACTTGAAAAAGGGAATTGCGAGATAAATAAGAATGAATTAGGCTTGTTTGTGAATCTTATAGAAAAAGGGGAACGATTGATAATGTGGATAGAAATATACCCATTAACCTTTCTTATTTGATACAGACGAAATCTTATATGCATTTCACTATTTTTCTATAACCATAGGAATATAGGCGTAGGAGTAGTCACGTAGTCTTAGAGTTACCGGAAACGTGCTCAATTAAGTGATATCAATCTGCAACTAGTAACTTAGAAAAGCAAATAAGTATAGCAATTTGATACTTCAATTGGATTATCAAAATTGCCAAGACCCTGGATCTTTTATATTATTTGAGAAACAACCAACCATTTTAGTGTTTTATTAAGTCTTTAAATTAGTTTACTTAGTAGGATAACCCCTGTCCATGAATCATTTTTTTATTTTTGAATAGTTTGAATAAGAGTTTAAATTAGACAAACGATCTAACGAATCTCTGTGGGTACGATATTTGGACTTCACCATCCTATATTACTTGGTGACCGCGTACACTTGCGTGTGTGTTTGGATGCATCAACCAACAATGGTTGAATTTGCAACAGGATCTTATCCTTTTCCTTTACTCAACATTTGTAGAATTTGGCTATATATACTAGTCTTGAGTGAATAAAGGAACTGCATTAGAAGAGTTGGCTCTTGAATTGCCCAGCATATTAGGTGCTGAACTCTTTCATTTGTCACATTGGTAGAATAAGAACTAGCAGACATTCCTTTCTTTCTATTGAAGTCAGATGGATAGCTACGTAATTTGTAGTAGGTGTCCTTGGTATGCCCCTTGTAGTTGCAAAACTTACAAAACTTACATTTTGGACATGACCTTTAGGCATTTGGATCTAAAGTTAGACTTATCAATATTTAACTTCAAACTCATACATCTGAAGTTAGCAATGCAATAACGAACTTTCGACACGGATGTCTGATATTTAAATAGGAAGGTGAAATCCAGCTTCATTGTGAAATTTTCACTTTTTCTCTGAAAGAACATTTATTTAAAACATTGGCTAAACGTGTTCCCATTAACTTGAGTCTTGTGAATTTGGCCCATAATTCGAGATGGCTCGTTGGTAAACTATTTGGGCCTGGTAGCTGAAAATTGGCTTTTTTGTAATAATTATCTTCTTTGGAAGGGCTCGAATCAAATTTTGGTGCTAATATTTTACTCTAAGGGTTGTTTGGTATACGAGATGGAATAGACAAGAATAGTTCATGAGATCAGTTTTCTCACCTTCTTTATGGGATATCTAATAAAAAATGATGGGATAAAATAATTTCAAAACTAATTAATGAAAAACTAAAACAATGATAAAAAGTTTCTTTCCGTACCAACCACCCTTAATCCATTTCATTTTAGGGATTGTTCCTTAAGGCTAATAAGCGAAATTGGCATTTGGCGGCCCTCATTTTCTCTGGCAAGTAAGTACTAACAAAATATGTAGGATGTGAATTAGTTGTTCCAAGCATTGTCTAGGTAACTTAGGCGATTGAGATTCGAGATATTCACTTACACAATATGTGGGCTTAGAAATCCAAGATACTCATCTTCAAGGGCTTGTGGTGTATCCCAATGGAAGAGTGTCACCAAAGGTTGAATTCCTGTCAATTAATTCAGATCGCAAAGATAATATCAATATGTTCAATTAATTGTAGTAAAAAGAAAACTATTTATAAAGAAGAACACTAGGAGAGAAATGTAACCATTTTCTAGGAGCTCATTGATGAGATTCTTGTAGAAGGTAATACCCTCTTGATTTACTCCCTTACTTAGCTTCCCATCTGATTTATATATCATACATGAGCAATTAGTGAAATCTAAACTATGAAAAGGTAAAACTGATTTAAGTATTTAGAAACCCTCTAAAAACTAACATACATTACCCCAAAAATTAAATAGCTATGGAAGAAAAAATGTAGCAATACTACTAAATATTGCTTATAGATGAAATCTAGGTGGTTGTTCATGAAAAACTTATCAAGTTGAATTAGCTTATAGAGTTGTTAATAATACTAAACCAATTGTTATTACAAGCATGTTTGATTTTTTCATGTGAAAATACTTTTATTTTTTCTTTTTCCACCGATATAAATGAGAATAACCACTAATATTTTTTTATGGGAAATTTAAGCAGTAATATTTTAATAGTGATAATATGCCATTTGATATTATTAAAAAATCTATTTATTGAATTTTATTTGTATTAATTTTGAAAGAAAAATTAATTAGTCGACATTATTTTATAATTAGAACTGCATATTATAACTCTATGTTATTAAGAAAATAAAATATTTTCAATCTGAATACCATCATAAAAGAAGTAATATTATTTGGCGAAAAATATTCATGATTTTATTCAAATTGAGTAAATCAAATATGCATGACATGGTCGATGGAAAAATAAACTTAGAAAAATAAATAATCAATTAGTAATATTTGAAAAAGTATTAATACCGAGACAAAAAAATCATTCCAAAACTAAATACGATCAAGCTTTAAATTGAGATAATAATTTTTAAGTTTAAATTTGATAAAAGTAACGATCACATAGCCTTGCATCAGGTTTCAAATTCTTAGCAATATGTTTTACTTTTACAAATTAATACATATTAAATAATTAAGCAAAATATGAACGTGTCTAATATTCACTTACCATATAAATGACAAACTAACAGCTTTTTAGGATACTAAAACAATAATCAGTAAAGAAAAAAACAGAAGGAAAAAAAGAAAAAAGTTAGAAATACAAAGTATTTATGGAAAAGGTATAAGTACTCCTGAACTATAATTATATTTTTCAATTACATATTTTATTTTTATAGGGTTTTATTACTTTTTTGGATTACTTTAAAATGGAACAAATACACTCTTAGATGTTGAGGTGACAAAGAGAGTGTGTTCACTCTCGTGGAGGCATAAAAAATAACTTAAAATTTGATTAATATATATGGACACATA
>JACEIK010000257.1:293017-316870 GCA_018107945.1 Datura stramonium
TTGTTCTCACCTCTGTTGGTCGTGATTATATAAGTAAATAACATGAAATCTAAGGGTGAGGCCTATATATACTTGAGGCAGCAGACAAGGCAACGTGGCATGTTGCCTAACGCGCTGATTCTTCTTCGTGCCACGTTGGCTAATGCGGAGGAGAAGCTCCGTGCCACTTTGCCCCTCTAGCCAGCTCGGTTCGGCCTCCTCTCGCGAAATCCCCACTTGGCACTCATTCGGCCTTTCCCCGGGCCCTTTCGTCGTACGTATGACTCTCTGAAACTCTCAACCAACATATGAATAGGCCGACTAAATGTTATAAACTTACGGGGTATAACATCCTCCCCCCTTAAGAACATTCGTCCTCGAATGTTAACTTCTAATCGCAAGAACCTTAACCTTGCAATTACTTATTCTGAAAAAATTTCGGCAGAGTATCCCCTGTAATATGGACTATCCAAAACCTTGAAACGCAGAAAAATCCAATACAGGTACTCCACACAATACTATGACATTCATTTCACAATAGACTGAAGTTAACTACTCCACATATACATGTATATAACGCAACTTATGAAACAACAATAACAACATACCTCTAGCTACACAATCTGACTAAGTCCAAAATAACTGAGGATATCTGGTTTTCATATCATCTTCTGCTTCCTAGGTTATCTCCTCTCGGTTCTTATTTCGCCATAACACTTTAACAGAAGCAACAACTTTAGTTCTTAGTCTGCGGATCTGTCGATCTAGTATAGATACTGGAGCTTCTTCATTGGCTAACTCCTCGGTGATTTGGACGTCTTTGACTGGGACAATCCGGGAGGGATCTCCTATACACTTCCTCAACATTGATACGTGAAAAACTGGGTGAACGGATTCTAATTCTGGGGGTAAATCCAATTCATAAGCCACTTGGCCTATCCTTCGGCGAATCTGATAAGGCCCAATAAACCTTGGGTTGAGCTTGCCTTTCTTACCAAATCTCGTCACACCATTCATCGGTGAAACCTTCAGGAATACCCAGTCACCCACATTAAATTCTAGGTTTCTTCGCTACACATCAGCATAAGATTTCTGGCGACTCTGAGCTGTCAGCAAACGTTCCCTGATAAGCTTTACTTTCTCTTCTGACTGGTGAATAATATCTGGTCCAATCAATGCCGACTCTCCTACCTCAAACCAACCAGCTGGAGACCTACGCTTTCGCCCATATAACACTTCATAAGGCGCCATCTGAATTGCGGAATGATAACTGTTATTATAGGCAAATTCAATAAGCGGTAGATGTTCATCCCAGCTGCCTCCAAAATCTAGCACACCTGCCCGTAACATATCCTCGAGTGTCTGGATTGTATGTTCTGCCTACCCGTCCGTCTGAGGATGAAAGGCTGTGCTCAGGTTAACCTACGTCCCCAGGCCCCTCTGAAAGGATTGCCAAAATTTAGCTGTAAACTGTGCCCCTCTGTCAGAAATAATTGACAACGGAACACCATGCAATCAGACTATTTCTCTAATATACAACTTAACATAATATTCGGCTGAAAAGGTAGCCTTTACTGGTAGAAAGTGAATGTATGAAGTCATACCTGTATCAGCATCATCTTATTCAAAGAATCCCTCAACAAATCTGTACTCCAATGCCTAAACTCAAAAGCATCAAACCAACCTACAGGAGATTTATATCTCCTATCATACAAAGCCTTAATGGAGCCATTTGGATGCATGAGCGCAAACTATTGTTACAAGAAAATTCTTCCAAAGGAAAGAACCGGCCCTAATGACCTCGAAAGTCAATCACGCACACTTGTAGTATATCCTTAAAACCTAAATCATCCTCTATGACTGACCACCGGTCTAGGTAAAATATCGTGCTAAGATCAACTCGAATACCCAACTTCTTCTGTATCGATCTCCTACTGTGACATGAATTGAGTACGTATATCAGATATGATGAAAATAGTCTCTGATGTAGATTCTGGACAATTTCTCTAAATTAAAAGTAGTCTGAATCGATACAAAGTGAACGGACTTGGTCAATCTATCAATGATGACTCAAATAAAAACAAACTTCCTCAAAGTCTATGGAAAGCTTACAACAATATATATAGCTATCCACTCTAATTTCGACCCAGGTATAGGCATCCTCTGAGTCATCCCACCTGATCTTTGGTATTCATACTTCATTTATTGATAATTAAAGCATCGAGACACATACTGCATGATGTCCATCTTCATCCAACACCACCAATAATGTTTCTTTAAGTGATGTTACCTCTTCACTACTCCTAGATGGACAGAATACTTGAAAAATGTGAGCCTCCTCCATTGATCAATCTAGTCAAGTCACCCACTCTAGGAACACAAATACGACTCTTGATCCTCAAAAGGCCTTCTGGATCTAATACCTCCCTAGTTTTACCATTCATCACCTTGTCTTGAATCATCCTCGGCCTCTCTTCCTCAAATCGTTGAGCCTTGATCTGCTCCAACAACATAGACTGAGCCTCTACGCACATAAGTACTCTTTCGCACTCAAAAATGTTAAGAATTATGAACCTGTTAGCCAAATACTGAACATTTGAGGCCAAAGAATGTTCCTCTATTAGTAATAATGTAGGGCTGCCCATACTTACTGTCTTCCTGCTCAATGCATTCGCCACTAATTGGCTTTGCTTGGATGGTAAAGTATAGTCATACATTATCCTTAGGCAATTCTAACCACCTTCGCTGCCTCAAATTCAAATCCTTTTGTTTGATTATGTGTTGAAGACTGCAATGATTCATGAATATCTCACAATGCACACCATAGATATAGTGTCTCCAAATCTTAAAGGCAAGGACTACAACTGCCAATTCCAGGTCATGAGTAGGGTAGTTCTTCTTGTGAATCTTCAGTTGTGTTGAAGAATATGTGATAACCTTGCCCTGCTGCATCAAAAGACACCCAAGTCTAATTTGGGAAGCATCGCAATATACTGTTACGCCCTCACCCTCCACCGATAAAGTCAAAATTGGATCCAAAGTCAACAAAGCCTTGAGCTTTTGAAAGCTCGCCTCACACTCATCGGACCACTAAAGAGTCATATTTTTTTGAGTGAACCTAGTCAAGAAAGATTAAATCAAAGAGAAACCCTCTATAAACCACTTGTAATAGCCGGCCAAACCTACAAAGCTTCATAACTTGGTAGGTGAAGCGGGCTTAGCCCAATCCTGAACTGTCTCAATCATCTTGGAATCTACCATAATACCATCCTTGGACACCACGTGCTCCAAGAATGCCATCACATCATGCTAGAAGTCATACTTAGAGAATTTGGTATAAAGTGGTGTATCCTTTAACACCTAGAGCATGATCCTCAAATGTTGCTTATGCTCCTCCTTTCTACGAGAGTAGATCAATATATCATTAATGAATAAAATCAAAAAGAAAATCAAATAATGTCAAAACACCTCATTTATCAACTCCATAAACATTACGGGAATTAACCCATATGACATGACAAGAAACTCATTATGATCATATCTAGTCCTAAAAACTGTCCTAGGGACATTCAAAGATCTAATCCTCAACTGATGGTAGCCTGATCTCAAATCGATTTTTGAGAACACTGAAGCACCCTGAAGCTGTTTAAATAAATGATCAATACACAATACCAGATACTTTTTCTTGATAGTTACCTTGTTTAACTACCTATAATGGATGCGCATCTATATAGTACCATCTTTATTTTTCACAAATTGAATGGGAGCACCCAGAGTGAAACACTATTCTAATAAACCCCTTGCTCAAAAGACCCTGCAACTGCGCCTTCAACTCTTTAACTCTGTTGGTGCCATACGATATGGATAAATGGAGATAGGATGAGTGGCGGCTTTATATCAATAAAATCAATATAATGGTTTGGCAGAATACTTAGTAGTCTAGTCAAAAAAACTTCTGCAAACTCACTCACTATCGGTACTGACTCCAACGAAGGATATCAATGCTAGTATCTCGAATGTGTTCTAAATATGCATGACACCCCTTATCCACCAACCTCCTGCCCTTAATAAATGGTATCACCTTATTTGGTGCATGACTAATAAGACCCTTCCACACCAAATGAGGAATACCAAGAATGACCTAAGTGACAACATTGACATGGGCTTAGTTTTGGTGTAGAGGCTATATTTCAATTTAACCAATCCATAACCAAGATCATATCAAAACCTACTATATCAAGGATGATAAGATCCACCCATGCATCATATCCAAATAAGATCACAACAATAGATTGATACACTCAATCCACTGCTAAGGAATCACCTATGGGAGAAGAAACATGAATATATATTGCCAGGGAATCACATGCCAAGCCCAAAAATGAAGCAAAGTATGCATACAAAAAAGAATAAGGAGACCTCGAGTCAAGTAAAGCTGAATTCGATCAATGACAAATAGATATTGTACCTATATAATTGCATCAGAAGCCTCGACCTCTAGTCTACCTGTCAAAGCATAGCATTGGGCACGTCCTCCCCTGGATCGCGCAACTCCACGACCACTATCGTAGCTTATCTGGGATCCTCCCCAGGCAACCTGAGAACTACCTCTACCACTTTATTTTCCACCTCCTCTATCTGGTGGTGTTGGTGCCCTATGGGGATGAACTTGTGAACCCTAATATGCTCCATCATATCTGCGCTTAGGAAGGCCCTCACAAAATGACCCTGCTTACCGCACTTATAGTACCCCTTTCCAATTGTGAACTGATCGGAGAATCTAAAATAAGGGCCTCGAGAGGCATGCCTTATACCTTGACTACCCTAGTTTTTGTGCTTTGTATAACCATTGTTTGAAGTATGTAATATTGCATTAATGGGCCTGCTAGGCTGAAAATCATGTCCTTTACCTAAATAATCTTGACCTCGAGTAAGGTGCCGCTGAGACTGCCCACTCTATGGGTCCTCTTGTCATCGCCCCTAAAATCCTGATAAAAGTATCATATTCGATATCCTTTGCTTGATCAATAACTTGCTGCAATGTAGTCTTGGTAGTTATCAAATTTTATGAAGCCAGAAGTGGAGTAATCAATCCTTTCATAAACCTCCTGACTTGCTCTGCCTTAGTGGGTATAATCATCAAGGCATGATAGGCCAAAGTGTGGAACCTAACCTCACACTCTGTAACTAACATAACACCTTGTTAGAGACCCTCAAAATGGTCCCTCCTGCTTTATCTCAAGATGTGAGGCACATACTTCTCTAAGAACACCTAGAAAAATTGAGTCCATGACGAGGGGGGTGAACCAACCAATCTGCAATCAATATAGGCCCTCCACCATTGCTTGGTAGACCCCACCATCTGAAAGTTAGTATAGTCAACTCTGTACTACTCTACCAAATTGAGGCTATGCAACCTCTCATGAAAACTAGGGAAGAAATCAAATGCATCCTTCTTGATACCGCTTGTGAACAAAGAAAACTCATTCTGATAAGGAAGTCAAACATCTTTTGCTCCTCTAATGACATAAAAGGTCGAGCCATAGCTTTGGGAGCAACAATTGGCACCGAAAAAACATCAAAATAGGGAGCATAGTAGTAATTGGTTGCGCTCTATATGTCTAAAAACCCTGTATCATCACCTGATCGGAAGGTTGAGTCCTAACCCTACAATGTGAACCATCTGCGGTGACAGGCATAACCCATATCTAAGTCATAGCCTCTAAGTAACTCAAGCTGCGAGCCATGGTATTTTGCAATACTGATGTAGCCACAAAACTGGTGGTGCCTAGGCTGGCCTTATTTCTCCAAGCTGATAAACCTCATCCTTAATCTCAATCTCTGGCTTAGGGGATGCTCCCTTAACATGACCCCAGGCAGGTGCAACAACTCATGCCCTACCTTTGCCTCTGCCTCTTCCTTGACCCCCGCCTCGCCCGAGTGGAGGCCTTAGCAACATGTGCTAGTTTCTCATCTCCTGCCACAACTGACCTTATACTTACCATCTGTGAGAGAATAACACAACAATTTAAAACTCAAGAGATAACCATTTTCTCATGATAAAGTAATCAAAGAATGAAACTTTTCCAAAATATCTTGTAGCCCATCAAAGGTAAATACAAACACCTACGTCCTTTTCATAAGACTCTACTAGACATTGTTTTTGTACTTGTGAGATTGGTGAACCTAAAGCTCTGATACCAAACTGTCATAATAAAAAATCTGAGGTTGTGATGGAACCTATCCTCGCCTACCGACAAGTAATCCAATCCTTCTCCCAGTAAAACCATAATGAAGAATTCATGGAAGTAAACAAAACAATAAAGTGAAAACCCAAAACCCAAAGACCTGGTATCACCAGAACAAGAGCACTAAAGGAATACGAAGTTCTTAAAACTACATAACTGTCTAAAAGATTAAATATGTGACAATAAAGAAAAGAGAGAGTCCTTTGAAGCTTTGATCGCCAAATAGCTCACGAAGACTTTCGGAAGACGTCGCCTAAGATAGTAGGTCAACTGAGTCCGCTAGAGCTAGGATCTATATAAAAAAGATGCAACAAGAGTAGAGCTATACAAAAACACGGGTAGTTATAGGCATCAACAGTTGACCAAGTTAGGACAATAACTATTCGCATAAAGAATGTTATAACCCATGCAATAAAAAAATAACACAATAGTTCAACAATATAATTGAAAAACATCAGTATGGATCATGAAGATAAATAATGTATATAGTGCAATGCATGTAATATGATGTAATATAGTGCAATGGACAATGACATTATCAGTAAACATCCCTTGAACAGAAATACGATGTAAGGTGGGACCCATGTGGTACTCATGAGGTTTATATACTGATAACACTCAAACTACACTCCTTATTTAGAGAGAGTGTAAGTGATTGTTGTATCAAAATAAATAACCCGATAAGTATTGGGGTCGAATCCCACAAGGACTAGAGAATAATTTACATAAGAGTTGTTTAGTAAATTGTATTGATTCGCATCCAAGCAATGAGAACGTAAATGTAAATTTTGGGGGAAGTGAATGCAATAAGATTGTAGACTTTAAAATCAGCTAATCAAGAGAGAAAGATAACCAAAATTGAGAAACAATAATGAGCAAGGGCTAAAGGTGTGGTGTATATGGGATGTCAATCAAATTGAAATTTACTAGACAGTCATATTATTACTAATATGTGTAAATAACCTTGGAGAAAGATGGAGCCCGATTTTTTTCAATCACTTGGGCTCTTTATCCTCGAGTCCTTTAGAACCTCAAGCTACAATTAAACTATTCCAATATGGTTTGGATTAAGGGATGAACTATTTCTATCCAACAACCTCTAAAGAGATTATGATCGTGGGTTTTGGCTATTTCTAGCCCAAGCCCACATAATCAGATCCCAATCTACTATTAAATTCTCCCCCATTACTTAATTCTTCTTTTTCAAGCTAAAATCAAGTAAGAAAATAATAACCATATTTGCAACTATGAGAAATCACTTATAATTTGAGGAGAATTCAATAGATTTACACTAATCAAGTAATAACAAGACAAATCTAGCAATACCTAATTAAATTAAACACCTATCATCACACACCTCTAGCTATAGATTCAGCNTATAGATTCAGCTACTCATAATTGAGAAACACAAGAGCATATTCAGTAATAAACTCAATAATTTCATCATTAGGAGTAAGCACAATCAAGCTCAAAATATTTCTACAATGGAGATTAGACCTTGCTGAAGAAGATGAGATGAAAAAGCAATATTCAAATATTTCTTCTCTTCTCTAATGGAGTTCTTTCACTCTCAAAAAGTAAAAGGAATATTTAATGATATGTTCAAAGTACTTTTTCTAGAATATATACAAAAGGTAGGTCATAACATTCTCCTCTTTTTCACGATTAGACGTTTTTGCTCTTTTCAGGCATCTTTCACTTGCGATGGAACCGACAGTTTGCCGGTTGCTATCCGTGAGCCGCCGGTTACTTTCCTTTGTGATCCAGTAAAGTTCTAGAGACTTTCGGTGATGCCTTTGATGGTTCTCCAGTTTCTATTCATGAGCCGACAGTTGATTTCATCATTTGTCCAGTAAAGTCCAGCACCTTTTGGTGATGGAACCGATGGATCACCGGTTGCTGTCTGCTAGCCGCCGGTTGCAATTTTTCATCAAACCAGTGGTTTCCTGCGATTGACCGATGTTTCACCGGTGTCCTCCGGTGGAGCACCAGTTTTCATCTGAATCTCATCTTTTTTACTCAATTTGATGCTCCTTCTCTTCAAATTAGGTACCTACACATACAAAGGCAAAAAGGGAATAAAACCCAACTAAAAGACTTGAAAACTAAGCTAAAGTTTATGTTTAAGAGCCTAATTAGTTGGTAAATTACCAACTCATCATATACCAACCGAGCGCATATGGAGCCGAAACTTACCGTACATACCAAGTGATAAATGAATTGAGACTTATCAAAAATCAGTAAAATATCATGCCCACACTAAATTTGGACTTTCAATTATTAGGCCCGCACTCAGCCGCGACTTACCAAAAATCAGTTAAAAATCATTTGAAAACCAATCCTTAATGCGTAAAAATATTTTTTTTTCAAAAGCATCTTTCTATAAAATACAAATACACGATCTATGAAAATGAGTATGCATGCATGAACACGATAAATAAAACAAGTCTCAAGAAATAATGATATACAACAATACTATTCTGTCACTGCAGTTTCTATAGGCTACGAGTTTCCCCCACCATGGATCTATTTTCAACTCGTATCCTTAATTAGGCATGTTTCATTAATATACACCACCTTGGCGACATAACCCATCAATCTCTATAGTCAATCAAACCTTTCGCCCAAACCATGACATGCTTTATACAATAAATCACCATTCAAGCTTAGTCTAAAGAAATTCATACCCTATCTCGAAGGCCGAGCAAACATGCTATGAACCCTCACAACACCGCCTTTCCTTTGCGAGGCACCTCAAAAATCTCAATCTATCAAAATCACATTCTACAAGTAAACATGAGTTTATTGGTACCCATATTACAATATAAAAATTCGAATTGAAAATTGAGTCCAAAAAGTCAACCCAGAGCGTAGAGGGAAAATTTGAAAGTTTCTTTCACAATCGACTTACCAATGATGCAAAAGGATTATGCGCAAACAATCAGAAAAATTTGAGCTTTATATGACCTCAAATTCATAAAAAATTAAATTTCTAAACCTAGGAGAAAATCACCCAATTTTCCTTCCCAAACATGGATTAAAGCTCAAAATCCAAGATAAAGTAATGGAGAAACACCAAATTTAAGGTTAGAAAGTTATCCCCTTTTGAAGACAAAGAAATTGCACCAAATATCGCTCCAATCCAAGCTCTAGAACTTCAAAACTGGTGAAATAAAGAGGAAGATCGCGAAAAATCACTAGTGACCCTGCTTAGTGCAATCACACAAGGCACAAAAATTTGCCCAGCGGTTGCCTACCCCCTGCATGTTGTTGCGCTTTGCTTGCGCTGCCTGTGCTTGCGTGATAGAGCTCAACTTGCATCGATGGTTCCTGCCTTCCTACCTATTCCCTTGTGTGCGATCGCGCACAACGCCGATGGCTCTGACCAACATGGCCCTTGAGTGTGGTTGCGCTCGCACTAGATACCAAATTTTTTTACTATATTAAAGACTTAGTTTCAACACCTGAAACTCATTAGAGACCTTCCAAAGATTAAACAGTTATGAAAATCGATCATTAAATGTATTCCTTACCTGTTGAGATTATCAAATCACATTTCGAGGTCGTCATGACCAAATGTTGATCGTGGTCAACTCCAAACTTAAGAAAAGCTAGAATCCTATCTGAGGGTCTAAATCACTCCCTAGTGCCTCAGGACCGTTGCCAACCATCCAACGAAGTCATAAATCATCCTTTGATTAATCTAACCTTGCTAATCTAAATATTGACTTTGGCCATACTTTTCAAGTCTCAAAACTCAAACTCTCTTAAAACACATCCGATCACCTCGGGAGTCGTACGACCCATCCTAACAAGTTATGAACATCCAAATAAAACTAGAGGAAGGGTCAAATAGAGGGGAAAAAGCAAATATTTTCAAAGTGACCTTGAGGGTCATTACAACAATTTGAACTGTTAGAAAGTATACTCAAAAATCTTTAATTTTATAGGTAATTCAATAGATAATTTTTAAATTCTTATAGATGTGATTGTTTGATGTTGGATCTTGCGAGCTCATTTGAAGTTTTAGTCTATTACTAGTTTCTAACTTGACTTTGTGCTAGAGCTCTCCTTGAACTTGAATTAATTTCAACGCACCTCCTATACTTATTATCATGATCATATTATATGGTACTAGTCCTGTCACGACCCGAGCATAGACCCCGAATGCGATATGGGACCTAGAATCACAAATGGCTCCAAGCCAACCCATGATATATGCATAACATAAGCACAAACATACAACTAATGGAAGTAAATTATAATATATAGCATAAGAGAAAGTCTGAGATATTATAAAGCATAAACGGAGACAATAGTCAAACTGCTGAATATTTATATGTCATAGACTGAAAAACCCTCTAACATAAGATGAGCTAAATGTACAAGCCCCCAACTAGCTCTCCTAAATCTTAAAATTGAAATGACTGAAAGTAACATAATCTAAAACTGACGTCCTCAGATGATGAGGACTCACCAACACGACAATTGAGTTTGGAATAAAAGCGAATCTAGTAGTGGTGTTGAGACTAAGCACTCGAACCTATCTCATGAGATGATATATAACAAAAAATATGTGATCAATACTTGAAATATACTAAGTTTGGAGGATAAGTAAGATTCGAGAGTCGGGACAACATGTTAGAAATCATGATCATGAGATAGTCATAAAATATGAGCTTTTCATCATAATCTGAAGTATAATGACCCAAGATTTTGAAAGAAAAATCATAAAGGTCAACATGTTTGAATTATAAGTAAAACTTATAAACTGATCAATCGGTCAAAATACTATAAATCATAGCTTCATGAAATATGAATACGAAGAATCGTGAAAACATGAGGAATATTAGGAGATTCCATAACCGACATAGTCCAACTGAGCATCATGGAGCCCAACCTGTACCCCTGGTTGGGAGGGTGTCCATATCTTGCCAAGGGTAAGAACCATGAAGGTGTGATATCACTCATGAGCCCAGTAGCGTAAGGAAAACACTCTCAACTGGTGAGGACCCCTTAGCTAGGGGCAAGGGAGACACTCTCTACTGGCGAGGACCCTTTATCCTACAATGGCACGTAGTTCTTAGACTTGGATGCGCTGAACTTCGGCCTACTCGATCTTAAATACTACTCTCAAAATATACATAGTGCTCATACTCATACTTGAAACATGGATTTTTGCATTGGCTAGTTTAAAAATATGATGAATTAATATATTTATTGACATACGTAAACTAGCCAAGAAAATAATGCTGAAGATTCAGCCATGATACATAAACTTGATATTCATGAGATTCATATATACTCGAGTAAATCATGCTAACTTGAAAATAGAGAATCATGAGAGTTTTTCTAGAAATCATGTAATTATAATCATAAAACATAAGTAGAATCATGAGAGAGTCAATTCCATAAGAGATCATAGAGTTGTTGCATAAAAAGAGCCTAACCCTAGAAATTCATAAAAATCATAATTTGAGACATGGAGAATTGGATTCATGAAATTGGACTTGAGATTGAAAATGAGGGTGGAATAAATTCCCCATTCATGATCCCACATACCTGGCTTTGATGAATTCTTGACTTGACTTGAGACCCAAGAGAGTTGGACAAGAGGAACCCTAGCTTATTTGAGAATATTTAAGAGCTTGATCTTCAATCTATGGTGTTTTTAGAGGAATGAGAGTTTAGACTAAGTTTAACCCTTAAATACCCCCTTAGAAAATAAAAAATAACCTGATTTAGGAGTTAAAAGCATAAAAAGTTACAAAAATACTCCTAAAAATTGCATTAAAAATCTGCCAACCAGTCATCACAGGTCATACCATGAGTCATTGGTTGTCACAATGAATTGTGGTGTCCATCTGTCACTTCTGCACCCTAATTTTCACTTTTTGATCAGGGTTCATCAGACCAAGAAATCCCCGTGGGGTGCACCAGTTCTCATTATTCAAAAGAAAGATGGTTCTCCTCGTATGTGTCTTGATTATTAGGAATTGAACAAAGTCACCATCAAGAATAGGTATCCTCTTCCCAAGATTGATGATTTGTTTGACCAGCATCAGGGTGCCAAGTGCTTTTCGAAGGTAGATCTCAGATTCGGATATCATCAACTCAGGGTTCGGGAGAGTGATATCCCGAAGACAACTTTCAGGACGCGATATGGTCATTACGAGTTTGTAGTTATATCTTTTGAACTAACGAATGCTCCTACAACTTTTATGGATTTTATGAACAAGGTGTTAAAGCCATATTTGGATATGTTCGTGATCGTGCTTATCAATGACATCCTGATATACTCTCGGAGCGAAGAGGAGCATGCCGCTTATTTGAGGGTGGTGCTACAAACTCTCAAAGATCGCCAATTATATGCTAAATTCAGCAAGTGCGAGTTTTGGTTGAACTAAATGGCATTTTTGGGCCATGTGGTGTCAAGTGAGGGTATAAAAGTGGACTCTCAAAAGATAGAAGCAGTGAAGGATTGGCTTAGACCAGTGAATCCTTCAGATATCAGGAGTTTCTTGGGCTTAGCTGGCTATTATCAGAGATTTGTTGAGGGATTTTCATCTATTGCAGCGCCATTGACCAAATTGACCCAAAATAAAGTGAAGTTCCAATGTTCGAAGGCTTGTGAGAAGAGTTTCCAAGAGTTGAATACTCGACTCACCTCAGCATCGGTGTTAACCCTACCTGAGGGTATCGATGGGTTTGTGGTATATTGCGATGCTTCTAGACTCGACCTTGGTCGTGTATTGATGCATCATGGTAAAGTTATAGCATACGCTTCCAGACAACTGAAGGTTCATGAGAAGAATTACCCGACCCATGATCTTGACTTGGCGGCGGTAGTATTTGCCTTGAAGATTTAGAGACACTATTTGTACGGGGTCCATGTGGATGTGTTTACGGAACACAAAAACCTATAATATGTTTTACTCAAAAGGATCTAAACGCCAAAGGAGGTGGTTGGAGCTACTCAAGAATTATGATGAGTGTCCTTTACCATCCGGGTAAGGCTAATGTAGTAGCAGACACACTTAGTAGGGTTTCTATGGAGGGTTTGTCCCACGTAGCTGGTGAAGGATGAGCATCGCCTTGCATGGTTGGAAGTTCGTTCGGTTGACTTGACCGATGGTGGAGTTATTATTTGGAATGGATCAGAATCGTCCTTGGTGATTGATGTAAAAGCTAGAAGGACGAGGACCCTATTTTGTTAAAACTGAAGGAAGCCATTCAGAATCAAAAGGTAGAGGTCTTCTCCAAATAGGGAGATGGTGTGCTTCGATATCAAGGTCATCTTTGGGTTCCAAATGTTGGTGATTTGAGAGATCGGATGTTGCACGAGGCCCAATGTTCCAGGTATTCGATACATTCAGGTTCCACCAAGATGTATCGGGACCTACGGGAAGTGTATTGGTGGAATGGCATGAAGAAGGACATAGCAGAATTTGTGGCTAAGTGTCCCAATTGTCAATAGGTGAAGGTTGAGCATCAAAGACTGGGAGGTGTGCTTCAAGATATCAGTATTCCTACTTGGAAGTGGGAAGAGATCAATATGGACTTCACTACAGGTTTGCCTCGAACTTGTCAGCAGTATAACTCCATTTGGGTGGTCGTGGACAGGTTGACCAAAAGCCGATCATTTTCTACCGATCAAAACTACTGATTCAGCAGAGGATTATGTCAAACTGTACATTTGAGAGCTATTTTAGTTGCATGGAGTTCCCTTGCCCATCATATCAGATAGAGGTACTCAGTTTACTTCCCAGTTTTAGAGGTCGTTTCAAAAGGGACTTGGTACTCAGGTCAAGCTTAGCACAACGTTTCACCTGCAAACCGATGGTTAGGCGGAGTGGACTATTCAGAATCTCGAGGACATGTTGAGAGCATGTGTGATTGACTTCAAGGATAGTTGGGATGATCATTTGCCTTTCATTGAGTTTGCATATAACAACAACTATCATTCCAGCATTCAGATGGCTCTGTTTGAGGCTCTCTATAGGCGGAGATGTAGATCGCCTATTGGTTGGTTTGAAGTTGGTGAATCTACGATGATAGGACCAGATTCAGTTCATGAGGCTATGGAGAAAGTTTAGCTCATACAGGACAGGTTGAAACAGCTGAGAGTTGCCAAAAGTCCTATGCGGATGTGAGGAGAAGAGATCTTGAGTTTGAAGTTGGTGATTGGGTGTTTCTAAAGGTGTCTCCCATGAAGGGAGTGATGAAGTTTAGAAAGAAAGGTAAACTCAGTCCCCATTATCTTGGCCTATACCGAATTGTAAAACAGGTTAACAAGGTAGCATATGAGTTGGAGCCCTCAGAATTAGCTTTAGTCCATCCAGTTTTCCATGTATCGCTCTTAAAAAAGTGTTTAGTAAATCCAGCTCTAGTTGTTCTGGTGGAGAGTGTAGGTATGAAGGATAGCCTTAGTTATGAGGAGGTTCCGGTGGAAATATTGGATCGTCAGGTTCGGAAGCTAAGGAAAACGGAAGTAGCTTCGGCCAAGGTTTTATGGAGGAATCAGCATGTTGAGGGAGCTACGTGGAAAGCCGAAGCAGATATGATGGCTAAATACCCACATCTATTCCCTTCCGGCTCAGTTCCAGCTTGAGGTATTAGTTTTCCCCTAAAACTCTATTCAGTTTCATGTTCAGTTCATGTGCCCCAGTTTCTTTCATGTCAAAGTATACATGTACATGTATGATTCATGAATTCATTTTAGCCATATAGTTCAATTCGAAGGTAGTCCATCCGTCAGTTTTCAACTTATATGATCAGTATTTGAACGTGATGATTGCATTTCTCTGCTTTTCTATATGTTTTCCAACATTCAAGGATGAATGTTCCCAAGGGGGAGATATTGTAATGCCTCAAAAACCCTAAGACAAGACCTGGGAGATAAAATGGAGAAAACAGGATTTTCTGTACCAGGTCATAGAACGAGTCGTCATGTAACCGGTCAGGATGACCACGAGTTGTTAAGTGACTCGTGGTAAGGAGTTTTGACTTGTTTGGAAATTTTTAAGTTGGGGTGAGCCCCACGATCCATGGTTATCCCCACGAGCCGTTAGGTCACCCTGTGGTCAAGGGTAATTGAAGGATGACAGAAGGGCCGGAAGTGTACCTCACGACTGGATACCACGAGTCATGGTCAATGCCACGATTCATTAGGTGAGTCGTGGTCAGCAGTTGGTTAAGGATTAAATGTTTTCGAGCAGTGAAGTAACGAGAGGTGACCACGAGTCATGTTAACAGTGACGAATCGTTAGGTCCCTCGTGGGTACCCTTTGAGGAAACTGGGCAGTGTACTTGACGGCAGGAGACCACGAGTCGTGGTCATGGGTAACGACTCGTCCAGTCCCTCATTGGGACTGGCAGTCTGTTTTTCCCTACGAGTTTAGTAAGGGCTTTTTCGTAATTTCTATGATACTAAGGCCTAAACTACATCGTTTTAAGTTATGAATAGTGAATCTTAAGAGGGGTAAGTTCATTCTTAAGCTATTCCTATTCATGCATGAAAGTTTAGACGTCAACAGAGGTGATAACGCTTAATTTCTTCCAAGTTCTTCTCAATTCTTCTTTGGGCAATCAAGAGAGTTGTCGAATCAGTTCTTCTCAGCTATGTAGGGTTATGAATTGGTGAAATTATTCACACCCATGCCCAACTCCTCTCTAACTCAAGAAATTGTATTGATAATTCTATGGGGTTTTATCCTAATTCTTATGAAATCATTATGATCTATCTATGGGTTAATCCCTCTCATGTATAAATTCATGTTGTATGAATCATGGATAGATTTTATAGCTAATTAGATTTGAATTCCTACAAACTATGCCCAATTATGCATATTTCATGAAAGTTCAACTTATGATTCCATTTTGATTTTGATGTTCATTAGCCCATTACGATTTATGACCTATGATATGATTTCTCTCAAATGCTCATCATGAATTTATGAATATCAAGTATACATGTTTTACAAATATACATGAACTTCATGATTTATGGATTTATGATTATGGTCGACTCACAGGCCTTATTTTCATGGCTAGTTCACGTATTTCAAGCATGCTTATGATTATCATAATTTTAAACTAGCCCATGAATCTCATGTATGTTATCCTGTGAGCACTATATATATTTTGGGAGTAGTATTTAACATCGAGTAGACCCAGGGTACAAGTATACCTTGAGTCTCAGAACTACGCGCTAACATAGCCACAATGGCACCTCCATGATACTGTCTCATTTGCCCAAATGGCCCCTTTATTGTGATATCACACCTCTTTCATGGTTCTATCCTTAGCAAGGTACGAACACCCTCCCAACTAGGGGTTTACAGGTCGGGCTCCATGTGTGCTCATATGGGGTATGTCGGTTATAAGAATCTCCCACTATTCCTCATGATTTATGTATGGTTATGATTATATACTTTGGATCAAGTCGTGTTTAATAAAGCTTTTCTCTTATGATTATGATATGAATGATTTACGAATGTTTTAGAAACCTTGAGCCTTATCTTTATATTATGATAATTATGTTATGATCATGTTGTCCCACTCTTATGAACTTTTATGAATTTTAACTGTTTGTTTTACTTACCTTGTATACTCAGTACATTCCAAGTACTGACCACATACTTTATGTTGTATCTTCTTATGATACAAACTCCGATATCCAGGCTCAGTCCCACTAGTCAGGCCTCCGCAGTTATCTATTCTCTATATCTGTTGGTGAGTCCTCATCTTGAGAGGGCCCTATCTTATCAGTTGTATTATGTCTTTCAGTTTTCAGACTTGTCAGATTAGTTGGGGGTGTTGTGCCATCAACCCATCAGATATGTTAGAGGATTTCAGACTTTGCGTAGTAATCAGCTTGTCATGTATGATGTAAATTCTAGTTTTGATGTTATGTTATGTTTACACTTCCACTATGATTATTATGTTGACCTTTCACTTCATTAGATTGAGTTAGAAGTTATGTTCATGCCATGGGTCGAATTGGAGTCTCTCGGGGTTTCTTGTCTTGTGTATCGATCCGGGTCTATGTTTGGGTCGTGATAGTGAGGCTACGTTGATTGGGTCAGCTTCAGTTCATGAGGCTATGGAGAAGGTTCAACTTATTATAGAAAGTCTAAAAATAGCTCAGAGTCGACAGAAATCCTATGTGGATGTTAGACGAAGAGAGCTTGAGTTTGACGTCGATGATTGGGTGTTCTTGAATGTATCTCCCATGAAGGGAGTGATGAGGTTTGGAAAGAAAGGAAAGCTTAGTCCATGATATGTTGGTCCTTATAGGGTTCTAAGGCGAGTTGGCAACGTGGCATATTAGTTGGAACTACCAGTGAAGTTAGCTTCGGTGCATCCAGTTTTTCATGTATCATTGTTAAAGAAGTGCATTGGTGACCCAACTTTGGTTGTCCTGGAGGAGAGCATAGATGTGAAGGATAGCCTTACTTATGAGGAGGTACCTATTAAGATCCTTGATCGTTAGGTTCAGAAGTTGAGGAACAAGGAAATAGCTTCAATGAATGTTTTGTGGAGAATTCAGCTTGTTGAGGGAACTACGTGGAAATCTGAAGCAGATATGATGGCTAGATACGCACACTAATTCTCTTTCAGTTACGTGCCAGCTTAAGGTATCATTTTCCTCTTTAACACTCTATTCAGTGTCATGTCAGTGCATATATGTGTGATTCGTGAATTCAGTTCAGTCATGTATATCAGTTCGCAGTCAGTCACTCCGTCAGTTTTTAGCTCCAGATGTTCAGTATTTGGGATTTCAATTCCTTTTCCCAGCCATTTAGTATGTTATCCACATTCGAGGATGAATTTTCCAAAGGGGGAGATTTTGTAATACCCTAAGAGTCCTTAAGATCATACTCGAGGGTTGAAATTGAGTAAATAGGGAAATTTGCACCAAGTCACAGAACGACCCTTCAAGTGACCCATGAAATCACTTAATGGATCGTTAAGTGGTCTATTAGATAGGGTCGAGTTGGATGTGGAAGAAGTGTTACTAGTGGCGACCGGTCGAGGAATAATTTTTCACGTGACTCAACGAGTGGTCAGGAAGCTCGTGGTGTGCAAGAGAAGTTGGGAGAATGTTGAGGTCCAGGAAACCTAACGGATAGAGGTACGAGTTGTGGTGTCACTTCACGACTCGTCAGGTGGCTCGTTGGTTGGGAGGTCTTGGATGGTGTGAGACTTCCAGTGCTGACAATGAAAGAAAGTAATAATCGGCATCCCTGTTAATGACTCATTGTGTCAGTCGTCAGTTGGAGAATTTCAGTTGAGGGAAAGGTTGTTTGTGGCAACGAGTGAGGGCCACGAGTCGTCACTCCTCCTAACGACTCGTGATGTCCTTTGTTAGGACTGGAAGTGTCATTTTCCTGTGAATCAGTAAGGGTATTTTCATAATTCCTAAGACCTAAACTACATCGTTTTAAGCCCTGAAAGAAGTGTATTGAGGGAGTTTAACCTATTCTAATTCATTCAACTCCCATGCATCCAACTTCAGAGGTTTTCCATTGAAGATCAAGCTTAAACCCTTCAAGTTCTTCTCCAAATAACTTGGGCTTTCAAAGACAAGTGTAGATTCAGTTTACCCAAGTATGTGAGGCAATGAATGAAGGTTCCTTTCACTCTCATGCTCAAAATTCTCCTCAATTCCATGAATTCAAATTCTAGATCAGGTTCATGATCTTATGGGGTTCTATCCTAATTTTATGAAATTCTCTATGATTTACTTATGGGTCAATTTCCTTCATGTTTTAAGATTCATGGGCAGATTTTATATACTAATTGATTGCAAATTAATGATTTCAAATCTTTAAAAAATTATGCCCAATTATGCAAATTCATGAAAAGTCAAGTTTATGATTTATGATTTCAAGTATGAAGAGATATCTAGCATGATTGAATGTCTATAAATTAACCATATATGAATCTATGATTTTGACTTAAGAAGTCTATTTCAAGTATGCATGATTTTAAGATTTGGGAAAGCCCGTACATGTTAAGTATGTTTTCATGATTCAGTTCAGTTTTATAATATCAGCTTACCATATGATTTGGAGTGATACTCTCTATTTTCAGCTTATGGTATGTTTGAATCCAGGACTTTCCATATTCAGATTTCAAACTATGCATGTAATTACATTATCAGCTTCGTTGAAAAATGATGGAGAGCACTTTGCATATTTTTGGGAGTAGTGTCTAGCACCGAGTAGGCTAGGGGTTCATGTAAACCCCAGGTCTCAAAACTACGCGCCAGCATAGGTTTATATATTTACATTGGGACCTCCCTTGTGAGCTTCCCCTGCCCCCAAAGGGCCTTCAGCTTGATATCGATATCATGGTAGCGTCCTTAGTCCTAGAAAGATTTTGGACGGCTCTACCCACTTGAGTGTAATAGTTGGGGCATCAAGTAAGCTTAATCGTGATGGTATCGGTTATGACGAGTATCCCATTGTCCCTCATAAATTTAATTATGAATGTTTATGACTTATGATATTGTGTTCTCAGTAGGTCTGGCCCAATGATTAGTTTATAAGCTTTTAATTATGATTTCAGCTATGGCAAGCCATATGATTCTATTTTCAGCTTTGGGTCATTCTATTCAGATATGAAATTCAGTTTATGACTATAAATATTTTCAAATATCAGCATACAGTCGTTACTCTCATGATCTTATGATTTATGTTTATATACATGATTTCAGTTATACTTACTCAGCATGTTTTACTTACCTTACATACTCAATATATTCCAAGTACTGACCGTATACTTTATGTTGTATCGTTTCATGATATAAGTTCAGACGCTCAAACTCAGTTCCACCATTAGTTTTGTTTCCCCCCAGTCCAGCTCAGTTCCCGTTGTTGGTGAATCCTCATCATCCGAGGACCTTAAGTTTAGTATTTGATTTTATTATTTTAGTTTCAAACTTTTATCGGACTAGTTGGGGATGTTGTCCCATCAGCTCTTCAGTTATGTTAGAGGTTTTTCAGACAATATGTAAAATCTCAGCTTGTTGGTGTTGACTTTGTTTATGATCATTATGTATGCAGACTTCTGCTTATTCATATTTAGTTTATCATTTTCTATTAATTTATGCTCTTTATAAGTTATGTTCATGTCATGGGTCGACTTAGAACCATTCGTGGTTCTAGGTTCCGTGTTAGTCTGGACCCATGTTCGGGTCATGACATAGTCGTACCATAGTTTGAAGATACATGGTATTACATCGACACTCTATTTTTAATCATTGTATTACTTTTACGATCACGTATATGTGCATGTGAATTTGGGAGAAACCGTTACTATTAGTTTTGAGAAGAAAGCAAGTCTTGACTATCCAAGTTATTTTCAGTTGCTCGCGAGATAGGAAAGAGGCCCAATTGGTGTTTCTAAAATATATGGGAGGACCAATGCAAACACTGGAATAATGAGTAAATTATGAACAAGAGTGAACTGGGAAAGAAAGTTTTAGCATCTAAGAGGGATGGCTCCTTGCATATGGGAGTGCTGACAACATAGAGACAATTAGGAGGAGACGGGTATTTTCTTAAGTCTTAGAATATGATTTTTCTTTAATAATATTAGATTCAATTTATTTCATTTAAAGGAAATAAATAGGGAATAAACAACCTTAACATGAGTTATTTAAGGCAACTCATACAAGGAAGAAGAAAAATGACACAAATCTATATATATGGATCGAGTCATGAGCTAAGATTACCTTTGTAAGCCTCAAAATTAACTTAAAGTAATAATTTATGTTTTTTATATTATATAAATTCAAACTTTAGCTTTAAATTTAGGGTCAGCAAAATACCTTGGAGGAGTTACGTTGCAATCACTGACTAGTAATAAGGGAGGGACAACACAAATTTTAGATGAGGATATTGTAACACCTCGAAAGCTCAAAATTAATATCCGAGACTTAAATCAGAAAATCTGAAAAAAACTGCAGAAATGTTGCAGAACGACCCACCTAACGAGTCATTAAGAGACACAACAACTCGTTAGGTCAACCGTGGGAAGGGGGTCTAAGAATAGACAGTGTTCCCAATAGACGACCTCACGAGTCGTGGTCAAGTCCCACGACTCGTTAAGTCATTCGTGGTCAAGCCGGAATCCAGAAACTTGAGAAGTTGGCAGTGTACTTGACGGGTGGTCACCACGAGTCGTCGTCAATGGGAACGACTCGTTAGGTCCCTCGTGGTGACCCATTGAAAAACTGAGACAGTGTACCTGACGGGGGTGACCATGAGTCGTGGTCAGTCACCAAGACTCGTTAGGTCACAAGTTAGGGGCACCTGACAGTTTTTTCCAGCAAATTTCTAAGGGCTATTTAGTAATTTCCTACTCTCCCAAGCTTTAAACTACGTCATTTTAACATCAGTTTCAGACGTTTTAGTGGGGGTAACGGGCTCTTTTCCTCATTCCCCACTCAAACTTTCACGAAGCAGAATGTAGAGTCCCTCTCAGAGCAGTTCAGAGCATCAGCTAGCGCAGATCTTTCTCCTTTGATTCTCCAGCAATTTCTCCATGCTTCTTCGTCAGGTATGTGAAAATTCAACAAGGGAATTATTTTCTTGTGTTCCCCAAAAACCTCCAATAGTTTCCCTATCAGTCTTTAGTCCTGAGTTTTTGAATACAAAGAAATTACATGTTATTATTTGTTAATTTCACTTAGAATGATATCCTCGTTTGCTATTGATATGACTCCCATCAGTTTTTACTTAAATTATCGTAGTTCTTGCAATAGTGAATTTAAGCCCTAAAATTTTGAGCAATGATCATTGAGCATAAATTTCTGTTTGTTGAATGAAGTATGTTTTGGGCTGAATTTACTTGAAATTCTTATTATTTATACAATGAGCAAATATCTCATTGATGAGAATGATTCTAGCCTTGTCAGGTGATATTTTCTTGAATTTTTGAGTGTTTGCCATATTATGGAATTTCCGTGTTGTTGGAATGAGTCAAATTCTCTATTAGCTGTTTAATGGTTCAGGTTAGCTAGAATGTAGAATTCCTTCAGAACTATACAGAAATTGTCAACTGATCTATTTGAGTTTAGTTTTTTTCCAAGGTGTCAGTAGTTCCTCTCAATTATCAGAATCAGACTTAGAACTCAAATTTTTGGTCCGTTAGGCGGTCATGACACTTTAGACTTATAGCTCTAACCAGCCCCGGGACCCCAGTTCAGTTTACAGTTTGTTCTTAGATGGTTACGACGCTTCCAGATAAGCATCTTTGACCAGTCTAGAACCCAGTTTCAACAACTAGTCCGATAAGACCCTTTATATGTCCCTGACTAGTCTTGGACCCCAGTTTCGAGCTCTCAGCCTAATAGTTCAGTTTAGGTATTCTAGTGGGAGTAGGACTTAGCACCGAGCGGACCAGGGTTCCAGCATACCCAGGTTCCCAGAACTACGTTGCTAGCGTAGGATTACAGATACAGATTATTGGTCTGATTTGGCCCCAGACTTTTGTGATCGCCCAATTCATGCCTTTATACCCTGGCAAGGTATATTGGGTCCTACTGATGGGGTGTATACATCGGACTCCGCGTCTAGCTTACGTGGTTATATGTCGGTTACAGACTCTCCCACTAGTCAGTCCAGTCCAGTTTCAGAATAAGAATCTCAGTCCAGTTTCAAATCTATCAGTTCAGTTCAGTTCATTGCAGTATTTCAGATTCAGTATTATAGATTTTGGGCATGTCTTTGACCACTATACGGGGTCATTTTGACCATCTCAAATACTTCAGATTATTTCAGTTCAGATAATTAGTTGGTCATTGAATGTCTTTCCAGTTCAGTCATTTACATCTATCAGTGTATTTCTCCCACATACTCAGTGCATTCAAAGTACTGATGCATATTTTATGTTGTATCGTTTCATGATACAGCTGCAGGTTTCCAGACTCAGCATCGTTAGTTGGTGCGATCCATAGCCTCTTCCGCTGCAGCCGAAGTGTGAGTCCTCATCATTCGAGGGCCTTGTTCTATTTTCTTTCAGTTGAGTTATTGTTATAGTTAGACTTAGAGTTACCTGGGGGTTTGTCCCATCAACTCCTCAGTAGATGGCTTTCAGACCAGACTTGATTTTCAGAGTTATATTTTTTATATTTTAAATTTTCTATTTTCAGTCTTTATATTTTCTTAAAATGCTTTGATGTGATTATTTTAAATTTTCGTTGTGCATGATTACTCAGAATACTAGTGGACGATAGAACAGGGGTTGACTTGAGGTCACTTGTGGCTTCAAGTACCACGTTTCGTCTAGAGTGTAGGCCCAGAGCGTGACAGATATACACAAAAAAATTGGTTGGAAGTTGTCGGTGCCACAAGAAAGGAGAAAGTTTACGGCCTCATTAAGCGAGCATTTCACCAAAATAATTTTAAGTTGAAAGGTATGGGAACTTCCTCAAATAATGAGTCAATGGATCAAAAGTCCATGATGGCTATGGAACAGAAGGTCACTCAACTTTCTAGCACTTTACAAGTGGTGGAGGCCAGAGAGAAGTGTAGAGATCATAAAGTAGAAAGGATTTAGGCTCAAATAAGATTTATCCTTGTTATTAAGAAATTTCAATTCATCTGTGTTGTGA
>JACEIK010000257.1:317392-334648 GCA_018107945.1 Datura stramonium
ATATATATATTTGTAAAAATTAAATTTAGAAATACAAAAAATCAACCAACATCTATTGATCAAGATATGTTCACAAAAAAAATTCAAAACAAGAAATAACTGATCGACTAGATCAATTTGTCTCTAATAAAGAGATAATTTCTAAATAACAATATCGATTGAGTGAGTCAGTTTTAAAATTTTTCCTTTTACTCTATGTTAGAAAAAGCATATAATTATTATATTTACAACATCGACAGAGTCGATCGATTTTTAGGAACAACACATTTTAATTTGATTAACCTATTTTTGATTGGTTTTCTGTCGGTAAGTCTACGAAATTGACCGGTTGCATCTTCATTTGTACCTTTTTAGTAATAACTCACTTGGATATACGTAATGCTAACTTTGTATCAAATTACCATATAACTAGCAACTACCTTAATTGACAAGAGATAGACTAACTTATGAAAAAAATTATATTCCAAAAAAACTAAAATATATTATTTAGCTTGTAAAATATATTAAGATTATGTCAAATGAACTTAGATCTATCAAAGGAATTACGAGTCCCCAAAATGTAAATGATGTTATACTAATATGGAGGATTTCTCATATATTACCAAGGAATGTCCAAAATCTAATAAATGTTGAATAACTTCATTTTACATAATGAAATCTATGTTATGAATTATAAAGCCAATGCTTGCATGCATGAATTAACGATATTATAAATAGTGTCTTTCATTCATTATGTAGAGTCACATAATTTCAATTATATGGCACATGTTAGAAATTTGATTTAAAAAATATTTATTTATTGAGCTTATATCCAAACAAATTAACAAATATTCTAGGAAATTTGTCTGACTATTTTCTAGTCAACCTCCTACTTCCAAACAAGTTAAATTAATTGTTTGATTTCCCAATGTGCATGAAACATAGAGTTGAACATTGATAGTAGTGTCATGACACAGTCTGGAGATACTATTTTCGAAGGGGTCTTTAGAGATGATCATGAAAAATGGTTGTTAGGATACTTAGGTGAGATTAAACCTATGACAAGTCTCAATATTGAATTATGGATCTTTAAAAAAGAGCTAACTGTAATTAAACTAATGAGCTACCAAGAAATAATGATGGAAATAAACTGTCTACTTGTTCTCAGGCTTATTAAGGATGAGGGCTATTATTGAAGACCATAAATATTTGTTGAATGTCAACAAGGTCTCTATTAAACACATCTTAAGAGAGACGAACTAATACAGTGACTTTCTAGCAAATGAAGGGCACAAGCATAATAAAATTTTAATAATCTGAAAAAATATGCTCAAGAATATGAAATTTCTTCTCCCGACGGACTTAATTGGTCTTATTTTTAAAAAATGAGTAAACTTTTATCAGTACAAACATATTTTAAACTAGAACGATATCATTGACCCAAGTTCAAATTATAGTGGCGTTTCCCACTTATTCTCGAAAACATAAACAAAGCAATAGTGAATATTTTTTGACTCAATTGAGGTACTTGTATTTATTTGTCTTTATTCAATAGGAACTTGTTGTACCAATAAGCAGATTTCTTGTAGTATCTTCTTAGTCCATTTTTGTAGTCAACAAAGGTGATTCCAAATCGGACGGTGAAACCAGCATCCCATTCATAGTCATCTAAGAATGACCATGCAAAATGTCCTTTCACATTTGCCCCCGCCCTACCAATAGTTAAATGCAATAGTAAATAAACACAAAAAGGAGTAACAAAATGGACATGCAAGAAAAAAACAGAAAGAAAAATCTTACTTTATGGCTTTTGATAGAAACCATAGGTGTCCCTCGTAATACCTTATCCTCATATCATCTTTAAGGGCTTGTTTGAGTGGCATTGTGCTGTTGTTTGCATCTGCCATTCCTGCAATATAATGTTAACATGAAAAGACTAACACAATTAATTTGGTAGGAATTTGTAGTTGAAATTAAAACACTACCATTTTCGGTGATATAGATTGGAGGATTCTTGTATTTTTGCTTGATATAAAGCATGAGATCATATATTCCTCTTGGATAAATGAATAGCCAATTTAGGGCAGTCTGCAAGTCAATATAAAAAAATATAGTTCACAAATCCATAAACAAGTTAGATGAAAAAGGATAAGAGAGAAGGAGAGAAGTAGTACCGGTGTACCGATATGTTTTCCGTCTTTTTGTGCTAAATGATGAAACACAAACTGTTAAAAAGGTTATTGTTGTAGTTGGCTCACAAAATATTCTCAAAGAAATGAATTAATTTGATGACTTACTAGTCATATCAACATGATTATCTGTGGTATAGCTAAGGTTAACTCTAGGGACAGATAGCATTGGAGATGCATATTGAGTAGTATAGTAATTCATTCCTAAAAAGTCAATCGACCCTTTCACCAACTTTTTCTGCTCCAGTGTAAATTTTGGGAGTCGACGCCCTACATTAGCTCGCATGCTGGCTGGGTACTCACCATATGTAATAGGATCCAAAAACCTATACAAAATATATAGAGATTGGCATGAACATTAATTTGACAAAGCAATAAAAATTGGCCAAATGATATCAAAAGTCAAATTTTGATCAGTCAATGAATCCAAGTATATAGTAAATTTTGTTCACACTAAAATTTTTGTTTCGATTTATATGAATAAATTTGGAGTATGCTGAACAAACCACTTGGTTTTCAGTGTAAATTTGCGCATTGATTTTTTCAAGCATTTCATAATAAAAATTTAAAAATTGCATGACAAGTATTATAAGTCGATATATCTAATAATTCAAAATATTTGAAAGTGTTTGAAAAATTATAATAAAAAAATAATTGTTTGACATGTCAAATAGTAACACCTTCACATATCTTGGATAATATATGTTAAGTAATTATAATTTAGAATACTTTTTAAACTTATTCTCGTATATTGGATTCATAGAGGGGCTAAAGTCGAAACTCTTAAGAAACTCGACATTCCGATAACAAAAAAGAGTTTGCAAGGGCACAATAAAATAAGGGAGTGGATCAGTGGAAAAAACTCACCATCCTAAGAAAAAATCAAGTGCTTTTTGAGGGGCCTTGAGTCCAAGAGGAGTATTGATTTTAGGCACGAACCAGTGACTTACCAAAGTGACTCCTATCTGCCCTTTTTGAGTATTCTGAAAGTTCTCAAAAAATTGCAAATGTCAACATGTTTGCAGATCATTTAATAAATAAACACCCCATATAACTATGTTTGATATAAAAGGAAAGAAATTAAGGATTTGAAGAGCGGACTTGTTCTTTGATCCCTTTTTGTGGCTTTATCTTTATTAGTCAAATTTTTTTTTTAATTCATTAGTTGTGTTCTGTCTGTGCTCCTTTCTCATCTTAAACCATAACTAATCTGAATGTTAGGAAAGATAAGGAATTACTTGATATTTTTCTTTATATACTTTGACACCAGTTGCATGGGCAAGAAGCAAGTTGTGAGCTACAATATATGGCTCGGTCGCAGAATCACCCTTTGTACAATTTCCAACATAACTAGAACATCTTCCTGGTGCAAAGGTACCTCTTGCATATCCGAACATGCTATAAGATAATGGTTCATTCAAAGTGATCCAGTGTTTTACTCGATCACCAAATTCTTTGAAGCAAATGTCCGCATAGTCACCAAAGTCTTTCCTAAACGCATCATACATAGCTTAAACTTCAAGGTCAGTCAAGATATAATATAAATTAAATAATCAAAAGTGTGCTACTCTTTTCAATAATATAAGATTTTACATGAAACAATCATACAATTTTAATATGGTGTCAAACCAAATAAGAGGCCTTAGCTTAAAATCTCATCTCTACTAAAACAATTAACTAAAAACATTTATGAGTTTGACTCATTAAAACAAAATGCAGCGCATACATGAGGTGGAATGTTCAGACATAATATAATTAAGTAATGAAAGATATAATCTCTGACGTGTGATAGAGAGTAATATAATTAAGGATTAGGATGTAGAATCCTAATGTTAATATATTTACATTAATAGATTAGTCTATATAATTTTTAATTAGTATGTAGAATATATAATAGATATTCATATAGGCTATAAGAACCACATATGTCCATGATTTAGTTGAAAAGAGAAAACATAAAGAGTTATATTCTTACTTTCAATATTGTTCTATAATCGTCCTCATGGTATCACAGTTTTGGTTCTAACCTAAGTTATTGTGTATCATGAATCATATTCCACATTTTTAATGACTAGTTCATCTTCCTCCACTTTCTCCATTTCAATAGGATTTCTCCATCAACTCATAGCTATAAGTCTCATCAAATTGAAATCATCAAACTATCTTGTTTGGAGGATCCAGATAAGCCAGAAGACCCTAAAAATTTGTGACATTATTGTGAAAGAATTACCATCTAAGATTGTGGTAAATGAAAAGGATAAAGAAAATATCAACCCTAAATTTATAGAATGGGAAGAAAAAACATCTTGATGATAAGTTGGCTAACTGGAACTATGACCAAAGAATCAATGTTTCTTTTTATTGGTTGCACTTGGGCCAAATAAATTTGGGAGTCTTGAGGATAATTACCTACTACTAGCAAGGATAAGAAATTTCAATTGAAGCAAAAAATTTAGAGTATCAACATGGAGTCAAAATCATTACATTAATATATAAAAGAATTCAAGAGAATTTGTGATAGTCTCATTGCTATACACAAACTGTTAAATGAAGATAACAAGATTATAAACTTTGCTAAATGTCTTGAAAACAAATACCTTGAGGACTGTTATGCTGAAAAATCTCCATATCTAACCTCCACTCAATTTGTTTATGCATTGAGAGGGTATGATATGAGAAAAGAAGATAATGAGAAGGATCATGTGGATCAAGCCATGGATTTTTAAGCCCATAAATCACAAGGTGAGATTATTCTAATCTCAACAGGAAACTCTACAAGGACTCTCTACATTAACAATTAATGAACTATCAAACAACAATCTTCACATGGACTTTAGAGCAAGCTTGGACTTGCATGATTTTCAACCTCCGACTTGAGGAGATGATAGAGAAGAACATAAGTTAGAATTAGTATGTAGAATCCTAAAGTTAGTATATTTGAAATAGATTAGTTTGATATAATTTATGATTAGGATGTAGAATCCTAATTAATATTATTGTACAATAGATTATCGTAAAGTTATATAAAAATCATTTATATGCATGATTAGTTGAGAAGAGAAAACATAAAATTTATATTTTTACACTCGATATTGTTTTATAATCTTCTTAGTGTGATCACGTAATTCATCCGGTAATAGTGTGTAATTCATTTGTGAAAAAAATTAAAAAATTTTACTTTTTAATTGAATATTTAAAATGTCTTACGCTATTTTGGAACTCAGAAACCCTCCATATTCATCCTCAAGGCCTTGTGGTGTGTCCCAATGGAAAAGTGTCACAAATGGCGTCAAACCTGTGAAGATATTAAAAGAAAAGTTAGAAACCTTATGATGGTTTTTGAAAAGGTTATATTGACTAGAATGAGATTATAGTTATTAGTACCATTGGAGATAAGTTCATTGATGACATTGTTGTAGAATTTGATGCCTTCTGGATTCACTCCTTTGCTTACCTTCCCATCTAAAGCAAAGTTTCAGTTTAGCAATGACAGATCAACTATTAATTTGTCTTCTTTTTTTTTTTTAAATTAAAAACGGCCAAAAGGCCTTATTATTAAAATAAGCACAAAATCCACAACAACATAACAAAAGCTCAAATCCAAACATGATCCACTCCAAAACAAAAGGCAACAAAAGGAATAAAGTGTGGCTAAAATAGGAAAGCTTTGGGCATTTCTCCTAATCTATGTCAGCGACATTTGCATGTTCCTCTCCTCTGGTCTACCACCACCAGTTGCTAGGACAAATGCACCAATCTTTTTTCATTTGTGCAAGATTTATCCTTATTTAACTTTGTTGTGACCTTTCAAACATCTGGCGAGTCTATGCTCACCCATCACCTGACAGTAGATGATATGAAACAAGGACAGGATTTTCGTCTGAAAGACTTTACAACTCTCAATCATGAGGGTAAATCTAATAAATAGATCTGTAGATTCATAGTTGAACTCTACCTAATTTTCTTTACCAAATAATCTAATAAACCTTTTTCAATGGGTTGAACTTCCAGAGAAAGTTAATAGCACACATCGGATAGAGATTTCGTAGAAAATCCGACAAGTAATCACGAATTAATTACAGTCTATTTGTATCTCAGTAATCTTCCTATATAAATCTTGTATCTCAAAGACTGTATAACTTGTAAATATTGTTTGTTTTCTTTATCTTTAGATTTTTAATTCGACTTAGAAAGCTGAATTAAAAGTGCCAAACTTAGAAGGATTTTAGAGCATGACTTGGTTGATGAATGTATATTTGTTTATCTGTCTTAATCAAATTACATGTGTGAATATCTCAAGCTCTCACCAAGTGAAATACAAGGCGTCAAACTAAATATTCTTTCAACATTATAAAACTCAATACATCCCCAACTTAGTGTTGCGCCTGCTCCATTTGTCATTCTGATTAGTTGCGTAAAAGATGTCCTATCTACTAGAGTCTATTTACAGAAACCCACCTCTAGATCTTTACTATTATCATAGTAAAAGACCTAGATGTAAGTTATGCTTCTAGACTAGAGTATATTAATTAAGGCCAACAATAATTAGTATGAAATTTGAGATGGTCTACTACTACAGAAAATTGTCCTCCTTCATTGATTGCTTCTTTATATGGTCTTTATACTAACATATGGTATATGTGTCTTGTTTGAGTTTATGATCTTTTTTCCTAGAATTGGGTTCTTCTGGAATGAGTTATAATGGACATGACTTGCAAATTCAAAATTTAAGTTAGTGAAATAATCAACCAAACTGTTTTCCTCCTCAAGACATGGCAGATATGGACTTTCTTATCTCTCCTCAATAGCTCTATAGCATGCACATCAATAGAAACACTCCATGATACTTTTCAGCTTCCTGAAAATATAATCTTTATAGTCAAAGAGTTTGTCTCTAATATTACTGGCAATAATTGATTATCAACACAGTATTCTAATCCTTCTTTTATTACAATAGCCTCTGCACATAAGTTTGTGTAATGGGTAACCTTCTACCCTTGGCATATATTAGACTACCATCAGTATTCCTCACACTAAAGACCATAGAACTAGGACTTAGATTCCCTCTTGAGGCACCATATGTATTGCATTTGTGCCAGCCTTTAGGGGGATGTTCCAATGAACCATTTTACAACCTATCACAAGTTTGTATCCTTCTAGTTGTTATACCAACTTAGGCCAAAGTAAGGGGATATTTTTAATCTAAGGGTACATGGCAAACAACTGGACAGTTCTATTAATATCATATATCATTCTATTAGAGAAATTAGCCCCTTCATGAATAATTGTATTCCTCCCCTTCCAAATATGTCATAGAATTACTATAGGAATAACTTGGTAGACGGTCTTTATTTTAGCATTACCCTCCGCATCCCACCATTTGTTCATTATTTTCTTGAGCTGGACAAAAGGATCTTGTATCTCTACGGCACTTGTATAATATGTCCAAACCTTAGTTGTTACCTCACCTGAGAGGAACATATGTTCCATAGTTTCCTGTTGGGGACATAAACAACATACACACCTCGAAACAACTAAGTAGTCAATCCTAGCTAGAACTTCATCAATAAGAATTGTATTTTTTCATAGTCTCTATGAAAAAAGATATTTTAAAAGGGAGAACTTTCATTTTCAAGTGTATGTAACGTTTGTCTTTCTGTTTCAATAGATTTCAAGCACTACTGATTATGAAATTACCAGACCCTATTAGCATCCACCGTGGCTTATCGAGCTGAACAATTTCTATCATATTAGCCTTTTATTATATCTGATTAACTATGTAATCTGGTAAGAGTTAGAGCAGTTTTTCATCATTCCAGTGGCCCTCATGTAAGACATCCAACACATCTTCAGTTGTTCCATTTATAAGAATTTCTTCATAGATTTATAACTACAGTGGACCAAGTTGTGACCAATAATCAAACCAGAAGTTTGATGTACCACTTCTAGGTTCCCACCATATGACATTCTCTAGGGCATTTCTGCTCTTCAACATCATCTTTCATAATTGAGAGCCACCCTTCTACATTATTAGAGTTGGGATCTTCTTTTTGTAATACTTGTTCCATATAAAATCAATTCATAATGATCTGCCAGTCCTGAATTTCTACCATATCTTGGCAGGCATTTCCTTAGAAATATCAAACATGGACCTAAAAATTAATGTTCCCTCTAACTTGGGAAGGCAAACTTTCTCTAAGCAGACCAGTGTCTTCCTTTTTCCATCCTTCTTGTTATTCCAGAAGAATTTTGTGAAGATCTTATGGATTTTAATTACTACATATTTAGGAGGTGTGGTAGCAGATAAAATATGAATGGGCACATTTTGCAATACACTTGTGATTAGCACAACCTTACCACCATAGGGTAAGAGTTTTTTTTTTCAAGCCTGTAATTTATCCTTCAGCTTCTTGAGTAGATTTATGTAATGAATCTTTCTCTTTCTAGTATGTGTGTTAGGACGCTCTAAATATGTCAAGGGAAATTGATATCTAACCATTCCAGTACACTGTTTCACTAGTTGAACCAGAGTATTTTGTATATTTAAGTACATGTAAAAATTAAAGCACTTTTTTCCATGTTAATCTTCTGTCCAGATTGGACATCATACAGATGTAATGTACGCATGATCATCTAGCAAGAGGCTTTATGAGCTGATGCAAAGATGATAGTATCATCTGCATAGGCAAGATGATTTAAATTAGCACTCCACTTTGGTATCCCATAACCAACATACAATCCTTTGTTAAAAGTTTTCATCAATGCTCTAGACATAACTTCAGCAGTAGGATGAACAGAATTGAAAATATAGGGTCTCCTTGTTTCATCCTTCTAGTGGAATGAAAAAAATGATATGATTTACCATTCAGTAGGACAAAGTATCAATTATTAGATAATAACCTCCATATAATATTATTAAAAATTTCAGGAAAACCTATCCTTTTGAGAATCCTAGTGAGGTGAAGCCATGACCCTATTATATGTTTTTGTCATATCCAGCTTGATAATGGCATTAGAAGGTTTTCCTTCTTTTTAATATTTGTGACAATTTCCTATGTTAATAGGACATTTCAATGATGCTACTTCCTTTCCTGAAACCTAATTGATTGGGGGAGATAAGAGAGGGTAGGATTCTCTCTAACTTGATATGAACTACTCTGGATACAACTTTGTTGATGAAGTTACTCAAGCTAATAGGTCTCATATAAGAAGTTTGTACTACATTCTTTTTGGTAATAATACCAAATTAGTATGAGTGACAAATTTGGTAAGGTATTATCTCTGAAAAACTCTTGTACAATGCTTAGCACATCTATGCTCACAATCTCCCAGCATATCTGATAAAAGCAACCTAATAGACCATCTGGACAACCAGCACTTTCCTTTTTAATTCAAAGACTACGCTTTTAAATTCCTCTATAGATGGAGTCTTATAAATCTCTGAATTCTCTTCCATGGATACTAATTATGGTTTATGTTTTACTAATGTAAGCTTAGTTGTTTCTTCCTCTTGTGTAAACTGTTTTTGATAAAACTGAATTGCCTCATTGGCCATTATATCTTCCTCCTCTAACTAGTCTCCATATTCATCTTGTATCCACTGTATTTGGAGTCACTTTCTCCTATCATTCACTAGATTATGAAAGAATTTGGTGTTTCTATCCCCTTCTTCAAACCAGGTAGCTCTTGCCTCTTATCTCCAAAATTACTCCTCATAGTGGAGGTATTTTTCATATTCTGCTTGGTCTTTCTGCATAATAATCCTGTTTTCCTAAGTAGGTTCTTCCTCAAACAAGTATTCTTTTATCTTCCACAATTTCTTCTCTGACAATAAGCTACTTGAAAATACTGCTCTACTTAGTGCTATCTTAACTTGTTTCATATTCTGTTTAAACACAAAACAAGCATTTCCTAGTTTCTCAATAATCTAGTTTAGCTTTATATTGCTCATGAAAGATTCATGTTCTATTTAAAATTTCAAGAATTTAAAAGCCTAATGGCTTATTGTGTAGCTTCTCCACATGTTAATAATAGGGGAACATGATTTGATCCAATTCTTGATATATGATCTACATCGACAGTTCCAAACCAATTCAAAAAATTTTGATTTATTACTATTCTATCAAGTCTTTTGAAAATATAATTAATTATTGTCCTTTCATTCCACCAAGTGAAATGACTGCCTTTTAAATCACTTCGAATAGGCCATAAGGTTTATGCAACATGCAAACTCTTCATATTCCGAAGGATATATTGATAAATCATCAATCTTTTCTTCATCATTAAGGATAACATTAAAGTCACCCCAACCAACCAGCATAATTCAAATCATAAGCATTATGGTATAAGTTATCCCATAATTAACTCCATCTTGTTTAAAGCATCACATTTTTCATATAACAAAGTAGTAATCAGGGTTCTGCTCCATTCTTGTATATATAATTTTAGATTAACTTGTTGAGGTGTGTTTGATAAAATCTCAATATCAATACCTTCATTCACAAAGTACTATATCTTTACATTGCAGTTAGCATTAGCTAAAGTCATTCACAAAAATGCAGTTAGCATCGGCTAAAGTCTTATATCTTTGAATGTGGCTAGCATTCTAAAAAGGCTCCACGGGGAAAATAAACATAAATTTATAGTGTCTGTGTAACATTTGCAGCCTTCTATATTTTTATAGACCTTATATTTCAAATTAGGGTCTTCATTATCATTTGGGTGAATGCTTGGCAGCAACAGCCCTTTTTGAATTCACCCTTGTAGATTGGATTATATAATTATTGTTAAAGTAGGTTAAAGTCCCACATTGGTTGGGGAATGGACTGATGGTTTGTTTATATGGACTTGGGCAATCCTCCCCTCATGTGCTAGCTTTAGGGGTTGAGTCAGGCCCAGGTGTCATATCTTTACATGGTATCAGAGCCAGATCCATTCCCGTTTGGGCTCCCAATCCACACTCCAGTCAGGCTTGGGTGTGAAGGGGGGTGTTAAAGTAGGTTAAAGTCCCACATTGGTTGGAAAATAGACTGATGGTTTGTTTATATGGACTTGGGCAATCCTCCCCTCATGAGCTAGCTTTTGGGGTTGAGTTAAGCTCAGGTGTCATATCTTTACAATTATTACCATTCTTCTTATTTTTCTTTATTGTCTTGACCCCTAACTTGGGGGATATGTCTGCTTTCTTAGTCACATGTGACACTTCTTTGTCACCCCCCTTCTAACTCTTTTTAGGACTAGGTATAAGGTGAATTACTCACCTCATTTTTTGTTTTCAAAGAATGAGAAATAATATCATGCAAGACTCTATTAGGAGAATCCTTGCTCAGGGTTGACAATTCTTGATCAGTCTGACTAGTTACAGTCATAGTATCAACTTTTGTTTAATCTCACAGAACGAAGACATATTTAACTAAATAAATTTAGAATAATTTGAAATGAAACTATAAATTTTTTGAACAAACTAAAATAAAGATGAGAAAAACCTATGTTATCAAATATTATAATTTCAAGAAATTAAAAATATTGTACATGTTAAAAGTGCAACAAAAGTTATAATAACTAAAATCGATGAATTAATATTATTAAGTGATAACTTATAGTACGTACATTTCCTATTAAGAGGTTTCAAATATTCATCATTCATGTCCAGGGGATATATGTTTTGTGTAAGCTTATATTAAGTATTTGAGTAGGGATGCTTTTTATAAATATATGTTGAATAAGTGAATTTGTACAGCAAAGTATCCTTACGTGGTAAAATTCGAGACCAGGAGATGGACAACCTGAATGCCTGCATGCCAACTTTCTTAAGCAGACGTATGTCTTCCTGTAACATTTATCAAGTTCAATTCATGGATCTTTATACTTATTCACTTAGCTAATAGTTATATACTTATTATACATTAATTATACACTGCATACTTTAGTAATTTGTAAAAAAAAAAAAAAAAAAAATTGTTGTGGACTTAGTAAATGTAAAAAGAATCTAATTGCAGCCTTGTCATACCTTGTAACGGTGATAGAAATCAACAGCGACATCTCCGGTTGAACGGTCAGCAATTTTTTCTGTAATTTAAGGATAATAAAATTGTTAAGAGAGGGCAATTACTCTAATTGTTTGGAGCTGAAACATCTCACAATGCCAAATTTAGATCGATTATGAAAAGGAAAAAAAGAATAAATATATCTCTCAACTATTTAAAATCGGTTGGTTTTATTTTTTGTTCAAATTTTATACTTATATTTTTGGCTACGAAGTGTCCTCCAATTATCATAATAGCTCAAAAATACACTTCTTGGTTCTTACTAATGATTGCTCCAAGACAAGGACAGTATTTTAGTAAACATTTTTTTACCAAGGATCTTGGAAAGCTTGAATACTTGTTGGGTATTGAAGTAGCAAGATCAAAGGTGGGAATATCACTTTAACAAAGGAAGTATGTTACAGACCGGAGAAAAGGGTCAATTTTGCCCTTGAACTATTTCAAATAGGATAATTTTGCTCTCCATTTAAAGTTTGGAATAAGTGCTCTTTATTGAAAAGGCTTGAGCAAAAACTTATATTGCTAATTATGAGATTAATTTGACTATTTTAAATGACAACTTTTATATAATGCCGATTTTAAGTTTTATATAAATATTAACTACATGCACTAATTTTTCAACTAAATATGTATTCTATTGTTCCCTAATTCAAAACTATTGTACTGGCCCTCAACTGAAATCCACTAAAATTTTGGATTACCTAAAGTTAATAAGTAATATAATGTGTCGAGGTATAATTAAATTTGATTTCTTTTATCATATCATTATTAGAGTTAGTAAACTAATTTTTTATTATTAATGTAAAAGTAATATTGTTTTAGTAGTATGAATAATTATAGAATTACTGATAGAATGATATTAATTTTAAATAAATATTTTAAGAAAAATATAAGAAAAAAATTTTAAAATTAATTTCAAAATAAATATCCGTATAATCCGTTCACAACAATCAAATATAAGAAGAGAAGAGAAAAGTGTCAAACAATTGCATAGGTAGGTAAAGCTACAGTGGGATCGAAAGCCACTCACATCACATAACCAAAATGTTTTTCTTAAGTTTTTTGAAGCCAATCACATCACATACGCAACATATCTTTCTTTAAGTTTATTGACATTGTGCTTTTGGGGTTGTACGTACTGACTCTAGGATTTATTAATTTTTCTTTAAAATGAAGTCAATGTATTAGAGAGAATTTTGAAGCCACTAAACACGTATTTATTTCTTACTTTTCGGTTAGATTTATAATTTTTATACTTATTCGCACATTTGTTCTATTTTTCGTTTATTTTGTAATATATTTATTTTTCTTATCTGAACAAATATTTTGAACTAAATATAGAAATTAATGTCAATGTCTTTATTTTTCTCATCTACTTTAATTTTTATCTTTATTTTTATATTTTTATATTTTTGTTCATCTTTAATTTCATGTATGATATTTTTTTTGTAAATTTTTTTTTAAAAAAATCGTGTGAAACGCGAGTAAGCACACTAATTTAGAGAGAATATTCTGAACAAAATATATTAGGTTTACGATAGCCTTTAGGTATTCCGCTTTTTAATTGGAGTAAATCATGTTTTCAATAACATTTTGCATTTAGATATGTGTGACAAAAAAAAAAAAAAAGAAGAAGAAGAAGAAAAATCACTTTAGTGTGATTAACTTTAACGTGGGATGATTTTATTATGTGATAAGGAAAATAAATTTTTTTATATAAACTTTAAAGTGACCTATGTAACAACAAACAGAATAATAAGATTTGCGTGTTAAACTTAAAATTGAATCATCACTGATAAAATTTACCTTTTTAATATTCAATTTACTATCACACTGGGATTTAGAATAATTAGCATAATATAAAAGTTCAATAAAATTTATAAGTAATACTATTGACTCTCTAAACATAGTGAGTACATGACTCTTTCCTTTCTAAATAACAAAAACACAGCTCATTATCTAGAACTACGAGACGTGCTCAGCCATTTAATAAAAGATATTGAAATATACAATTATAAATTTATACTATATATCAAATTCAACTGTACTATATTTGCCGGCACTGTTCACGCTATATTTTTAACTGCTGAACAAGTGGCCTACTAGATCTGCCGAACAAAGTCTATAGCATTGACTAACTGACACACGCTACGCCAAATGAAACTTATCAATCTTCATGTTACTCTAATAAACACATCACCAGGTTGATCAGCTCTTAGGATCATAGGTTTTTTTTTGTGTGTGTGTGTGTGTATTATTGATAATATCAACTTTGCAATAAATTTATGGCAGTAGTGATCGATGGGATAGAGAAAAACCTGTGTGCTTGTGCGTGAAAGTATCCCATATACTAGGTCCCCTGCCTCCTTGACGAGCTGCTCCTTCAATCTAATTATTCAAACAAAAAAATAGAAAAATGAATCGTAAATATCTTAAAAGGTTATTCAACTAAGAAAAATGATGTAACAAAGTCATTTAATTTTATTTTATATCAATAAGACCATTCAGCTTAAAGTTTTTCTCTTATAAAATCATACAATTAAATTTATTATTAAAAAAAATCTATAATAACAAAATAAATGGCTTTTTTATGAGATATGGACAGACTCTATAGATTTGTAAAAATGACAAGTAAAAACAAGAGTTTCTTCATCTCTAAAATTTATTTTGTAAGTAGTACTCTAATAGTTTTATTTTGGGAGAAGATGTGTTATTTTACATGGATATTTAGAGATGTGAATTGTGTTTTTTTAATAAATAAAATTGCACATTAATTATAGTTTTTGGGTTTAAAACTTAGAATGCCTGATTAAATAATCTTTCTATTTTTGGATATAAATTTTGTGTTAAAAGTTAAAAGTACCTGGTAAGCAGCTGAAGCAGCACCAAATATGAAATCAGAAGGAAAAATTGTCCTGTTAAAAGGAGCCACGAAGCGCTTTGAGGGGACTGCCGCAGCACTGGTAATAGGGAAAAGATGTAGAGTTACTACAAGGTAAAAGGAGCAGAAACTCAATACTCTTCTCATACCCATTGTTGGTTTGCTTCTTTTCTTGTTCATGTGACGGCACCCATATATAGGCAACTATTTTCTCCCTTTTAGAATAAGTAACGTTTTAATATTTTTTATTTTATTTTAAAATAAGTAATGTTTTACCTAATTAAGAATACATTAATGATATTCTTTTAATTTTATCCTTATTTATATGGAGAGAATTTTACATAACTAACTCAAAATATTAAAGAGTTTTATTACTAATGTTTGCATAAACTTTTCCTTCGTTACTAATTCCCTATGTAATTTGCCTCCAACCCAAATGACCCTTTAAGTGGTTGAATCATCAAGTAAGATTTTTTGAAAGTTACATGATTGTAAATATTTTATATATTGAATTTAAAAAAGAATTATTATTTGTAAATTTTCAATTCTTTTTCAAAGTGTAGGATAAAATGTCTTTTGGTTTTTTTTCTCCTCCAATGATTCGATAGAACACCCAATTTGAGTGGTGGACGATCAAAAAAATTAAGTCAATGGTTGATGAGTCCATTTTGATGGTGATATTGGTGACGGGTTAAGTTGAACGGAACAAGGGATGAGGACGGTGGAGGATGGTGGTGTTCCGGCAAGATTCCACCTACTGAGGAAGAAGATACTGGAAAATGATTAGGGAGCTTGTCCCTAACCCCTAATTTGTGTGTTGATTCTTTGTTTTTTTTTTTCCTTGTATCCATGTGTAGAATTTTTCTATATTGCTCTTCAATCAGAAAAACTATGTTGATTTCCATTATCATTAGTTTAGCAGTAATGTTTTTGGCTGTCCATTAGCTCTTTGTGAGCAGGTCTATGTACTTTTTTAAAGAACAAATTTGTAAAGTGTATTAGATATACAATTTTAAACAACATTTGGAATTGAGAGCGTATGTATACATTTTAAGAAATTTCTTTTCTTCTAGTGTATTTTTATTGTTGACCTTCTTGCTTGGTCAGAAAATGACATCTCTGTTGAATTTTACTTCTCTTCTATACTATAGAGTTGCATTTTAGTGAATCATATTTAAATAAAATATATGTGTGATACACTGAAATACAGTGACATACAAGTGTATGTTAATGAAGGTCGATTGTTTGTTGTAACCTATGTATATATATCTGGATCTTCTTTTTCTTCTTCTTTATATGTATCTTCACTGAATTTTGATATATGAGAGAGAGAATACAGTCTATATAGCAGCTGGATACAATGTATCCAGGTCGAATGTGTGTGTCTTGATACAACGAAATTAAGTGAATGCATACAACATATACAAGCTACTAATAATTGAACAATAGCTATGAATGAATACAAGTAAAATTAGAGAGAATGAACAATAGTGATACAAGTTGGTAATAATTGATACTGTAGAACAAATATATATAAGTGAAATTAGAAGAAATGAATATAAGTGATACAAGCTGGTTACAATTGATACAGTAGAACAAATAAATATATGTGAAATATTTTATCTGATCTTTTTCTATGTCAAATCACGCGATCTGATTGCACGTTTGTAACATAAACAGGTCGATAACGTTTAAGTCAACCAACAAGCAACACATTCTGCCAATAACATACTAAAAATGCACAATTCAATAAATTAAAGATTAGATATGTTTAAGTTAACATCATTAGAACTTGAAAAAATAGTTTATTAATAGAGGGGATATATCTTTCTTTTTGTTTTAAGTTAAAAAAGTAGATCTGTTTGTGACATAAACAGGCCCATAACATCTACTTATAAGTCAACTAAATCAATGCCACACTACACGTTCTTCCAATAAATTGAGTCGTTCTCTTAATTGTTTGCATATGATCTGTGCTAATCACGAAGCTGGATGGGATCTTAATAATCAGTCATGTTTTGAATATACATTGTTAAGATTGCGAGTGTATTTCGCACGAAGGAAATTATTATTTTTTTAAAAAAAATAGATGCTTTTTTTTGTGCGTTCGATATGAAAAAAAAAATTAGCTTATAAATAATTTATATATGATCTAGATAAA
>JACEIK010000257.1:368846-447385 GCA_018107945.1 Datura stramonium
AGCAGCATAATTTTATGGCCGAAACATTTCATCAGATGTATGTATCATGGCTAACTTTTCATCTTATGAACCTTGATCCTGCTTGCCATTTGATTCAGATGTTGTCATTACAGGAGGTTTTGCTTGACCAGTTTGCGTCGGAGGAGCTGTCAGTGCATACGTCAACCTGGATGAGGAATTTTCAATTAAACCAGCAACTCCAGCAGCTGCAGATTGTGCATTTGAAGGGAGGAATAGATCATGTCTCTGATCCTTATAAGCACTCCAAACCTGCGTGTTAAAGTTGATCACGAACACTGATTAGCATATATATCTTATCTTGGTTTCACTAGAAGATCCAACTTACAACAATGTCTTAACACTTCTTATGATAATTAGTCCAGACTACATGCAACTCAGGCAAACTGCACAACCAGCCATTTTTAACACCACTCCTTAAATTTCAGCTGTTTCCTTAAAAAGTACTTACAAAATGGCCAATGTTTTGTTAGTAAATTATATATGGATGAAGTTAACCCTCCAAACAATGGTAATGCTTTTCTTCTTCCTCTCTTCTTCAGCCACCTGCTTCTAATAAATGTCTAAAACTAGGATAAATGACTTATTTCTTAAACTGATTCAAATTCTAAAAAGAAATGACTTTACTCTGTATTTTTCTTCTTTGCTTTCAGCAATTCTTTTCTTTATATCAAATAATTTTACACATACAAGAACCATCTTTTGCACGATCTTCGTATTAGATTATCAGTAAAAAGAAATAAAACAAGAGACACTTGGACGTGGTTGTACTCATGAGCAAATGACTAGGTAGTATTTGGATAATAGTGATTCGAAGTTGGAAAAAACCAAAGTTCTGAAATTTACACTGCCACATGCAAACTTCAGGACGTGGTTTACATTATCACAAGTGAATTTCAGGGCACAATGTCCTGAAATTTGCATAGTTAACTTCAGGAAATAGCTTGCATCTTCACAAGTGAACTTTAGGACACTATGTCCTGAAGTTTGGACTGTTATGTGTGAGACTTAGGACAATCAGTTTGAACTGTTCGATATTTATATAAAAGGAAAAAGTGTAGATTGCCAAGATCACAAAGGTCTCAACTGATCTCCTGTCATAACCTTCTTCACAGTATCCTTTAGTTTGAACCGTGAAATTTGCACTTCAGGACATATTGTCCTGAACTTTGAATTTCAAACTTCAACAAACAATGTCCTGAATGTTGAACCACGAGTTTAAACTTCACAACATTATGTCCTGAATTTTGAGCCCTGAGATTCTAACTTCAGGACACAACTTTGAATCTTCGAATTCTAATTTCAGGACTGCAATATTTTATTATGCGAATTACCACCACAGGTGTATTAGTTAGCCATACCATAAATTATGACAATATTCCTTCAAATTCACATTTTCTCTGTAGCCATGAACCCAGATGGGCTGGTGTGGATGAAAATGCAACTATCTTTTGAAATCCAGAAGGTGAAAACGGTAATATGGGAAAAATGGTTCTACATAGGAGTAGTGATGAGTTTTGCTAGAGAAAATAATCAGTGGATACAAATGAAGAGTGGAAGTAGGTTGGTTAGGTATGATCTCTAGTAGAAGGTATATGCGAGCCTATGCTTTTGATAATTTCCCCAATATCCCAATGGAATGAGTTGTTTGTGTTTATATGTGTGGAAAAGAAAATGAGTTAGTGTGTGTATATGTGTGAAGTGTGAGGGGTAGGTAGATGGGGAAAAAAGAGAAGGAATCCACGGATTTTTGTTGTGAAAAGGGTAAAAGGTCTTCAATATTCTATTAAAACAAAAAATTGATTAATTTTGCTCAACACTAAAAACATGGGGATAAACACTAAATCCAAGACAAAAAATGGCTCCCCCACGCTATTTCCACATGTAACTCAATACCAGGTCCAACAAGGAGAGGGATAATGTAAGACCTTGTAAATTTGAAGCTTGAAAACATCAAATCCGGACCAAAATCGGAGCGCGGGGACACTCGAGGATTTTAAAGTCAAAAAGTAATTAAACGGACTAGGACAGGTGAGGAAGTACTTTGGACAAAGGATAAAAGCGAAAAACAATTTGAGACTTTAAAGTGCGACAACGACAACTAGAAGTAATGTTTTTGTGTGCAAAAGGAGGTTATGGACTAGTAACATATCACATAGTTATAATAATAGGTGTAGGAGGTCTGTTGGAAGTGATTTAAGGTCCAAGGAAAATTCTAGCACAATGTCAGGTTGGAAACTGTGCCACAGACTAATATCTCAAATAACCTTGCACAAGGTCCAACTTCAAACAAGCACATTTCCTAGAAAATAAAGTACTATGTGGTGAATTACCTTAAAATTAAAGGTATTCGAGTCTAATTTCCAATATACTGAACCATTCTCCATTTAGACCTTCCTACAAGGACTTATGATTTTTTTATGGGAAGGCAGCAAAGCTGCCAACTGAATCTGAACTAACCGTGGCCAATGGTTCCAATCGTGCCGAAAGGGTCCCCCCCGTGCCCAAGTCCAGTATGTTGAATTTGGGGCTCAAGGAAGTGGCCAACATTTGCCCCCACAGTGACCCCTAGCCCCTATTTTTACAGTTGCAAAGAGAGACAAAGGGCATATGTTTGGGCCAAGTCTTAAAGGTTCTCTCCCTCTGGCTGCACCTCCAACTCCCCCCACATTTAAGTATCCCCAATACTTTGCTGTTGAAACTTATGATTTAGAATACACCTCCTACTCCTGGAATCCATAAATTTTAAAAAGCTCTCAGATCTCCTCAAGAGCTCCAGTGAAAGATTTGGCTAGGGTTTCTTTCTAGGGGTAAGTCTACACTCCTAAACTCACATGCATGACCAATTAATGATATTGTGATTAGTTTTGAGTGTTGACTCACGGATGGTGATTGGAAGCCATAAGTTCTTGGATTGAAATTGATGAATGTTGTAGAGATTGGAGGAGTGATTAAACGGTGGATGTGTTGGTTGGTAGTTAACTGTTGGACATGTATGTGTTGAAAGAAGTTAATTACCCAAGCATGACTGTAGTGCCATTAGGGGCATAAAGGAGTTTGTTGGATGAAAGAAACACCATTCGTGAAGGAGGTGGAATGATGCACACTAGGTGCTTGAAAACATGGATTATCTTGTAAGTATTGACCCAAATGGTTTACTATGTTGTAGATTGACATTGTAGAGTTGGTTGGGCATCGTAGTAACGAACAAAATTGATATGTGTTGTCTAAACTCTCTTCCATAGGGTTGTTTTCCATCACACAAATTTCATGCCTTCCAAATGTGTTTACATATCTATATAGGTCCCCAAATGATTGATAGGGTAATGGTTGACAAGAGGCTATATGCTATCCATTGAATTACTTTACCTAAATGTCAAGAATTGAATTTTTCTTTTTGCCTCGCATCATGAGTATGAGCATTCTAACGTTTCAAATTTCCATGAATTATTTGATTGAGTTTTCTAAAGTATCTCTGCATGTATTTATGACTTTTTCTTTAACGACAATAATAGATTATTTCAAATTGAAAAGTATATTATGGGCCAATGAGCCAAATGAAATGATTTAATTCAAATATCATGAAAAGGATCAAAGGTGTCAAACTATATGATATACGTTTTGGGAGTAATATTTAGTTAACTGAGAGGGTGTTTTGTCCAGGTGCCAAATGCACGAACTATGTATACTAACCTAGGACAAGGATAGTTCCATTGGTTCGGATAATTCTTTTTTCCCCCTTAATTAGGATGTATGTATTGCATTTATTACTAGAAAAATATGATATGACGAGCCACACTGGCAATGTGGTGAGATGACTTAGCTGATCGGGCGGAGATCAAACATGTTACACACATGGTGGTTGTCGGTAACAAAATGAACTCACCAAAAAAAATATGTATGTTCAAAGCTTAACTTATGATGTTTCACAGAGATGAACTTGTTTATGATTTTTAAATTGCATATTATTTCTTTCCACATCAAGTTTCTTCTTATCGTCTTGTCCCATTCTATGTGAGGGAGCTTACGATACATGCAAGTACCATTCCATATGAGCTCATATTCCTTTTTGTTGGGGGCGATGCATCATTTTTATGATGCAGGTACTGATTCTCAAGACGACATGGATTCCATAGGTCCCTTCAATCTTTTGGTGAGCCCCATTTCAGTTTGAGACATTCTTTTTATGTATTTAGATTTTGTAGTTATTTTGGATATAGTCGAGACCTTTGACACTCTCCGGTACACTCACCTCATTTGCAAAGTGCCAAACAAAAAAATATGAAAACTGAAGCTATGATAGGTTCACCAAGCGAGCAATCAAAATTTGAACAGGCCAGCAAAAATAGAGTTCACCAATGATATACTAACAATATACAAAAACAAGAGAGCCAATGTCATCGCTTGCTGCCAACAGAGAAAACAAATCGAAAGTATAAAGAAATAGAAGAAATATATAATATAGCCTGTTCATGATGTAATATAGCCGGGCTTGTAGCCAACATTTCTCTCATGTANGCCATAGCCCGAGCCGGAGACCCAGGGAACCGGTAGAGGTGCTCGTAGGGGCTTGTAGCCAACATTTCTCTCATGTACTGTCATAGAGGTTCCATAAATACAATGGCTAGTGCATGTCATGGTGTTTTTCTTTGATGTCTCATTTTGCAAGAATGTTTATTATTTTTAACATCTATGGACTATGGTATTACGAGATTTCAAAAGTAAAATGCCTCATGCTAGAAGAGTTAGTTGGGAAGTGGATACATTAGTAGACTTGTACAAAAAATTAGAAGAGTTCAAAGAGACGATGAAGGTACTGATAGAATAAGGTGGCTAGTAGACAGTAAAGGACTTTTCAGGGTTAGTTCAGCATATAAGCTGCTGAATTAGGACAACCAACAGATGATCAATTGGTCATGGAAGCACATTTGGAAAGTGAAGATATCTTATAAAGTAGCATGTTTTACCTAGCTGTTAGCCAAGGAAGTGGTTTTGACACATGAGAACCTTAGCAAGAGAACGATTAATCTTAAGTTCAAAGTGTTATGTGGTGAAGCAGCTGATACAGTCAATCATCTGTTCTTAAATTGTAGGATAATTAAAATGTAGAATAACAGACATGCTGTGGAAGATTTTCATTAGCCTCAGAGGCATTGTTTGGACAATGTCACGGGTGATTCTTGAAGTCTTGTTTAGCTGGGAAGAGGCATGAGCAGGAAGTTTAAACAGAGATAGACAGAAGTTGCTCCCACCACCATGGATTCTTTAGTTTGGTATTTTGAAGGATTGACCCAACTTGCATATGGTGGACAATCTGGATAGAAAGGAATTACTGATGCTTTGGAGACACTAGAAATACAGCTCAAATGATCAAGTTGAACTGCATTAGACTATTTTGCTTTAGGTGTGAACAGTATTATATAGAAGACACTGCTTCAATTATAAATATTCTAGGTATTTGGTTTCAGGAGCAGCTTCTCTCCCCTTTTGCCCTATAATTTGTAAATATGGAAAGAAAGGGATTCCTGATGCTTCGGAGACACTAGAAATACAGTTCAAATGATCAAGTTGAACTGAATTAGACTATTTTGCATTTGGTGTAAACAGTATTTATATAGAAGATACTGCTTCAATTATAAATATTCTAGATATTTGTTAGGTTTCTGGAGCAGCTTCTCTTCCTTTTTGCCTTGTAATTTGTAAATATGGTTTCAGCACATCCTAGGTGCTATTTAGATGGAATATATACAGATGTTACCTCCTCAAGAAAAAAGCCTCGTGTTAGAAATGTATTCCTTAAAAGAGAAAAAAGAGGTTTTATAAAAGGATTTGATTTCACTCATGCATGAATCATGTTCAAAGGTCAAGTAATGTCGGTTTGCTCAGTCAAAGTAAAGGCACCGGGTGTCTGTCCGTGCCATCAAGGTTTGGGGCGTGACAAACTTGGCATCAAAACACTAAGATTCACATGTCCTAGGGAGTCTATGAAACCGTGTGTGGTAGATTCCTCTCATCAATGTATTGTCAGCCGCATTTGTAATTGGGAGGCTACACGGATATTTAAGAAGTTACCCATTCCTTCTACTCTAGAACGTGCGATTGAGCTTAGAGCACTAAGAAACCTTCAATTCCTATTGCATTCCGTACATATCGAATGCGCAATTGATGATACAAAAATCTCAAAGCTCAGGTGATGACACCACCCTTTGTGAAATATTACAAAGTGTCAAATAGTAAGGAATGAGACTCAAGAATGAAGTTGAAAACAGAATGCGGTGCATGTTGTCGGGGAGGAAATAGTTTTTGGGTTGAATTAAGTCAAATATTAACGACGTATTTAACAAGGAGAATGTGATGAAATTGTTGAATACAATTGGGAAGATGTTAAGACTTGTGAAGATCCATATTAGAAGATGTGATGAGGACGTGTAGAAAGGTTAAACATATGAAATGACAGTAAGATCGTATTGATGAATCTCAAGGAAAACACTTCGAGAAGGGTACAATAATCCTGATGTGGGCAAGGGAGCTTATTGCCTTAAAAATTTCCCACAGAATGATAATGAAAATTGATTAAGATTTGTTGGTGCAAAGAGGCGAGCCAACTAAGTAGCAAATAAACTTCCTTATGTATTGTGGAGGTAAAAAGAAGACGAGATAGTATAAGCACGATGACAAGGGACATATCAAGTTTCCTATTTCAGTCTTGGGACTCATTGTATATGATACCCATTCTCCTAGGAAGTAAAAACATCAAGAAATACAAAGAAGACTGTTCTTCTTCTTGAAATTTTCATTGGATCAGAGTCGAGGCTCCCTTTTGTAGGCGAGTGTCCTCTCTCTGTAGCATTAGGGTTCTATAGGCTGAGTTTTTCTCATTCTTTTTAAATTTTTTTCGGGCAGTGTCTATTTGCGGAGCAAGTTCACCACCCTCCATTGGCCCTATACACAAACCAGCACCACCATGAAGCTTATCTCTGTTGCATGACCCAAACCCAAAAAACTCACTGCAGGAAAGCAGCCAACGCGCCTCCACAAGCCAACAAAAGTGTCAAATCTCCAACATCACGCATCAATGCATGAGACCTCTTCCGAGCATTTTTCTGGACAGTTTTTTCTTCTGTCTGCCTTCATCTGAGCCTATCCATCCAAATCCCGGGGTAGTTAGATCAGGAAGTGATTTTCCCGCAAGTTCCAGCCATTGATTCTATCTCTTGTAAGATAATATTGTATTCCTCAATATTTCTTATTTGATTTTTGACACTAAGGATTTTGCTTGTTCAAACTACGGGCAATACAAAAACAATGGATTATTACTCTATGTCACAATTCAGTGTTGCAAATTGGATGGTGTTGGTACATATCTTGCTTGGTCAAGATCTTGTTTGCTTATATTAAATCCAAAAAATTGCTTGGGTATTAGTGGAGAAAAAAGAACACTTGTTGTGGCTGACCCTAACTATGGTTAATGGAATTATAATTCCCTTGTTATGACATAGCTTTTGAACACTATGCACCCTGAATCTTTAAGGAATATTGATTGCTTGATACAGCTGAAAAGATCTAAAACCAACTAAGCACACATGATCTCGCAAGGAAAATGATACTCAGATCTTCAAAATTTGGAATAAAATTGTCTCAAAAAGTTGATACTGGTAACATAAGACTGAAGTCACCAAACATGAGAAGAACTCACTTTTAGCAAATGATTCTCAAAAGAATCAAGAATAGTGAATTGTTTACTGTAACAAGTCATATATGACCTCATGCACAAAGCTTTGGGATGTGTGTGCCTAATTTAGAGCCGCTTAAGCAATTTGGTGTACAGCATTGTGTAGTGGTTGAGTTTACTACGAAATATCCTGGATGAGAGGTAGTGGTGAGGTATGGAAAAGACTCAAGTCTGAATAAATTGGAACTTATGAAACACTAAGGAAAGTGGGAGGTGCTTTTAGCAGTGAGGAAAAGGACTACTTTATAAAGATCAAGAACATGAGCAAATTGATGCTTAGATATACTAATACGAATTGGGCAAGGTCACCCTCTGACATGACCCCTGACAGACAACTTACCTCTGGATACTATGCTACAGTTGGGAAAAATATGGTGTCTAGAAAAGAATCAAAATTTAGTTGCAAGATCTAGTGCAGGTGTAGAATATCGGGGTATGGCAATAGCTACATATGAACTCAAATGGATCAAACAACTATGAAAAAGTTGAAATTTTAAAAAATTGTCCAAATGGAACTTACAACAACAACAACATACCCCGTGTAGTCCTACAAAATGGGATTTGGGGATGGTAGAATGTATGCGGACCTTAACCTACCTCAAAGGTAGAGAGACTATTTCTAATATATCCTTGGCTAAAAAAAAAGTCCAAAGCAGTTCAGAAAAAGAAGTGGAAGTACAAAAAACAAGTAGTAACAGAAACAGTACTACAACAAAATAATACAATAGTCGAAGTATAGGAAATAACAGATAGTAATTAGAAATCGAAGGACAAGAAACTACAACTGTAATGCTACGATTACTAGTATGGATGAATAGCAAGACAATGCGCCCTTACCTACTAACTTTCTATCCTAATCTGTGTCCTCCATAACCTTCTATCAAAGGTCATTTCGTTGGTAAGCTGAAACTGCACCATGTCCTAACTAATCATCTCTCCCAGATACTTCTTTAGTCTTCCTCTATATCTCCTAAAACCATCCATATTTAAACTTCTAACACCTCCATACTGGGGCATCGTGCATCTCATTCACATGCCCGAACCATCTCAATCTCGCTTCCCGCATCTTGTCCCCTATCGAAGCCACTCTCACCTTGTCACGGATATCCTCATTTCTAATTCTATCTCTTCTAATATGCCCATACATCCATCGCAACATCCTTATCTCTATCACTCTTATCTTTTGAGCGTGAGAGCTCTTGACAGACCAACACTCTGCCCCACACAATATAGTTAGTCTAACCACCACACTATAGAAATTGCCTTTTAAATTTTGGTGGAACTTTTTTATCACACAAGACTCCAAATACAAGCCTCCATTTCATCCACCCTGCAACAATACAGTGTGTGACATTCTCTTCAATCTCCCCATTTTCCTGGATAATAGCCCAAGACACTTGAAACTTCCTCTCTTTTGGATGACCTGTTTATCAAGCCTCACTTCCACGTCAGCCTCATATGTTACGTCACTGAACTTGCACTCCAAGTATTCTGCCTTGATCTTGCTCAACCTGAACCTTTTAGACTCCAGTGTCTGTCTCCAAACCTTTGGCTTAGCGTTAACTTAGATGTGAATCTCGTCAATCAAAACTATGTTATCCGCAAATAACATATACCATGGCACCTTACTTTGAATTTTCCATGCCAATGCATACATTATCAAGGCAAAACAACGGGTTTAAGAATTAATTGCAATCAATTTGAACTATGTATATTTATGTTAAAAACGAGCTAAGGGTTGATCCTTGATGCAACCCCACCTAATCAAAACTAGAAAGTGCTCTAAGTTTCCTTCCACTGTCATTGCCTGGGTCTTGGCTCCATCATACATGTCTTTAATCACCCTAGCGTGCACCACAAATACACCTCTAACCTCCAAGCACATCCCTCGAAACTTTGTCGCATTCCTTTTCTAGATCGATAAACACCATGTGTAAGTCCTTCCTCTCCTTATACTACTCCACCTGTCTTCTTACGAGATGAACAACTTCTGTAACTGAGCGCCACAACATCATTACAGATTGATTCTCGAAAATCGCAATGCCCCTCCTCATCCTTATCTCCACCATCGTCCTCCAAACCTTCATAGTGTGGCTTAATAGCTTAATGCCCTATAATTGTTGTAATTTTGAATGTCACTCTTGTTCTTGTATAACGAAAACATTGTACTCAATCTCCATACTTCAGGCATCTTCACCATCTTGAAAATGATATTGAACAACTCAGACAGCCACTCCAAGCCTACCCTGCCTCCGCTGTTCCAAAATTTCACCGAAATCTCGTCTAGCCCGATCGTTCTACCCCTACGCATCCTACGAATAGCACCCTTTGTCTCCCCAACCGTTATATGCCCACAAGACCCACAATTGCGACACCTCTCTGATGCTCCAAATCCTCAAGCACAACGCCTCCGTCCTCCTCTTTGTTCAAGAACTTATTTTAGTATGACTATCATATCCGTCTAGTGAGTGCCTCCTCCACTAGTACTTCGTCGTCCTCATCCTTGATGCACTTCACTTGGTCCAGGTCACAAGTCCTCCTCTCTCTTGGCTTGGCTAGCCTATTATAATTTTTAATCCCGCCCTATTCCTCTAAATCTACATACAAGCCCTCAAAAGCTGTCATTTTTGCTGCCGTAACTGCTAACTTTGCCACCTTATACGTTTTCCTCCTCGTCCTTACTTTCCACCAACTTCGCGTATGCCACCTTTGCACTTCGCCACCACCAATCCCCTCCAGACAAAACCGACCTCTCAAGAACCCCAACACCTCTACAGCCACTTTCCTAATACAATTAGCAATCTTATCCCACATATTGTTTGCATCTCCACTACTCTCTACTGCCTCCATAGCCATCAACACTCCCCTATCTCTGAGGCACTGACCATAGTCAAGCTACCCCATTTGATCCTTGGCCGATCATCCACAACCCTCTTTTTCCTCTCCCTCTTGATCATCAAACCGATCACCAAAAGCTTATGTTGGGTCTTAACATTCTCACTCGAGATAACCTTACGGTCTTTAAAAAGACCTCTATCACCCTTTCAAAGGAGCAAATAGTCTATTTCAGTCAGATCACCATATTGCAAAAGGTAACCAAGTGCTCCTCCCTTGAAAAACTCGAAGTGGCTACCACCAACCCAAAGGCTCTTGTGAAATCCAAGAGTGAGATGACTCTCGCTCCTAACCCCAAAACAAAGCCTCCATGCATATCGTCATAATCCATCAGGAATGACCCCATATGCCCATTAAAAATCTCCTACAAAAGCTTCTCAGTGTGCTATATATCTCTCACCACGTTGTGTAAAAGATCTTTTTTCCTCCTTGTTCAAGCCCATTTCAGTGTGTATGCATTAATAATTTTCAAAGTGTATATATATATATGGGCAAGAATCGTCGCATATTCCTCCGATTCCCTCCAATGACCAACTTATCAGCCAGATGGAACTTGTGTGACAATCAGGATGCACTTCACATTGCATCAAATTCAGTGTTCCACAAGAGGACCAAACACAGAGAAATTGATCGTCAAAGAAATATACTTTCAAAAGATATTATCAAAAGTTCATTAGGTCAAATGAGTAGCTTGCATACATATTCACTCAACCATTTGACGGTCACAGAAACAAGTGACACATGTAACAAACTTGCACATGTGATTCCTATGCACCAACTTGAGAGTGAGTGTGTAACACCTCGCATTTCCATACTGAGGGTTGAACAATTGAAAATAAATAACTCGGCCCGAACCTGAAGGATATGGTTGAAGATGAGAATTCAGAGTAAGTTTGGATCAATGGAGTTGTGTTATAAGGATGTGTGGTCATACCCGACACCGTGCTCATGTTTAAAACCTAACGCATCAAATCGCTCGTCGATCCGAGTTCGATACAAGAAGTAATGCACGCTTTACCCAAAACACGAAATATTTTGCAAGTGTTGACTGCGTCAGGGAATGCGACGTGGTGACCATCACATTGAAGTTCGCCGCTATGAACATCACTCTGCAATGAAAGGTAGTAAAGGACCTTCGGAAAAAATCTAAGCATGGAACACACAGGCAGTGTAGCGCACTGTCATGGTAAGGTTCACCATGTTAAGGGCTGCAGCGCTACGCCCATCAGGGTAAATTTCACCACGTTGGGGGGTTGCGACACACTAAAGCCCATTTTGGTCCCAGGTCTATAAATATGACTTGGTTCGAGTTTTTCTGAACATTTCACTTGTTCCATTTTTGGGAGCCCTAGGACGACTCTCCACTCATCTTAACGCCTCCTCACGCCAAGGTATGTCCTCCCACACAATTCTAAGAAATTTCAAGTGTTTCTAACATCAATATACGGATTCTTAACACGATTCCAAACTATGATCATAGGATCTTCAAAGCAATCCTTCTCAAAGGTTCAAGCATAGAGTTCTGACGTTCTCCAAATTTTTATCCATGGTTTAGGAGTGATTAAGGTACCTAAGACTATCCTCTATGTGCGGGAACATCATTGTTCTTCGCTACGCTATGTTCTTCATATCCATGAATCATCTTCAACGAATGAATTAGGTCAAATTATGAAAATTATGAACTTGTTCACTTATTTCTGCTATGATTACCATGAAATTCTTACGAATTCCTTATGTACTCTTGGATTCCCGTTATGTCCTCAATTCCATAAATTTTATGATTTTCCCCATGAAAAGTATGATTTTCATTGAAAACTAAATTTGATGATTCCTCTTAAGGATTTTGCTTACTACATGACTTTATGACTATGAACCAAGATTTACGATATGAACATGAAGCTGAAAAATACTATGATCATGAGCCCTTGAGCTAACTTCTAACCTATAAAAGATTTCAAGTACTCTATGAATAACAATCCTAATTATGATGAACTTTTTCCCAGATACGGTCATCATTTGTATGTATATCTAGGAAATCCTAGGAACTCTCATTGATCATGTACTCCCAAGTCAAAACCTTCAAGATAACTAGTCTCAGAATCAAGTACCTATTAAGGCACCTATGTGGTTTCAAAGTCCAAAGTTTTAATAAGCCTTATGAAATCTCTTATGATCTTTTGCTACCTCCGTTACCTAGATGAAGCTTATGATTTTTCCTAAAACATTTTCATGATATCTCTAAAGCTTTCATTACATATTTTAAGGTGTATAACATTGATAAAGTCTAGGGCTTTTTCCAAAACATTCACAAGATGATTTCGAGGTCTTTCCTCATTGATACTATGATTATACGAGATGAAGTCAAAGGTTCAAAAAGGGGCAAATATGCTAACATGATTTTATCGAAAGGGCCCAACTTTATGAAACGACCAAAGGTGTCAACATTGATCTAAATGTGTTGGGAGTATTCTAGAAATTGAGAAGATATGGGAAAAAGGGTCCATTACCGAAACTACAGATTGCCTATGTAGGGCTACGACAACCTCGAAGAAATGGTAATTTTCCCTAGTCGGGATTACATTTATGGTGTTATATATAGACCATCGTCAATCAACATAGCAACTATGGTGAAGACGGCTTAGTCAATCGGGCGATGATCGAACATCATGTTGTACATCATCTGGTGACTTATTATGTATTCTATGTATGTCACTGACTATGATCTCCCACCTAAAACATTTATATATATATATTATATATTGTACAAGCAAAAGAAAGATGTTTGTTTAAAGGTCTTGTGATTATTGATATTGATATCAAAAATGTTTTACTTAAGGATTATTTGATATTCTACGCTATCTGTCCCTGCTCATACTGCTCTAACCAAGTCATGGCACGTTTGTCCCCCTTTTTACTTCCCATCCCTTTATTTTGTTGCTTATGTCTTATTATACTACCGATGTTATCCTACTATGGGTTCCATGGTTTCCATCACATTTCATGCATAATGTTTTGAGTTGTCTTTCCCCTTCACGTATTACAATATTTCATTCTGCCGTATTACACACATTATTATTTCATATGTACTTACGTCCCTTTTGCAGAGAGTGTTGCATTAAATGATTCTACACGTTGGACCTTGTCCCAGTAAACGTTACTACTCACTATACTTTTGCGATTCAAATATTCAGCAACGGAAAACATTTTATTATGCGACTGAATATTTTTATGAATTAATTATTTTCTTTATGACTGTCCCAAGTCCCATGCCATGTTAGCAGTTCGCTCGAGTAAGTTAAGGCACTGAGTGCCTGTCTCTCCTAAGGCCAGGGTTGGGGCTTAACAAAGTGTTAGAATCTTGTTATTATAGAATAAGATCAATTACTTCCAATAATTATATTCTTTTATTTTCTTTCCATTTTTAGAACATGTAAACTTATTTATTTAAACCAAATAGCTTGAGGGAATAATCAAGTCATATTCTCTTTCAATTTCTTTTCTTTCTCAGCATTCCCTCCATTTTTCTCTACTTAAATAACTTGGTAAAACTCCATACTGGACTCGCTAAAATACTTTAAAGATTGTAATTCAAAGATTTATAAGGTGTGCACAAGCATGTTACAAAGAATTCTAAATTCACCTTATACCAACAAGTCAACTCTGTTCCTTTCCTCTTATTCTAGATGAAGATATTCTTTCGTAACAAGTCCATAGTTAACATCCAGAATTGAAGAATTGAGTTCAGTACATGGGGGAAAGCCTCAGAATTTTGAAAAAGTTGTGAACAATGATAAACTGGAATGACAAGCACAACTGTTTACGTATTTGGACTTACATTGGAAGCATTTAGTATCTCACGAACTTTAGCACAATGGGCCCCTTCTGCGGCAAAAGCATGCAAAACCTGGATAAATATTTTAACACTAGTTAGTCATGGATAACCAGAAATATACAACTGGCCAAAACATGCAAAGAGCGGGGAGGGTTAAACATGTCTTTAAAGCAATAAGATTCTTCAGAGAATCAACATTTCAATTGCAAGAGCACCTTCCATACAGGATATAGCTCTCCAATAATGTGCAGTCAACAAGTCTGCATACAATAGCATTGTGTAGAAAACTGTCGTTTAATCATTTAAAGTGAGAAGTGACACGAGGCGACAAGATCTCACTTCAAGGGTATGAAGTGCAGTGACCCTGCCCAGTCTGTAAATTGTGCAGCAGCACTTACAGAGGGTGACCCTGTCCAATCCTGCTGCTACACCATTATTTATTCTTCTACTTTTTCCCTCCTCCTCCTCCTCCTCCTTGTTTCTCTGCTTAAAAATCCTCAAGCTACTGCTGCTTTTTTCCTCAACAAAAGAATCCTCAAGCTGCTGAGGTGTTCTTTTATTCTTCTTTGTCTTTGTTTTAATCTTTTGTTGCTCTTAAGTTTTAACAGACTGCAGTTGATACATTTGAATTTTAATACTTTCATAAAGTCAATTTTCAGTGGATTTTTTTCAATTACAATAGCTGAATTTTAATTCTTTTGCTCTTACAGATTGTAAATGGCATCACAAGATCGAAAGAAAGACCCGGCTGCACATAAAGTGAGCGAGACCGAAAAGATCTCAGTTACATGTCTTTTTTGTAACAAGATTTCAAAAGTGGGAATTTATTATCATCATGAACTTCATCTCATCGGTAGTAATCCCAACCTCACAGCTTGTCCAAAATGCCGACACATGGAAAGGAGGACTTGAGAAAGTTTATAGATAGAAAAATTGAGTCAAAAACTCAAATACAACATCAACAAGTGCATAATCTTGATGACGGGGATGATGGGGATGATGAAATGGAAGATGGTGAAGCTAATAATTTGTCACTTCCTGGAAAACAAGGAAGGAGACCAACATTGTCTTCAAGTTGTGGATCTACCGGTAAGACTAAAGGTCCTATAGATTGTTATTTCCTGCAAAAGCCAGGAGATGGGGGCTGGGAAAAGCGGTGATCCTCAAAATGTTGCCAAGGAGATTGAAGGGATCGTGCAGTTAAAACTTTTATAAGATGGATGTATGATGCAACTCTCCCCTTCAATTGTATCTCAATTATACCAAAACTTTTGGAGTCTTCATTGAGGTTGCAGGCCAATTTGGTCCAAGAATGAAGCCCCCCACTTATCATGAAGTTAGAGGTCTTTATAGCTAAAGAAGTGGAAGAGACCAAAAAAATAAAAAATAAAAATCGTGGAGGATCATAAAGTAGAATGGAACAAATAAGGATGTTGTGATGGATAAGTGTACAACAGAAAATTGAAAAAATGATTATCGAAGTGTTGGTTAATTCTCCAAAAGGAAGTTTATTTCTTGAATCAGTTGATGCTAGCAACTCCTCTACAGATTCCATTAAAATGTTCTCCTTGTTTGAGAACACTATAGAGAAAATTAGAACAAAGAATGTTCTTAAAGTTGTTAGAGACAATGCTAGGGAAAATGTTAACGCAAGTGATATGATGAAGGGAGTGTACCTGCATATTTAGTGGAGCTCATTGTATAAAGTTGATGTTCAGTGACATTTTCAAGGAAATACCTTTCCGTACAGTTTTCACTCAGACAGTTGGGGTGCATTCTTACATTGTTCAAATACCTTTATTATTGAAATGAAGAGATTCACACAACAGGAAGTTTTGGTGCAGCCTGACAAGACAAGATTTTCCACTGCTTTCCTGATCTTACACAGCATATATGGGCAAAAGAACAATTTGAAAAGGTTGTTCATTTCATCAGAGTACACCAGTAGTAATTTTTTTTTTTTAAATGATACACTAGTACATTTGGAAAGGAAGCTATTGAGAGAGAAGTTGTAAATTTTATGGTTTCTCCAACCTTTTGAAATAATGTTGTTCATGCTTTCAAAATTAGTGGTCCTTCTATTAAAGTACTTTATTTGGGGGTGGGAACAGACACCACCACTGGGCTATCTTAATGAAGCTATGTGTACGGCTAACAAGGCTATTCAAGAGTCATTTAGTGGCGAGCTGAAATATAGAAGTCTGAGAGATCATTGATCAAAGGTGGTTGGATCAACTTAATCGACCTTTGCATGTAGCTGGGAATGTTTTAAACCAGGAGCTGTTTTGTGATAATGAAGTTACGCATTTACTAGGTGAAGTATGGAAAGAATTCTATGATTGTATTGAGAAGCTGATCCCTGGTGCCTCTGAGCAAGATAAAGTAACTGACTAATTTAGTACTTACAAGAATGCTAAGATGAGGAGGGCGGAATGTTTGCCGATTAAGAACTCTGAACAATGGGAATAGTGGAAATAAGGATGCTGAGGTGAATGTGCGGGTATATTAGGAGAGACGGGATTAGAGTGAAGATATTCGGGGCAAGGTGGGGGTGCCTCCCTTGGTAGACAAGATGAGAAAAGAGAGACAAAGATGGTTCGAGCATGTGAAGAAAGGGACGCAAATATCCCAGTGAGGTGCGAGAAGCTAGTTGTGGTGAGCTTCAAGAAAGGTAAAGATAAGTCGACGAAGCATTGGGGAGAGGTGATTAGTCAAGACATGGCGCATCTCTAGCTTACCGAGGACATCACCTTATATAAGAAGTTATGGAGGTTGCATATTAGGGTGATAGGTTAGTAGGTAGTTGAGCATCATCTCACTGTCTAGAGAGATAGGTTTCTCCTTGCATACCAGGAGTATTAGCACCATTCTCGTAGTTTCTGGTCCCTCAATTTCTGCTACTAAATGTTGTTTATTGTGCTTCGGCTACCATTTTATTTGTTGTGGTTACTGTTTCTTTTCTCTATATCTTTAGAATACTTCCGCTATTATTTACGATTTCTTCATAACTTCTATTTTCTCCTTTTAAATTTTCTTTACTATGTGTTACCTGATTCGAGGCTCTTTCGAAAATCACCCCTCTACCTCCACAAGGTAGGGGTAAGATCTGCGTACACTTTACCTTCCCCAGACCTCACCTGTGGGATTTCACTGGGTATTTGGTGGTTGTTGATGTTGAAGAGAATGCTAAGGGACTTTTTGGATGTCCAATGGCCATTAGACAAAGAAAGATGATGTCACGAGGAGGGCAAGTTCTTCTATGTTACTTTATGGCTTCAACTTTTAAGTTATTTCTTTATACTTATTGACTTTTGAATATTTGTTCTGCACTTCTACTTCTACAGTTGAATGGGGAAAGCATTATGGTTCCTCCACTCCAGAGTTACAAAAAGCTTGCCATCAAAGTTTTATGTCTAACTTGTAGCTTATCGGATGTGAGAGAAATTGGAGTGTGTTTGAACATCTAAGAAGAAAGATTTAGTATAACGATAATTAAATTACATTTCAACGGTTCTAACTCCTAGTAATTACTTGCCACAACTTATTTGCAGATTCATACCAAGAAGTGGAATAGATTAATCCTAAAGCACCTCAATACTCTAGTATTCATTATATACAATAGTATATTGAGGCATCATAACAATGCTCACAATGTAATTGATCCAATTTGTTTGGATAATATTGATGAGGCTAATGAATGGGAAATTAAGTCCTTGAAAACATGAAGATGAAGAAGTATTTGATGGGGATTCTAATTGCAATTGGGGTAATGTTGCGGAGGCAAATGGGGTTGGGGAAAGCATTTATGGTGTAAGAGTGAGTACTTCAAGTTCAAGCACACATAGGAGAGGAAAAAAGTAGTTACATGTCAATCTTCAATTGATGAAGATGATGCTGAAGAAGAAGAATAGGAAAAATATAAATGATGATGGAAGATATTTCAACAATCTTGTAAAAGAATAGGATGTTGATCCATTTATGTTTTAGTTTTGATTTTAATTGTCCTATGGAGAATTTTGTCTATCTACCTTTTAGTTTTTAAATTGAACACTTATATGTATTGTATCTGGGCAAGGTTTAGTTGGTTTTTATAAAAAAAAAAAAAAAATTTCACACTTCACTTCCAGGAAGGAACACTTGACTGCATTCTCTCCAAACGCTGACTGCATTCTCTCAGAAACGCTGCAATAGTGAAAGATCGAAGTCCTAAGAAAGGCTTTCAGAAAGGGCCTATTGACATATAAAAAGTTTAATCATGCTTTAGAGTTGTATACAAACAGCTCTAACTGAGCTTTGTTAGTTCAAACTTGCCTCAAGGCTTGTTTAACAATCAAGCTCAAGTGTAAACTCCACTAAGTTATGTTCTATGAGGTCAATGCTTGAACTCATTGAGAATTTAACTGATATTGAGCTAGGCTTGATTTGGGTGACTCATAGATAAGTCAATGTTTTCTTAATTTTTTTAAATACAAACAACACATATTACATACTAAATACAGAAAAGGGCTACAAATACCCCTAACGTATAGAAAATGGGTCACAAATACCCTTCATCCATCTATTGGTCTAAAAACACTTTAACCTATCAAAATTTTTTCAAACTAACCCCCTAAACTTGATATTCCAATTTAGAAAAGCCATGACTTATTATGATTGACCATAAAAATTAAATCCACCAATTTTTATACCCAAACCCATTAACCCGTTTTCACTTATTTGATGTATTCATACGTCCATTTTGTGAACCCATCACCTTGTTTGAGTTCACAAGTAAGTTCTCTCTCTTTCCATGGAAAATAAACTGTAAAATTTCTCGTATTTTCAAACGCTAATTTTTCTTTTTATCTCCTCCTAAATCTGTACATTAGAGCTTTTATATTCAAAATTTTGAATTCGGAAAACAACTGCGCCAGCTACTATTTTGTGACTTTTAGTTGCAAATTAAGTAGAAATAGATATTTTTCCAGGAAAAAACTATTTATTAGTACTATATACACATGTGAAGTTGGAATAGGTGCACTCAAATTTTCTTTTCAAAAACTGCATCACATGTATATGTTTCTGGATTTTTCCACCCACACTTGCACATACCAACGAGGATCTAGGATTTTATATAAGTTTGGAACTTAGATTTTAACCAATGAACCCTCACCGTGTTTGAGTTCAATTATTTGATGGAATATTTTCATGCGTCTTTTTTAAGTGAAAATGAGTTAGCGGCTTTGGGTTAAAAATGAGTGGGTTTAATTTTTATTAAATAATATTTGTGGCCAATCATAATAGGCCATGTGGCTTTTCTAAATTGGGAAAACTTATCAAGTTTAGGGGGTGAGTTTGGGGTATTCTTGAGCCCCCAAACTTATCATGGATGAAGGGTATTTGCGAGCCATTTTCTTATGTTAGCGTATCTTTAGCCCTTTTCTGTACTAAATATCATGGCAAATGGAAATGCCTACCAAGTAAAATTGATGCATGAAAAAACTAAAATCCAAGAAATAACTTATTTTTTCAAAGTAACTAGCACAAGTTAAATGTACTATAAACGAGCCATGCCATGTTTTCCCGAGCTAAGCCCGTTATTGATAATTGAGCTTGAAAGTTGGATCTAGTACATTTTGCTTATTCAATAAATGAGCCAATTTTGAGCTTTATTCAAATTGAGTCAAACTTTATTAGTGGATGTGTGAGTTCATTTATAGCCCGAAAGACATATATATGTGCCAATATTTGATCATACTTATAAGCACAAATCAGACCATAACCACAAAATAATGACTAGCACTGCTACAAACTAGAATATCATCACACCACAAAGAAATTTACAATATTCAGAAGGGAGACTTCACCATCAAATGCAAGAACTTTATATAGGAAAACCAACTAAGAATTTCATCCCACGGTGATCATCTCACCAATTGACTTTTACAGGTCTACAAAGCATGAACCAAAAAGGGACAAAAGCTTTGAGCACTGGACATTGCAAGTTAAGATAGGACACAGGAAGTACTCCCAGATACTTAAAACAACAAAAAGTAGACTACAGACCATGCAAATCAAGTAACAGTAATAAGACACACTGACCTCAACTGCAAGCACCCTGCCTATGGATGCTTCTGACTCATTCCACTGCATCTGAGAGCTAAGTCCATTTCTTCCTGCAGTCCTCCAATCAAGAAGGCCCAGGAGTACTTCAACAAGTCCAACCCTATATTATAATAAGCATTTTGAGTGCAAGTAAAAGAGAAGGAGGGGTACAAAGAAAATCCTTTTCAGACTGAATAAATTCATTAATTTTGTTGAAAATCCAAAATAAAAAGATAAACCCGCGAAATATCTAAAAGATAAACTGAGGATACTTTTTAAGTACCAAGCAAACCATAAAAGTACCTACTAAGGACAGTCAGATTTTGCCAATCTTGCATTCAAGGGTGTGACCACTTAGCCAATGAAGGGGTTGAAAATCATGAGGTCTTAGATTTAGATCACAAAGGAGGCAAATACACTAGGTGATTTTTAGAACATAACTTCTGGAGAAAGGGTGAAAAAAATGGGGGATCAAGGAAAAATATTGAGGTAACAATTTCAGACCTTCTTTGACCATTATAACATGTTTGGATCATGAATCTAACACCAAAATCATGGTATTTTAGTGGGTTTCTTGCCTTGGTGCTAAATTTGGAAAAATGCTCAATTAACCATCGATCCAATCAAAATAAGATTTTGACTATGGATTTGAAATCCTTGAGTCGTGGGTTTCGGGGGAATATAAAATTTATCAAATTCCGAACCCGTTGATTGGATGGTGATTTTACCCGGTATTGAAAATGAATCAAACCTCTGTATATGTGTCGTTTCTCTTCAAGACTCGACTTTGAGACATATATTTGGATTCCTCTAGGTGAGGACTATTCATCAGAGTGCGTTTGGGCAGATTCCGGCAGTTGACCTTAAGTTGACCCGATCTATCAAACTTGACTTTGATCGGTACCGTAAAAAGCCAAAAATGGCTATTTTGGGGTTTTTGATCGTTTTGAGCATGAGTTTAAATAGATGGAAGCCAATGGAGATCGTTTGGATCAGTTTGAGCATTTCAAGTGAAGTAAAGGTTGTCATTTTCGGGACAAGTGAAACTTAAACTCTAAGTTTGATTGCTTTTCCTTTAAAGTATGTTATATGTGTTGCTTGTATGCATTTAAACCATCTAGTTCATGTGAGTGGGTCAGCATGAGCTAGACCGGATAGTTTTGAAGTATCTAGAGTTGACCGTGAGGGTCCTTGGATGTGTTTTCAAATGATTTAATCCTTCTAGCAGATTCAATATATATATATATATATATTTTTAGTGGCTGTTTTGCATGCTTTATCGTTCTTTTAGTTTCAGAACTTTATTGAATCTTCACATGATATTGTTTAGTTGTTTAGTTTTTCTTGTCATGCATTCAGTTCTCCAAAGTTATGTTGCATCTTTATGTGATAATTGCTTAGTTGTTTAGCATGCCTTTCATTATGTCAGTAGCACATACATTGCCTGAGCATGATATGTAGTAGTGCCAGAAATACAGAGACCCAGGCAAGATATGTAGTCCATAACTGCGATAAGTAGGTAACCTGAGACTAGCACTCCAGAAGATAGGGTAAGGCACAGCGATTTAAAAAGTGCTTCCTTAGCTTAAGACATGAGGCAAGGCGAAGCGTGAGGTTCTTGCTTTTCTGGGTTGAGGTGAGAAGAGGAGAGAAAGGTGGATGAGAGGCGATCAGGTGCTGTTGCAACTTGAAGCATTGTTTTTCTTTAAAATAACAGCACTTAAAATCGCAGCTTATTAATTTAGGGGTTTTTGTCAGACCAGTTGCACAACTCTTGTGCCTTTTGGGCTCTTATAGTCGCAGCCCTTCTTCCTTCAGGTATTCTCTGTTCTTTCTTTTCTTTCTCTTTTTCCAGCAGTATTTTCTGGTAGAACCTCTGTGTTCTCCTCTGTTTTCTTCTTTTTTCCGGCAGTCTTTTCCAGCAGAACAGAACCTCTGTTTTCTCTTCTATTTCTTCCTTTTTCTGTTCAGTTTATTAATTTTCATTGTTCTTTCAATTCAGTTTTTGTTGCATAATAATTAATGCATTGTTTTTTTTGCCTTTGAACTGTAATTTTCAATGGCATCATCTGGTGGTGGTAGTTTTTGAATTCAAATATTTACTAATATCTTATTGCTATTGACGTTTTGGTAATTTATATATGCAAATTCAATATTTCATTTTTCTTGTATTAATTGGCGCTTCACTTCAAAAAGGAGAGCGCTTCACTTCTCACCTCTCGCCTCAAGCCCTTGTCGCTTTTCGTAGCTTTTTGCCTTTCAAAACACTGCTAAGACATGAGAAGAGGCATTCCATGTACCGCGAGCAGTTATCTACTTTCAGTAGTAACATGTTTTACTTCGCTATTTGTACTCATGATCTCAGAGTCAGTTGCTTTACCTGTATATTATTTTATACTTGTAATGTTTTGCATTTATTATACTTATGCACTACCAGCGATTTCTAAAGAATTTCCAGAGATGAGCTGGGAGAGCGAGTCGATGATCTTGATGGTCCTTTAGACTCACAGTTACGACGTGTAAGCAAGTACAATAGATGGAGATCCAACTATTGAATAGTCATTCCAGCTTTGCTATCAGTCTTGCAGCTGAGGTGAGCCACCATACATGGAGGCAACTTCATCTACTAGCAGACTTTAGTACATTCTTATTCCGAACTGTGACTCGTATTTTGTACTCAGAGATCGCAGCTCCATGACTTAGTCTATTCGGTGGGTTTATGGATATTGTTCAAATATTTTTGTTATGCTTCCGCAACTTATCCATATTAGACAGTTGAGAGGGGACCTCAGGGAAGACGCCACGACTCGTGGTGGGTGACCACGACTCGTGGTCACCATGCATGGCTTCTACTGCCCAAAGCCTCCTTGCCAAACAACCAGTACCATTTCTCTCTTATCTTCTACATTTTCAACATGTTTAGATTTGAGTACCATTTCTCTCTTATCTTCTACATTTTCAACATGTTTAGATTAGAGGGTTCACCTAATGGGTGGTGGCTTGTTGGGTACCCTGTTGCAACCTAGATGCCACATTTGGATCGTGACAGTTCTACAATTTTCATAAAATCCCTCGTAATTCAGTCTATTGAAAGCAAAATTAATCAGCTCTCCAACTAAGTATTAAGCACTTAATCAACCTCCTCTTCCTAATGAGATTAAACCCCAAACATTTCATGTTATAACCTTCATTAATCTTAGACAGTAAGATACCCCCTTGCTTCTCGTTCCATTACTCTTGAACTTTTTCCAATATCCAAAATTTTCAGTTCTTTGTTCTCTTTCCTTGTAGAGTTACCGTCACCAGCAGACTTGAACCCTCCTTATTTGCTTGTCTCTTATTATCAATTTTCATTAATATCTCTAGAGCTTCTTTCTCACAAACTTGAAAATTCACCCCAAATACCTTGCTTAATCTGATGATGTTTTGACGGACTCAAGTTGGTGTTTCAAAATCTCGGTCTTTCTCTTCCTTTTCATCTTGTATTGCCTTCTCCCTCTTTCATAGTAGGTTCTCCATCATAGTTCATTATTTGTATTCTCAGAAGTGGTGAAAAAGAGTTAGCCGCTAAATCTTCATTAAAAGACCAAGTCTAGGCTCTAGTATTAACTCCTTCAGTTTCATACCTTCCGAAATGCATTGGGCCAAAGTGTCTAGGCCCAGTACCTTCTTACTAATAGCTGGTTCTTTTTCCTGCATCATGGCCACTGTTAAAACCCTCCTCTCACGTGATGAGCCACATGTGAGTTCAAGTATTTTAGCATTTGAAATAGCCTGCAGTCCAGAGAGTCCATCTTCTAGGACACTAGTTCTCACGGGCGGTCAACCACTTAAATAGAGGAAATAATCCCTTTAAATTCTACCTTCACCACTTCCGGAACTGTCTCTCCATCCCCTCACATCTTCAACCTTGCCCAGTATAAATGGCTCAAATGGTTACTAAGTTCCGTCTCCTCCTTTGTTTCTACTGGACGCCGCAATGATCACCGACTTCTTTGATCACCTTCTGAGACCATAAATGAACTGAGAATCCTACTAGCCTGGTCCTCACTTGGTTCACCTTATCGAATTTTGAGATAGAACCTACTATCAGTGTCCACTATTGCAGATGAAAATTATGATGTTTCCAACTTTATTCTCCTTTAATGACACGTTCTGCAGTTGTCTTCGAAGAGAACCCGGAGATAAATCTGTTATGACCCATTTCATAAATGTTGACTCCATATGTCTGCTTCCAAGTGTTATTGGTCCAATGATGAACCTCTAAGGCTCTAAGGATATCAGAAATCCCTTTTGGAAGGCTACCAACCACACTCCTCTGTAGAAGCTCATTTGGAATTGGGTTGGTTCCTCCGGGAACGCTTATAATACCGCTTCTTTCTTGAGCATAGCTTTGCTCATTTCTCTTGATACCCATTATTTCTTCTGACAGCTTCTGAAAAGAGCAGATCTTCCTGTGTACTGCGAACAAATGTAACTGCCTTCTGTGCATTGTCATTAATGGAACTTTCTATTTTAACTGCAATTTTCATCCACTCTTAAATTAAATGCCATCTAAGGATGACAGGTGATTATTATTGATCTCCTCTTTCCTTGTATACTTACGATGTTCATATAACATCCATGATTGTTATTGTTCCTCAAGCAGAAAAACTCAGAGAAATGATCTTGGTACTTCCATCTTCTAAACTGATTTTCCTTTACTTTTGAAGCCTCCTGTAAAGCATGGTATAACCACCCCATCGGCTTCTGATAATGTAGTTCTTTAGATCGTATTTTGATATTGTTACACCCAATCATACCACACTACAGTTCTTTCTTCACTTCTGGTTATACCATGGGATTTGAAACCAACTGCAAAATAAATTGTGTTAGTCTCCACATCATCTATACTAGTTAGTATATTGGAAGGTAGAAACTATCCTGATTCTGACCAAGGCTTCCGAGAATCTCTCCAAAACTGTTGTTCTGCTGAAAAGAATGGCTAGGATATGCCAACTCTGGGAGAGTGCCCGGGAGCATTTTTCAAACTTAGTTGTTCCCAAACCTCTTTTTTATCATTTCCTCACAATTACATGATATGAATGAACACTTTAAACCGGCTTATCCTCTTTCTAACTCATCCCCTTTCAACATCTGTGGATGAAAGCCGATTTAAAGTAGGTTCACTCCTCTACCTTCTTTGGCTAAACCTAACAATAGCATTGGTTCAAAGCTGCACCCGGTGGACTATGTATCACTTCCTCCTTTGGGGTCTATTGTAACAAAAGAAAATATGATGACAACATATCATAAAGCACACTTTCATAAAATAGTACTTGATCAAGACTTGGCCACTTCCAACACATTGCCTATAGCTTTATATGAGAAACAAGTCCAACTTACTTTCAGAACCAAAGAGAATCTGCGAAAAAGAATTATTATTTTTTTGATAGGTGAAATTTGTGACAAGAAATTACCACAGTTATATTCTGAAAAGCAATTAGTGCAACTCCAAGATATAAAAACTAATTTTTAATCTGTACAAACCTAAGTACGAAAATTAACTTTTCACTCCTGTACCTTCTTTTGGCTAAACCTAACAATAGCGTTGGTTCAAAGATGCACACGGTGGACTATGTATCACTTACTCCTTCGGGGATCTATTGTAACAAAAGAAAAAATGGCGACAACATATCATAAAGCACACAAATAAAATATTACTTGATCAAGACGTACATTGCCTATACTGCACCCGGTGGACTACATATCACTTACTCCTTTGGGGATCTATTTATTTTTTTTTTTTTGAAATTGGTAAGTGTTACTCCTTTGGGGATCTATTGTAACAAAAGAAAAAATGACGACCACACATCATAATGCACACTTCAATAAAATAGTACTTGATTAAGACTCGATCATTTCCAACATACTGCCTATAGCTTTCTATGAGAAACAAATCTCCAACTTACTTTTGGAACCAAACAGAATCTGTAAAAAAGATTTTTTTTTTTTTTTTGATAGGTGAAATTGGTGACAAGAAATTACCACAATTACATTCTGAAAAGAAATTAGTGCAACTCCAATATAGAAAATTAATTTTTAATCTATACAAATCTAAGTACGAAAACTCACTTTTTACGTAATTAAATTATGTACTCACTTGAGTCCCTGAGCAACCAACGCATCCCTAGCCCGGTTTCCAGCAACAACTACCCGCTTTAATGTTTCAAGAGCTAGAATACTTCCACCTTGCCATCCGATAGCTTTCATCAAAAGGGGAACAACCTAGGAAAGCCACCAAAGGCACAAATGATAGTTAAAGGACTTTGCAGCAAAGTATTTTGTTTCAAGTATTTTAAACAGCAGAAACCTAGAAACAAATATCAATCAACTTATTCTAAGTTATGCATTGGTAAAGCACATACCTGGGGTGTCCCAACACTAGTAGCTGCCATAGCTTCAGCGCACGTTGTACTTGCTGCAAGTTGATGCAGAACACGCAAACAACTTAGACGCACACGCTCTTGTAGCGTTGGTGAAGGGGGCTGCATTGAGCTACTATCAGCTTCATATGCTTCCTTGGAGTAGTCAACATTTTTCACTTCCCCAATGGCCATTGTTTCTCTTCTCCCTTCATACGCCACTGCAGACACAAGTTTTGGCACATATCCTAAAAATCCAACATGATCTGCAAGAGCAGGGTGCACGCGTAATAATGACACCAGAGCAGCAGATAGAAGCAGCGGAAGTTCAGGGTCAACAGATTGGACATCATAATGTGTCGCAGCAATTGATGAAAGATACTGATCCAACAGTCCTTCCAAAAACCGCTTCGGGTTTCTAAGAGGAAACTTTGGATCTTTTAAGAATAATCTAACATAGATTCCTCCAACCTACATCACAATAAAAATTCTCCTTTAAAACAAAAAAGAAAGTAGTCATAGAAAATGGTGCCAAATGTTGCATGTATACCTGAGGCTCGTCTCTCATTTCCTGTTGGCCGGTTGCCTGCTCAGGTACATCCCAATCAACAACACTGCCTTTCATCTGTTCACGATATAGTTCTGATGCCATGGTAACAATTTGAGCAGACAAAGACGCAGCCATTGCTGGAGTCCACACGAGCTCTGGAGTCTCTGTTGTTTGTTCAAGAATGTTCACAACAGCTTCACCAGGACCATCCCTGATCACAGATACCAAGCCATCAGGAAGAAACCTAGCCAGAGTTATAGCAACTCTAGGTCCATGCATTGGCTGCCCAACAAGTTTCCCCAACAATGACGCAGCTGCTGCTCGTTGCTGCAGAGGAACTTCTGCAAAACATTATTCAGTATTTTAAAACTGTCTAGGATATTGATCTAGAAGAGAATGCCAGGAAAACAAATTACCTTGCAAAGGCAGGAGAAGTTCAAGAATGTAGACCACTCCACCATGTTTAGCAGCTGCCCAGGCAAGCTCAGGTGTGCTAGCTAAAGCATACAGAACATGGAGAGCTCCTTCACGACAGCTAGGAGAGGAGTGAAGCATTTGCAATAGAAGGAGCAGACTGGATCCATCAGACACAATTGCATCCAAGCAGGGAGCATGTGTTGTCAAGCGTGACAGGACACTCAGACAAAGTTGAGGGACATTGGTTGTTGAAGCAACAGGAACAGCAAAGCATTCAAAAATTGGTAATAATTTTTCCTTCGCAGAAAAAACCGATGCCAAATCTGGGGTACTTGTCAGGAGATTCTGAAGAAAGAATAGCATATGTCAAACATCAGATCACCATATTCAACAGGAAAAATGATTCCTATATGTACCTGGAGAGCAGTTAGAGCAAAGCGCAATTTCTTAACCAATTCATTTTCCTCTTCCTTTATCTGTTTCACATCTGAAGGAGTTGAATCATCATTAGACAGCTGATCTTCACTATGCGGTCCATTAGTCACATCATTTTGGAACTCTGTTGAAGGAGTATCTGATCCCACTGCCGTAGCACTCTGTACCAGACATGATATAAAATCAACAAGAGCACCACAGAAGACCTCAGGTTCACTAGTTTCATAATCCGGTTGGTCGTTGTACACTCTCAAGTACACATTTCCAACAAAAAGTTCCTTCGACAATGCTTCATATGTGAAGGAATGCAAATCTTTCAGGTCACATGAACCATCGGGACCCTGGTTAGCACGCTGTTTGTCAACAAACTTTAACAGTTCTGCCCGGGTTGAAGTGTTCCAAATTATCTGCATTCGGAAGCAATGGCAAATTGAGATGGACCAAGAAAATCAAAGTGAGCATTTTGAAACTCAAAAAAAATAAAATAGAGAGGGAAAAGGAGGAAAACAAACACTCTATCAACAACAGAGTATATGAATGCAATATGGAAAACAACATTTCAAGTCCATCTAAAGGATGTCATTCATTAAATGGCCATTTTTCACATGTACAGAGATAGCTTCTCAAGAAAAGTCTTGTTAAACAAAAAAAAAGGAAAAACACTCAAGAGCCTTTAAGTGGTAGAAAATACTCTTCTACAAATTAGGACTAACTCACAAGCTGCCTGTTAGTATAGAGGACTGGGTGCATTTTGTGGAGAACCATGGTTTTTGTAGGATGTCAACTTTCTGTGTCCCACTTGTATTCAAGAGCTTTTCTCCATATTAAATTTTGAACTTTTTCTTTACAATTAAAAAGAAAAAATGAAACAAGAAATAGTGTTAAAGTATGAATCTTTAGCAAAACATGCTGAACCAATATCAGAATTGTCTATTGTTCACGCCTTCTTTTTGTTAACCCGTGCAAGACACATTGAATCTCCTGCAGCTCTAGACAAATGAGAAATAACAATAAACGGAGGCAACCCCCATTTAAAAAGTTACCTTTACCCCTTATCATACTCAAGAAAGTTGTAAATGAAAAACTCAGTTCTGCATACACAACAGAAAGATCCACCAAGTGAACTTAAAAGATCTGCAGCAATCACCTCTGGGATCTCCAAGTTTGAATTTAGTTTGGATAACATGTCTTTGAGAGATTTATCTTTCAGCATACTGGCAAGCTTTGGTGTCAGCAAAGCTCTAAGCGCATCAGCTGCAACCACATTATATGGGGTCTGATTCTCATCAGCACCCAAACCACTAAGTCTTGCCAAAGCCTGAGCTGACCGTATTGCATGCATATTCTTTGCAATTTGTACACTAACACCAACACCATGAGCTTCAGATTTGTCCGTCTCTTCAGCAGTAGAATCAAATTGAAACAACAGTGGCAACAGGTACCTAAAGCAGAAAAACATAAGAAAATGAATACTACGCATTCCTGAAACCATGACTTAAAAAGAAAAGTATAAAGAATTCAACATCAAGAGACCAAGCATTAGATTCTACTGCATCCATCCTATGTGACAAGTTTGGACCTTATAGGTCAAATTTCATGGTTTATTTTAAGGGTGGGGAGGGCACTTGAACAGTAGGAGACAAAGATAGAATTGGAAGCTTTTGATAGATTGGAATCCTGCACCTGTTGGAGGGTAGAGTCGCAACCTTTGTTTCAACTCTGATCCCCACTTCATGGTTTTGACTATGATTTTTTATTTTAATTTTACTTTTATTTCTATAAATAAACAGCCTCTCTACCTCTAAGGTAGAGGTAAGGTCTGCATACATTCTACCCTCCCCAGACCCCACTTTGTGGGATTACACTGGGTTGTCGTTGTTGTCGTTCTATAAATATGAATTGTGATCTATTAGGTAAGTAATGCAATAAATCTAAGCATTGTGATAGATTGACATTTAAATAATGTTCTTAAATTTTTCATGTTTGATTTTTCCAGGCAATTAATCCAATTTAAATTTATAAAAACAGCTACATCAACCCATCCATATAAAAATGGATCGGAGAAGTAATAGATTTTAGATAAATAGAGAAATTCAACGAGCACAAACCAGCTGCTATTTCTGATACTCAAAATGATCATAAACCAAAGAATACCAGGTACTTTAAATTAGATAACTTGTTGCTTGAACAAGAGGGATTTGTGGATATGGCCGAGAGTTGGTGGTCCTCCTTTGTTGTAGAAGGTAGTACAGACATCATTCTTGCTAAAAATCTGAAGCTGTTGAAATTGAAATTGAAAGAGTGGTCAAAAGAGGCTGCTGAGAATTATGAAATCAGGAAAAAGGATCTACCGGGTATGATTGAAAACATGGATAGAATTGTGGAAGGTAGGGAGTTGCCGAAGAAGAAGTGTAAGAAAAAGCTAGCATTCTATGGAAATGGAGGACATGTCCAAAGCGGAGGAGACATCTCGGAGACTTGTTTTATCGCTGAAGCAAGAGGACAAAAACACCAAATTCTTTCAGAAAATGGTCAATGCTCATAGAAGACACAATCACAGTGATAAGATAGTAGTGGAAGGGAAAACCTTAGAGGACCGAGAGAGATAAAAAATGAAATTGTGGATTTCTATGAGACACTATACACTGATCTAGAGGTTGTGGAAACCATCACTTAATATGAGTGATTCAACAAAGATTTCTCACGAGAAAATGCATGGCTACAAAGACCTTTCAGAGAGAAGAGGTAGTATAAATAATAAAACCAATATGATTGTGATAAAGCTCCGGGATCTGATGGATACACTATGGGCTTCTTCAAAAAGTGTTGGATTAGTGTGAAAGAAGATTTAATGAAGGCTATTGATCATTTAAACCAACAGGAAAGATTTGAAAAAGCTCCAATGCTACATATATTACTTTGATTCACGAAAGGAAGGCTGCTAGAGAGGCTATTATTTCGAAGTGTTTCAAAATGCTCTCAGGCACGCTTCCCGAGCCTCTTCTCTGTCGTACTTAGGATTGTACAGAAACTATTCCAGCGACTTCTCTACTGGAAATTACTTCTTTGTTTCTTCTTTCACTTCCTTCTTTTCTAATATTTCTCATGGAGGATTATAGGATTTATTATCACACCGGGTTTAAATCCTATGATATTTCTAAGTCCATGTCTAGTACATAAACCTGGTTATTTATTTCCACCTCTAAAGAACCAAATGAGACAGTCAGGAGATGGAAGCTAAAGGACCACTATGCAGAATTTTCTGTACTCTTAAATATAATGAACATGGTAGGTACATCAGCTTTATTGCTTTACAAGGGGGAAGTAGATCAGTTATTGTCACTCCCGGAAATTACATTAAAAGCTGCTTGGGTGATATAGCACAGAAAATTATTAGACTCATCAATGCTCCAGAAGACAAGGAAGTTAATACAGCAGTCAGGAATCCACGCTGGTAACTTCATACATAGAAGCCTTCAAAACCAACAGGTGGGCGACGGAAGGAACAGATAAATCAATGATCAAAGTATCAAACACCTGAATCATTATTCCTGGAAGTTTGGTCCCTGCAGAAGAGGATGCACTTGGAAGATGCATAGTTGGAAGTTTCTAGGCTCAAAACTTTGAAACACTAACTTTGAATGACATCGAAAGATGGGCAAGCAGTAACTGGAGAATCTCCCATGAATTTAGGTATTGAGATGCCGACCAGGAAAGAGGCAGAGCATGTTCTACAAGGTGAGTGGAGTTGGAAGAAGCTTAGAATGATTCTAAGATGGTGGTCTCCTTCCGCAGGGTGTTGGCCAGATGAAATTCACAGGAATTGGGTCTGGATACGACTTCTAGGGTTGCCACTGAATCTGTCACAAACCACATTCAAACGAGTTGGCGACATGTGTGGTGGCTGGATAGAAACTGAAGAAGAAACCAAACGCAAAAACCATCTTCAATGGGCAAGGATCAAGGTCAAAGGAGATGGAAATCTGTTCCTAAAGAGATAGAGTTGGAATGTGAAGGATTCATCTATAAGATTCCAATATGGTGCGAGATGCCAGCGACAGTAAGAAAATAAAAGCAGAGCAGCAAAGGTGGAAGGGAAGGACCGCTGGGTAAAGATAGCATCCGTACCTATATAGGTTATGACAGCTTTCCAGCGCTTTAAGCTGCAACAGAGGTCACAGGCCACGTGGGTACATCAAAAGAAGGGCTGGTGTTTAAATATAAAACACGTGACATGCACGCTTGAAAGGTAGGAAAGGAAAATCCTATTCAGCTCAAACAAATAGGCCGAAATAAGAATTTTGGCCCAATACAGTCATACCCTTATTGCAGAAATGGCCGACGAATGTTTATTCAGTACCCAACGGCTCAGAACCTCTGGAGATAGAAGTACTCGCGAATATCGAACCCAAATCGAGCAACTCCAATCCATTACTCAAGGAGAGGTTGTTCATGGGAAGGCTAAGACAATACTTCTCCAAAAAGGACGACTGTAGTGGAAGAAGAGGTTAACATAAACATACCAGCCAAAGAGAAGAGAATCTGCAAGAGAAGGACCATAGCTATGGTGGAATTCTCAGACTTCATAGAAGATATGAACCTTATTGATCTTCAGCTAGAAGGAGGTCCCTCTACTTGGTACAAAGGGGACACACACACTACTGCTTCAAGAATGGATAGAGTTTTGATCCTGAAGAGTAGATAACAGCTTCAGCAACATCAACCAATCTTTCCTTCAAAAGTGCCATCTGATCATGTACCTATAGTACTGCAGTGTGGAGACTGGGAGCAACGAAAATCTTATTTAACGTGTAACAATTGAAGGCTGAATACAGATGGTTTTATAGACAAAATTAAAAGTTGTTGGACATCTTTTGATTTCTCAGGCAAGCCTGATTACATTCTAGCTTGTAAAATGAAAGCATTGAAAGTTAAATTAAGAGAGTGGAGTAAAAGCAGCCATGGCAATTTGAAGACAGAGAAATCTAACTTGCTCAATCAACTAGCAGCGTGGGACAAAATGCTGGAAAGCAGAATTTTAACTGAGGGGAAACTGGGGGAGCAGGCATCTCTGTTGATGGAATATGAAGAATTTCTGAAACATGAGGAAATATCTTGGTGGCAGAGATCTAGGGCCCAATGGCTGAAGGAAGGAGACAGAAATTTTAAAAAATTCCACAAAATTGCTAATACCCACAAAAGATGCAACAACATTGATCAACTATTGATTCAAGACGAATTAATTACAGAAACTCAGGGAATCACAAGTGAGATTCCAGATTTCTACAAGAAACTCTATTTTGTGACTGAAGAATGGAAACCAACTAGCAACTTTCGGAATTTTCCAACAATTTCTGGGGAAGAAAAGGATATATTGCAGAGCAGGTTTGAAGAAAAAGAAGTCTCGGGGTGTCTGAAAATGTGCGCTATGGACAAGGCTCCAAGTCCTGATGGCTTTACAATGGGATTCTTCATCAAATGGATGGAGGTGCTAAAACAAGATATCATGGAGGTATTTCACAACTTCTACTTTCATGCCTTCTTTGAAAGGATCCTCAATGCAACCTACATAGCCTTGATTCCTAAGAAGAATGGTGCAAAAGAATTGAAGGATTTCATACCCATAAGTCTTATAGGCAGCATTTACAAAATCAATGTAAAGGCTCGGGCTGACAGGCTGAAAAGGGTAATGGAAAAATTGGTAGACTCCCAACTGATATCTTTCATTAAAGGAAGGCAAATAAAGGATGTTATTCTGATAACCAATGAACTAGTGGACTCAAGAAAGAAGCAAAGGAAGCCTGGTACCCTTTGCAAGTTAAGCATATGACCATGTGAATTGGAACTTCTTCTTAAGCATGTTGCAACAAATGGGATTTGGAGGAAAATGGATCAAGTGGATGAAATTCTGTATATCAACTGTCAAATTCTTAGTAATCAGCAATGGTTCACCAGAAGGTTTCTTCAGCACTCAAAAAGGTCTCAGGCGGGGGACCCTCTGCACCCCTTTTCATGGAAGGTTTTCTTTTTTGAAATCTGGTAATTTGTATTCCCCAATTTCAAGGGTAAGCTGGCAACCTCCAAAATGTTATCCACAGTACATTATGCAGCTAGACTAATTACATTGAACCTAAAAAATCTACCAATTGGATTTCATCTTCTACATTTGCTAGTTTACACCAAAAATGAAAATTCACAATGCAGTTCCACTTGATCTTCTGCATAGTACTGCATTTGTCCTCAAAACACCTCCCATTCCTTTCCTTCCATATTGTCAACCATATGCGTGATGGGATTGCACTTCACCATCTCTTCTGGGACTTGCTTCCCCCTCTTCTGATCCAACAACTTAAAAGATCTGTTGTGTATTCTGGCATAATCCAGGCTGTGAGACTGAGAAACATTGACCACAACTCGCTGTCACTTTGCAGCATATGAGTAGATGGTTGTTTGTCTCTGCAGTCTCATTGCATAGTAAACATCTAGAAACTAGTTGTATTCCCCTTTCCTATAACACTTCATGTGTAAGGAATGCTCTTCTGACCACTAACCAAGTGAATCATCTAATTTTGGTTGGGACCAAGCACTCCCACACCTTTGACCAGGGGCCTGCTCTGCCACCTGGTTGCCCTATAGCTTCCCATCTGTATATTCTCTTGACTGAAAATCTTCCATCAAACAGTTTCCAGCAGATTGCATCTGGGGTTGTTGAGGTGCCTTTAAATTTTTCAAAATGCCTTCAGAAAACAACCACCCTATCAATCTCCCAATCATTCATGTTTCTTCTAAAGTAAATATTCCACCCTTGAGGGGTCCAGGAATCTGCCACTATGGCTTCAGGGTTGGTGCATATAGAGAACAATGTAGGGAAAGTAGACATCAAAGCTTCTTGTCCATTCTAGGGCTCCTTCCAGAAAGTGTCTTTGTACCATCCCCCCCCTTGTGAGTAATATACTTGTTGAGGCTAACAAACTAAAACAATATAAGTGTTGGTCACTTCATTGGTGCACCAGTGACTTGCTTGTGCATATTTGCTCAAGATCACTTCCTTCCACGGTGTTTGATCTTCATTGGCATATCTTCATAACCACTTCATCAAGAGACTACAATTGTCATGGAAGGTTTAACATGGTAAAAAATGCTAAAATCAATGGGTGGATCAATGGTTTTGAGGTGGCACTGAATGGACAGAACAGTCAAGAGATTACACATCTCCAATATGCTGATGACACTCTAATCTTATGTAACACAGAGGGGGAAAAATTGAAAATTTTGAGAATTATCCTAGTTCTCTTTGCAGGTGTTTCTGGGATGCACGTCAACAGGAAAAAGAGCCATATTTTCCCAATTAATGAAATGTCTAATATGGAGGCCTTAGCTATGATTTTGGGGGAGAAACGGGGGCTCTACCTACTTCATACATTGGAATGCCACTAGGGGCCAAATCAAAATCTATAGGATAAGGTATCAGAGAAGTGTGAGAAAAAGCTTTCAAGAGGAAATGTCAATATTGTCACTGGGAGGAAGGCTCACTCTAAAAAACTCAGTACTAGATTCTATGCCAACAAATATGATATCCTTATTCCCCATTCCTGTAAGAGTTATTGAAAGACTGGACAATATAAGAAGGAAGTAAGTTCCTGTGGCAAGGTAATAAGAAAAAAAGTACCATCTGGTCAAATGGAAAGAGGTAATTCTCAACAAGGCTCAAGGTGGTTTGGGAATTAGAAACTTGAAGAATCACAGTAAAGCATTAAAACTGAAGTGGCTATGGAGGTACTTCCAAGATCTTGAGAGCTTATGGAGCAAGGTGATCAAAGCTAAATATGAAGCAGAAGACAACTTGGATGACCAAACCAGTCAATTCAGCTTATGGTGTTAGTCTTTGGAGATCTATCAGAGTTTTATGGCCTGGTCGCAAGAATCAAGTCTCTATAAAAGTACAAAATGGTGGTAATACATCATTCTAGAGTGATAATTGGCTGGGGAATGGAGCTTTGAAGGATATGTTTGCTCTAGCTCAGCATCAACAAAGATCCATAGTTGGAATGTGGCCTCCTGAAGGCTGGGATCTGATATTGAGAAGTGATATAAATGATTGAGAAATGATTAGAATAGCTGACTTCTTCAAATTCTGGAGAATTTCACACGATTCCAGAATTGAGAGGACATATTGAAATGGCAAGGACATAGTAGTGGAAGATTCAATGTTAACACAGCTTTAAAATATTGAATCAGCCCCGACCTCAAGGCATCAATTGGCCCTGAAAACATATCTGGAAGACCAAAATACCTTTCAAGATTGCAAGTTTCACATGGTTACTGGGAAAACAAGTTGTGGTTATGCAAGAAAATCTAATCAAGAGAAAGTGGATTCTACACTCGAGATGTTTTTTATGTGAAAAAGAAATGGAGATAGTGGGACATCTATTTTTACACTGCAATATAACTGATCAGTTATGGAAGATCTTTATTAATCTCAGAGGCATAGCTTGGACAATGGCTAGAAGGATTACTGAAGCTCTCTTTAGTTGGGAAGTAGCTGGAGCTGGAGAAGACGATAGAGGCAAATGGAAGATGATAGAGGCAGATGGAAGATGGTCCTCGCATGTATTTGGTGGACAATTTGGAGAGAAAGGAATGCTAGGTGTTTTGAAAATATCAGTACTAGTAGTAAAATCCTTTTCTGGAAGGACAATTAGGATGGACAGGGCACATTGCAAGAGGCTTCCCCCGGTCTATTCAACATCAGCACCAAGCAGAACACCACAATAGAAGACATCTGGACAGCTGAAGGACGGAACCTAATTTTCAAAAGACTTTTGAATGACTGGGAGGTAGAAAGAGTTGATGCTCTACTTAGTAGAATAGCAACCTTCACGGGGACTACCAATGAGCTTGATACAATCAGATGGAGGCACAACACAGATGGCAAATTCTCAGTCAACAGAGTCTACAAGAAGGGTCTTTTAGAGCTGGCAGGAAGAGGTAGAGGGCGATGGAAAGCCACTTGGGGAAGCATGGCACCTACAAAAATGAGATGCTTTTCCTGGATGGTAGTGAGGAAGGCATATCTTACCCATGAGACAGTACAGAAAAAGAAATTTCATTAAGCTTCCATATGCCCTCTTTGTATAGAAGCCAATGAAACAAACAGCCACCTTTTCCTCCATTGTAAGGTGACTTCCCAGGTCGTCCTTATTCATCACCATGGCATGAAAAACTGGACAATGCCAGAACATACTGCTGATCTGTTGAGTTTCTGAATCAGGAGGGGAGGAAGCAAAAGACAAAAAAAAATTGTGGAAAACTATCCCAGCTTGCATATTGTTGACTATACGGAAGGAGAGAAATAAGAAAATTTTCAGATCAAACTCCATCTAGAAGCTCAAAGGAAAATGTATTTCCACCTTATGTTTTTGGTGTAAAGAGCAATGTATAGTAGATGAAATACAGATAGTGAATTTCCTAGGTCTCTTGTAATTAGCTATCTATGTAATCACACTTTTGGAGGTGGCCGGCAATACCCTTAATGCTGATGAATACATGTTGCCAGTTTTAAAAAAAATATCAGTAATACAGTACAAATATTAAACTCAACTGTATTACTCTTTCAAATTTTTGGTGCAATCAAATCTACTTGTTAGTATGGCAGATTGAGTTGCTTACTTTTTCTTACTTGTACATAAGGTTTAACTACAGCCAATGTACTGTTTTGTGTTTAATATATATACAAATTGTTACCCTCTCAAAAAAGAGGGGGGGGGGGGGAGGCAGATAGAGAGTTGAAGAACTTTAGATCTATTGGTCAAATTGGAAGTTTTACAAGATAGTGATCAAACCAAACTACCTACAGAGAGACTGAAGAAGATAATGCCCAAGTTAGTTTCCAACACATAAGTGGCATTCTTAAAAGGGAGACAAAAATCATGGATACAGCTCTTACTGCAAATGAATGCAATGACTCCAGGAAAGGGAGGCAAAACCAAGATTAATGTGGAAGTTTGACAAAATAAAGGCATACGATCATGTCAATTGGTGTTTTCTACTTAATTTCCTCAGAGACATTGGCTTTGGAATTAAGTGGCGAAGTGGATATGGTATTGAATAAGTACTTTCAGATTCTCGGTTCTCATCAATGGCTCTCCACAGGGCTTCTTCACTACTCAAAGAGGGCTTATAAAAGGGGGTCCATATCTCCTTTCTTATTTTTGTTGGTAATGGAAGGTCTAAGAAAACTCCTTAAGTATGTTGTGACTGAAAACTGGATTAAGCAGTTCAAGGTGAACAATGGAGATCAAAGTAACCTGTCGATCTCACATCTCTCATATGCTGACAACACACTCATTTTTTGTGATCCAGAAGAATGTGAATAAAAATATCTGAAATTAATTCTAGATGATTTTGGAGCTGTCAGGTCTACATGTTAACTGAGATGAGAATAGTTTGTTACCAATTAATCAAGTGCTGGATTGCAAGTTATGGTTACCATTCTAGGGCAGCCAGACAGAGATCCTTCCCACGGTCTCTTTGGGCTTACCTTTTACGTGCAAACAGCAAAGCAGTTTCTATTGGTGGGGCGCGGAGGGGTGGGGTATTGAAAGAAGCGAGGATAAACTTTCCAACTGGAAGAAACAATCTCTATCTCTTGGGAACGCTCTGAGTCTTATTAATAGTGTGTTGGATTTGATGCCAACATATGTCATGTCTCATTTCCCAATGCCAAGAATGGTTGGATAAAAAATAGACAAGATGAAGAGACATCTTATTTGGCAACGTAATAAAGAATGTAATGCTTTTAGCCTGGTGAAGTCGAGTACTGTCATTTCAAAGAAGGAAGATGGTGGACTAGGTATGAGAATCTAAGAATGCAACATAGGAGCCTTTTAATGAAATGGATATGGAGATTTAATGTTGAAGTCTATGCTTTATGGAGGAATATCTTAACAGCGAAATATTGTTTGATGAATGAGTGGTGCACTATTTGACCACCCCCACAAGGAGTTGGTATCTGGAAAAATGTTAGAGCACTATGGCGTCTTTTTTCCTCACAACATTGGTATCGAAATTAGCAATGGGAAAAAGGTGGCTTTCTGGAAAGATATCTGGATTGGGCACAACCCTCTCAGAGAGCAGTTCCCCTCCCTGTTTAATCTAGCAGTGGACATTAATCTCAGTATAGCACAAAGTAAAGAAGGCAACTTATGGAACATCATCTTCAGAAGAAACATAAACGACTGGAAAATGAGAAGAATTACTGATTTCTTTGGTCTTCTTTCCTCAGTTCTAGATTTAAACAACAGCGAAGATGATTTATTTTGTAAGGGGCAGAGAGATGGTTCCTATTCAGTGAAGTCATGTTACTGCATGTTAGTAAAAGAAGCCAACCAGGAAACTTATGGCTCATGGAAGAAGGTTTGGAGCTCTAAGGCACCAGCGTAAATGCTGGGCTTTACATGGCTAGTTATCAGAGAAGCTTGTGTAACTCAAGACAACTTACAATTTAGAAAAGACAGGCATACAACTAGTCAACAAATGCTTTCTATGTGGAGGAGAATCTTTTTTGCACTATTATTTTACTTCTCAGATTTGGCATATGCTCTTCAATGCATTGAACCTGAAAGGGGTCATGCCTAATTCACCTGCTGATCTGTTTTTATGCTGGTACAAAAAGGGCTTATCTAAGAAACTGAAGAAGGCTTGGAACTCTATAGCTGCATGCATTGGGAGGGAGAGGAATAGAAGATATCTTGAAGCAAAAACAACAGAAATATAATAAAGATCAAATCTGAATATATACTTTGATTTCTTTTTGATGTAAAGTGGAATGGATAGATGATGTGAAACCCCAATTGCAGTTCATAGAATCTTTTGGATATCTTAGTTTTTCTGGGCTTCGATCATTTATTTGTTTTCTTCTCTCTTTTTGGATGTTATCACAGCACTTTCCTAGTGATAGTTCTGAAATTCATAATACTTACCATTTCAAAAACAAAAAGGGGATCCAAAAGCAAAAATTTAATTGCATAAGGTATCAGCAAATTAATATTTAGGAAGCATATAAATAAAGCAAAGTGCTATTTCAGAAAATAGACACGTACTACATGAAAAGGATAGGATACCTGTCATTAACTCACAAAGCTAAAGATAAAGCAGTAGCTGATAATTTCCAGTTTTATAAATGGCAAAACCATCACAGAAATCACTCATTGCCAAAATATTCTGTTAGCTTGAATACTATACGACATTTTATAAATATGTGATTCCTAAAACAAGCTTTCAAATTCCTTTTGAGTTCAACAGAAAATAACTTATACAACAAAAGTAAAATCAAAAGCAGATCCAGTCGCATCACCTATTTAGATCATCCTGAAAATGGAATCGAAAAGCTAAAATAGAGGTAGGATTAGGAAAAAAGTAATGGCCATAAGAAACAACAGCTTTGACAATATCCAGAAAGTACCATGATTCATCTATTCTAATCAGTGGTTCCGGTAATCTATGCAGTTCATCTGAAAAGGGTGAAAATCAAAAGTTTCACATACCACAATACACCAGCCTTAAGTAAGTTATCTTGAAATTCAGAGGACACAGAAACATGAGCAATTGTCTGAAGGGCAGCATCAACAGCAGCTGGAACAAGTTCAAGTTCAGTACAATGTACAATATCATCAACAAGGCCAGAAAATTCAAGCATGCCAGCTCTGGCACTCTCAAACTGACTCAACACTGAAAAGGTTCTCATCACATTTGTGACAATGATAGTAGATGGTTCACTTGCAGGAGTAGTTGGTTGAACTACACACATACAACGGGACAGAAGATTTGCAAGAAGTTGGATTCCTCCATCCCTCACAAGTTCTTCACCATTCAGTGAAGAAGATCCACATCTGAGACATTGAAAAGCATGGAAATATTTCATATAGCTGAAAGGGGGTAATAGAAAACAAAAATTAAATTATATCCAGAGAACACACGTTAGCCATATCAATTCGGATGCAGCAACAAGAAAAGATGCTCGATCAGAAGAAAGGAAGTTGTTGTCGTCTTTATCCACGGTGATTGCATTTAACAACATTGGATAACCAGCATATTTAAATGGCTCCAGTACATCTCCATATCGTCTGTACAAAATGCATTGTCCTTTCAATAGAAGCAATAGTCTCCAAAGCTGTGGACCTTGCAGTCCTTGCATTGTGGCCTAACCAAAATGTTTAAGAGAGAAGAAAGAAAAGAAGATAGAAGTAAATATACATGTGGATTTAAAGGACATGGTAAGAACCAAAATATCATCAAACTAGAAGCAAGAAACAACCAAGTCATGAAGGCAGTAAATTAATCTACAAGCTATGTTTTACTCCCTCCAAACTTGGAATATCTGTACATACCTTCTTTGGGTTTCCTCAAGGGTCTTCCACCTTTCTTTAAAGGAAAAGATAAATTTTGCAGCACTCCTATCCTTGCCCTTAAAATTTATAGAGTGAAAGAAAAAGAAAAATCAAGCTCCTATATTTGGATTATCTACTTTGAATCATTGACTCTTTCCACATACTTCGTCGCAACGAAGTGGCCATAAATCTAATAGGTGGAACAGACATTCATAGATATATCACTTAAAGTAGAATTGTCACTAAAAAGACTTGATCTGACACTTGGTACTGCGACGAGATGGTTTAGTGATCACTATGTAGGGATATGTAATAAAAGGTATGACTAATGAAGAAGGATTTATAAGGGAGTTTTAATGAGAGTTTCATACATAAGATATGTGCAGAGATTCAAGCTCAAATTACACTTGACAGAATGCCCTCAGTTTAATATATGATCTCCATCTCATTAATTATAGGTATAATTTTACAGAATCAAGGCTGGTGAATAAAAGTCTACTGAAACATATGAAACTAGGCATAAAACACATTTAAATCAGGCCATCCCTACATAATAATCAATATATTATTATTCACCGTGCAACAAAACCTGTGTTTAAAAAAATAGGTGTTGGGTGTAACTCAACCTTAAAAGCTAGCTCATGAAGTGAGGATTGTCCGAGAACATACAAGGAGACAACAACTTATTCACTCAACTAATATGGGAAATCTACACTATCATAGCTATCTTAAAAGATGTCTGCTTAAGTGGCTTGTGCTGAAGAAAGTAAACATAATAAAGTAAAGAAACCATTCAATGTTTCGATTCCATTTTCTTTATTGAGAAACTTTCGGGTTCCATTTTCTTGCAGCCAAACTTCTCAAATCCTTATGACATCTTATTGGGTTGAAAAGAGTTCAACAACAAATATGAAGAAAGCGAAAGAATAACCTCAAAGTTGTGCGAGAAAATCAACACAAGTAATAAAGAGAACAAACTAAAAATTGTTATCCAGAAAGCTATTAGGAAACTCGCGGGGATATGGCAAGAACAACATGGGTCACTTGAAATTTATGGAAATCAACCACTGTGATTTTGATATGGGTGGACCCTATACCAGAAATAATTTAATTTTTTTTTTTTGAAAAGGAGTTAAGTCAGGGGTGCATGGAAGCTCTGATTGGATTTTGCTCACACAAGTGTTAGATTATGCGCAATACTCACGGAAGCTACGAAAACCTCAGCCATATTAAACTGTCAAAATATTGCTTGAGACAGTGCTTTTTCTTCGAATGTTCCTGGTGACTACACTCACGGAAGCATGGCGGGTAGGTCCCAAGATTGGAACCTCACTATAAAACCATGTAAAGAAAATGGATCTTGGGTCTAACTCAGCCCCAAAAAGTTAGCTCATGAGGCGAGGATTGACAATCATACAAGAAGATAACACCCTAGAATAGATGATCTAGACTGGTTTCCTCGAAGGAAAGATCCTCACCCTCGATTCTTGCTACAGAATTGTTTGTTATTTGTTCAGCTGGCCGCAACAGAGCTCTCCGTAATACAGTGCTTTTTATGAGGGTACACATAGTTTTCAAGTATCAAGAGCCTCCAGGTTAGGCTTATGCAAGATTTGGTCTCCAAAGAGGTTGGGAGAAACAGACTGCCGACACAGCCGACACATCATGAAATAATATATCCTATTTTTTAGTCCGCGTGATCTATGGTGAAGGACATGAATAAGTTGGCCATTTCCTTACCTTTCTAGTACATCTCATATGAGTGGAGATATCAGCTTTTCCTTGGTTGAGCACCAAAATCTCATCAACAACCTTGTAGTACACAGGATATCATTAGTGTACAATGTCTTGGTTGTGTTTCAAACTACAACATGTCTGGTGCCTTTGAAGAGTATCAAACAACACAAATGGGTATCAATCTTATTCTATTGGATAGTCTTCTCCTTGGCAATCTCATACCCTTTTATGCTAGATGATGTTCGTACCATTAAACGAGGTATAAAACTCCGACGAGCTCGTCCACCACTCCTAACTAGAACCTCCTACCAATATTTTAGCGGTAATTGTTCAAAGATTGATAGTGGACAAAATAAAAGAATATGATAGTGGAAAAATATTGAGTTCTTGTGATATAAGGCTGTGTAGGATTGAATTTGGCAAAGCTGACTGCAAAATTAGAACTGGGAAATCGAAGAATCCAAAACAAAATATCCAGAGAGAGAAGCTCCTATGTCTCACTAGAATCTAGGAAGGTGGAGAATATATCTTTCAAGGAAGCATTAGTCTGGCCAACAGTAGATCTAAGATGTAGATGCCGATGGAGGAGTCAATGACAAAACCTTACTTCTTGCTGTTGGAAGAACATGCTCTGAAAAGGACAAGTTTTTTGAAATCTTGCTTGGTTGGATCCTTCATAAAATGGGTGGGTTCAGCGGAGGTTGTTAGAAATTGGAATTCCAAGGAATGAGAAGTGGTAAATGGTTTGATAATCACGAAACTGAGCAACACCTAATTCTCGTTTCGCTTTGTAAATGAGGAGTAAAGCTATTAAGATACTCCACAGAGAAGAAGGTGCTTTGACGTTAATTTCATGAAGCTGGAAGGTGGCTGGAGCAGAAAGTTGTGTGGACGCATGCTTTTCTGGCAATAAGGTGACGGTAAACTTGGTGGGCCTCCCGGTTTATCTACGGTATAAGAAGGTGGAGGATCTTTGTGGCAGCATTGTGAATGTTATTTGCAGCCTACACGACATGTCTAGAGTGAGAATTGTGGTGAGGAAAGGAGGGAGGGTTCCTGTCTCTATAATGGTGAATGATGGTGAAATGTGGTATAGAAACTGGTAGTCCATTGAATTTCGTGCAGAGATGTTGTCACTGAAGGGGGAAAATGAGGGTTTAATTAGGAGGAGAAATAGGTTGTGTGAAGGGGGGAAGGCTGGTTGAGAAGGGTGGATCCTTGCCGGAAGTTATGGAAGGGGCAGCTGTGAAGGCAAGGAAGAAGGGAAGTGATGACAATTTTTGAATTTTGGAGGGGGCAAAAAAACCCTAAGAAGGGGAAAGAACTTATCCTTGGGTTAGTAAACAAGGCTGGAAGAACAGATTGGGCCAGTTCAACAATCAAAGAGGGCCAAATGTCAGGAAACGAAAGAGTTGACCGGTTCTATTGACCGTGAACTGGGAGGATAGAAATTAATACGAGGGAGCTAATTAATGAGGTAGGGGAGTTGGAGCAGATGGAAGAGTTGAGGGAATTTGGAGAGGGAGAGAATTAGGAAGCAGGAAGCGAGGAGGCAAAAAGGCAGCAAGTCGTCTTCATGGTTGCTCAAGAGACTAGTTGGAGGCAAAAATCGAGGGCCTTATCATTGAAAGAGGGGGATTCCAATACAAAGTTCTTTCATAGGGAAGTAATATAGAATACGAGGAGGAACTTTGCATCCTTAGAAGTGAATGCTGTGGTGTAGGAGGGGGAGGAGGAAGTTAAAAGGGGTAGTGTGGGGTATTATGAATGTTTGTTTAAGGAAGATGTGAGTTCGAGACTGAAATTGGGAAAGGTAGTACTTAGTCAAATAGGGGATGGGACGAGGGAGTGGCTGGAAAGAGCGGTACAAGAAGAGGATGTGATGGAAGCAATAGCAAGTTGCGCAAGAAATAAGGCCCCGGGACCAATGGATGCACTTTAGCATTTCCCAACATTGTTGGTGTATTAAAAAAGGTGAGGTGATGGAGACAATTTCGACTTTTCAAGGAACTGGAGAGTTTGAGAGAAGCCTTAATGCTTCCTTTGTGACCATTGGGCCCAAGAAGGAAGAAGTGATGAGCATCAAGGATTATAGGCCTATTAGTCTTGTGGGAAGCATCTATTAAGATAATTTCTGAAGTGCTTTCTAACATACTCAAAAGGTGTTGGATGAGATGGAGTCCAATCCGCAAAAAGCATTCGTGGAAGCAAGATTGATTTTGAATGCAGCTCTAGTGGCGAATAAAGCGGTTGACAGTAGAAAGAAGAAAGGAGAACCAGGAAGTTTATGTAAGTTGAACCTTGAGAAAGCTTATGATAATGTGAACTAGGATTTCCTTCATTTCATTATGTTGAAGATGGGTTTAGCGGTAAGCGGAGGAAATGGATCAACTTTTACATTACAACTGCCAGATTCTTTGTTTTGGTGAATGGGAGTTCGAGGGGGTTGAGGCAAAGTGATCCACTTTCCTCTATGTTGTTCATTTCGGTTATGGAAGCACTGAGCAAAATGATGGATAGGGCAGTCAATGGTGGTCTCTTGGAGGGTTCCTCTACTTTGTTTAGAGGGCTTAGTAAGTGATGGTTAGACATTCTTATTTGCAGATGATACTCTAATTTTTTTTTTGGGATGCGGAGGTTTCCCGATAAGATTACTTGCGACTGATTATCTATTGGTTGTCTCACACCTAAGGATCAACCTCAGAAAATGTGAGATCACTCTGGTAGATGAAGTAGATAATATTGAAGAGCTTGCCATGTATTTAACTGTATGGTAATTACATTACCTACTATATATCTGGGTCTATCATTGGGTGCCAAGAACAAAGAACCTGTAGTGTGGAATCCATTGATAGAGAGATTAGAGAAGCGACTAGCAGGTTGGCAAAAAAGGTAGCGGTCAAAAGGAGGGAAAAAGTACCGATCAAAAGCACATTGTCTAGTATTCTTATGTATTTCATGTCAATTTTGCAGGGCCCGAATAAAGTGACTGAAAGGTTGGAAAGAATTCACCAAAATTTTATACGGGATACAACGGAAATGGGGAGAAAGTTTCACTTAGTGAACTGGAGAGTCGTCATTTCTCTGAATGGGAAGGATTTGGGGTGAAAGATGGTCTTCAACATTCGGGTGAAGAAGAATGCGGTGGAGGGGGGATAGTAACGGAAAAATATGGTATCATAGAAGAGGGATGGAGGACTAAAATATTATAGCCTGTTTGGATATGATTAATGGAGGAGTATTATGAAGGGGAGGTTCCATCAAAAAACTGAAGGGGTGGGAAGACTCTAATGGACATATTTCTTTCAAGGTTTGCAATGGAAGTAGGGTTAGTTTTTGGGGGCATTAGTGGTGTAGGGAGAACGAGTTGAGGAAAGTTTTTCCTAACATATATAGAATTTTTGCCAAGATAGATGCAACCCAACAAATTAGTACGTCACACGAGGGGGGAGTTCTTTGGAATTTGACATTAGGAGGAACCTACAGGATTGGGAGTTTACAGAATTTCATAACTTGAGTGAGATATTACATGGACAGGATACACCGAACAATATATCAAATGTATAAAGATGGCGAGAGAATAGTGATGGCATGTTCACGGTTAATCCTTCTACCATAGTTTACTAGGGAAAAAGGAAGATATTTTCCTTCATAGATCTATTTGGGTTTCCAGGGCACCAAGGAAGGGGTACTTCTTTGTGTAGTTGACAACAAGGGGAGAGATTTTGACAACGCAAAATTTGAAAAGGAGCAGAATCACTTGTGTTACTTGGTGTTTCATGTGCAAATGTTTGGGTGAAGATGTAGATCATCTTCTACTGCATTGTCAAGTGGCTAATCGTCTGTGAAGGTTGGTCCTTAATTAGTTTGGGTTACAATGGGTGAAGTCTGGCTTGGTGAAGGAGGCACTGCATAGCTGGGCTTTCAGGGGGAGAAATAGAAGTACAAGAGTATGGGATATTGCCCTGTTTGCAATTATGCGGATTATTTGGAAGGAGAGAGATAGGTGAGAATTTGAAGGGGTAAAACAATTTTTTGTAAAATTGCAAAGTAGTCTTTGATTTCTAGTTTCTTTTTGGTGTACTTGTGATATCCCCATTTGTATAGAAGATCAGGTCTCTTTCATTAGTATTTTGGTGTAGGTTCTCAGTTTTTTGGTAGAAGACAATATGGGGTTTCCTCCAATTGTAAGTAAATTACTTAGCTTATTAAAAAATACCCTGCATCACTATCCATGTAAAAACAATCTTTGCACCATAATCCTCGCATGATTAGACCAAAAACCAAAGGACCGTGTAATATCAATGTTCTAAATAACAATTGTGTGTAAAAAGACGTGGGGTACTTGAGAGGGATTTCCTTTGGGAGGGAAGAAATGACAAGAAATTTCATTTAGTTAATTGGGACAAGGTCATTTTGGAAAAAGAAATGGGATAGGGTCATGAACCCAATCATGGTGGGGCTTTTGAGTATACATAAATTGGATATGTTTAATCAAGCACGGCTAGGAATAGGGCTATGGGGATTTGCATAAGAAGAAAATGCTATTTGGAGAGAAGTGATCGATAAGAAGTATGAATGTTGGCAATATAGGTGGCTTTTGAAAGAGATTATCCCATTGTATGAGACAAACATGGGAAAGAGATAATGAACAAAAGGAAGTCTCTTAAGAATTCTTTTGTTTTTAGCCCCCCAAAGCTTTCAACTAGTGGTATGACCACAACATGTGATTGGTGGGTTAGGTGCATGTTACATATTCAAACCCTGTTGTGGAAAAAAGTTATTTGAGTGGAGAAGCACAGAGGGGCGCAATCAAAAGCCACCGAGTTCTCAACCTACAAAATTGGCCCCGGAAATTTTCAACTAACCAAAAAAAAAAAATTCTTTTGTTTTTGAGAATTGGTTAGCTGGCAGCTGGATTTCTTTTTTCCGCAAGAAGCCAACTCTATTGAAAATTAAACTGAAGGATGAAACAAGTCTTCTGTTGGGCATTTGGAGTGTAGGAAATCATCCATTCTAACTAAGATAATAAGATCCTGAAAATTGATCAGGTTGTTGGTGAAACACCCCTCTCAAATGAACTCCTCTCCAAAGAGAATTACCAAATTGAGTTAGAGGAGATTATCAAATTGGAAGATATCAGAGACAAAAGTCCAGGTGCATTTGGTCGGAGCAGCATGAGGACACTCAATTTTTTCCAAAAAATCCCACGAGATTAAACCACACTGACAGGTTAGAAATTGAGGGAAATCTCAATGAAAAAAAGGAAATATTTGCCAATAATATTCTTGGATTCTATGAAACCTTTATAGATAGAATCAAAAAATGGAGACTGCACCAGATTTAAGAAAATGTCCCCGGCATTTTTGGTGATGAAATAGATGGCTGCAATGACCATTTCAAGAGAGGAGGTTATTAAAAGTTGAAATAGTGAGGAAGTACCAGGCCGCATAGTTTCTTCAACAAGAAATGCTGGTCAACAATCAAAATAGACTGGATGAATGCTCTAAATCACTTCCAAAACCTTGAGTTTATTAAGAGAAGCCTACTTCTTACATTGCTCTCATAACTAAGAAGAATAGTGTAAAGGAGCTTAAAGATAATAGATCCATCAGTTAGATCGGAATCTTGTACAAGATCCTATCCAAGTCCATGGTGGAAACTTACACAATAATGTCTAAACTAGTCTAACACTAACAAAATTGCTTTTCTCAGTAACAGAAACATTACCAACATGGCCTTGTTAAAAGCTCGCTTTCGCAGCTTAATCTCTGAAACACAATTAAGCCCAAGTTGTGTGTTTCGCCTAGCTTACTTGGTGCTTTCGTGTATGCATCAAGGAGCTATGGCATGCGTCTTCACCAATGGGCTTTCTTTTTAAGAGCACAACACTAGAAAATAAATATAGTTGGCAGACTGATGCAATAGTTCTTAAGAAAACAACATGACTGAACTTTTAGTAATTAGCAATAAGATATTAGAAAGTTAGTATAAGAAAACAAGCCATCAAGAACATAAAATTAGATATATTTTCATTTAAGTCAGAAATTTAAAATGGTCGTTGAACTTAATTGAGATGAGTTTAACTCCATATATAAATCTTAATTATAGTTTTCCATTTTGTGTCAAAATAACTGTTTTTTGCGTTTTATACTTACATTTTTCTTGCATCTCGTTCCAATATTATTATGTTTTTTCTTCATTGGAGACCCTGAGGTAATGAGACCCTTTTAGAACTAATTATGGAGTGCTAGACCACCAAAAAAGGGTGATGTATTTCTGGGTCGTCTTGCAGCATGGGAGACTATCTTGAAAAAGGACAATTTGGAAATCGGAAAATGTATTGTGGTGAGCTGTTATTGTTTATGTACAAGACATGGAGCTGAAGGATGTTGATCACATCTTGTTGCACTGAAACTTTGCTATGGAGATCTGGGCATTAATATGTTCTTTCCTCAACATTCAATGAGTTCTCGCTGTTAAATGGTAGAAATGATGATTCAACAAGTTACCCCACACATCTAGATTGGGATCTAGGAAAAGGTCATGAAAGATCAGACCATTCTATATTATTTGGTTAATTTTATTTTTTTGATAACCCTGGTGTCGGGGCCAGCTTACGCGCACCTCGACTAATTCCACAGGATACCTGTCACCTCCCACCAGCAACAAATACCAGGTAACTCTGTCCACCAAGGCTAGAACAGATGAAAAGAAAGCACCTAGTGTTTATTTGTCTCTGCTGAGGTTTCAACCTGAGACCTCATGGTTCTCACTCACTTCATTGACCACTAGGCCACACACTTGGGTGCTCTATATTATTTGGTTAATATGGATATAAAAATAAAAGAATTCCCAAAGGGTCACGAATACATCTAAGATAGGAATTCACCTTCGACACATATTTTATTTAAGTCATAGAGACTTTCTTCTATTCTAGGTATCCAGAAAGCTTTATGAGGGTATCATAATGCCTTTGTCCTATATTATCAAGCCTGTTTTTTAGATCAATCAATACCAGGGAGAAGGATCCCCATTCATTTCATTCATTTAGTGCATGTGGTGAAGCAAGACCGGCTAACTTGTATAACAGTCTACCAGAACTTTGAGAGGCTAAAAGCATGCATGTATTTTTTCTAAAATAAGGTCTTGCTGTATCATAGATGAATCATTCGATTTACCAGGAAAAAGAACTATGATAGTGTATTTCATAATCTTTTGAGGACCTTTTGTCATCCATTTAATGCACATTTGCTTCTCTCACTTATGAAGTTTCTTTTCTTAAAATAATAAGTAGTGACATTCTACTTCTTCACTCAACAGCATTAATCAATTTATTTCTTCCTCTAGGGTTGCTAGATTATGTGATAAAATCTGAGCATCCAAAGGACCTTTGAAAATCCTATGGTAACCATTAAATAACCGATGAGGGACAAGTGTAACATTCTCTAAGAGATTACAACTGCACAAAGTTGCATCAGATCAGTTAATGAAATCATTAACATCCCTAACAAATATTAGCAGAAATAGAGATTTAGGCGCAATAGAAAGAAATGTTGTAACTGGGGTGGTTGAGGAACCGTCTTATCTTAGGGTAGGGGTAGTCCCAGATGCTTTATTGTTTGTGTAGTTGGTCTTGCCTGCTTAGTACGGAAGAGCGTAAAGTAGGCTCATTCTATAATAAAAGTTAGGGTCGATTGGAGGAGGTCAACCTTTTAGATGGACCAAGCAAGTCATAGTTATTTGATGGATCCTCTTAACTGTAATTACTTAGGTCAACTAGTAGAGGAGTGAGGCCCACAGTTCTAATAGGTTTCCACTTGATCTTTCTGCAGCAAACCAAGGCTACAAGTCACTGCAGTGAGGTTATAGGTGAGATCTTATATACGGAGTCCCCCCTGCAAGGTTACTGTAGATAACAATATTTTTTGATTGGCATGTCCATAGAGAGTTGGGCAGACATAAAACAATCACAAGTTCATGAAGTAATCTACAGAAGACCACTCCCATAGGATTCACATCTCCTGCTATAACACAGTAAGCACAGGTCTAGTTACTAATCCACCAGACCACCACTCCCACAGGATTTCCCAATTCCAGCTGTAGAAATAACATCAGTTAGAATTAGTTCCTCGTTAGTTGATACTTTTCTCAAACGTCTCCTCCATAAGAGAGAGGACTTGATCTAGTCGTGCTTGTTGAGAGACAGTGTGTCTAATAAACCAGTGCATAAGGTGGGGCAAGGAAGTAGGATAAGAGGACAGAACGTAAAGCACAATGATCATTAATTACGTACCGAATTAATTAAAAAGCTTCAACTTCTGTTTGAACATGTTATAAAATAGATTAACCACAATTAAAGCAGTGTGCTTACCAGATATACGCACTGTCTAAAGGAAATCCTTTTATGGAAGAGAAATCTGCTAAAGTGATCAAAATAGAGTTTTAATGTTATTTAAGATATTTAAGGCCCTTATCACCTCTAAATTTCACATAACCAGCAATCTCGGGGGCAAGGAAAGTAAAGGTGTAAAGGTCTCACTGTTTCTACCAATTTTATGTACGTTCACTGCTAACACTTCAAGATTGCACATGATGTCAGAATATTAGAAGGCAAAAGTCATGATGCTTCAACTCCTAGCTCTAGTTTACAAGTGACAAACCCTACTCACAATTGCATCAACCCACTGAGCTTGTTTAAAATGTTTTTACCAATTGAAGAAACAAAAAGAAGGAACACACAGCTTATAGAAAAATGGAATTGGAGATTGAAGGGGAAAGGGTCAAAAATGCCCCTCTACTTTCGTCTATTAGCTAAGTTTGTCCCTAGTTATATTAAAGGGCCAAATATGCCCCTGTCATTACCAAAGTATGCAAAAATAACCATCCGTGGATGAATCCCCCAAATTGACTTAAAAAATACCCAATTTACTAAATATACCCCCTCCCCTGCCCAATTTTATGCGACCCAAAACCTTGCAACTTAAAACCCTAGACGAGCAGAAATACAACTCCGGCAACCTCAAATCAGCTCTCAAGTACGCCAAGCGAACCGTCGACGGCGTTTCTGAAATGCTCACCGCTTTCAAAATCCTCTATATGGGCACCGTTCCGGTGGTAAACCCAACTGCTGCCACCGGCGACGCAGCAATCACCATGATTTTAGGCATATTTCATATCCTAGGACACCTCCAAGAACACCTCGTTAAAGGCTGCTACAATTATCACCAAATTCTCCTCGTGGATCTTCACAACTCTCCAATAACTAACAGAAGGAATTATTTCCATTAATGCCAGCAATTCTTTTCCAATTCAAACACTTCCAGAATCCAGCAATAAGTGCATCACAGCCAATAGTCCAATACAACCTCATAATTATCTCAAATTTCTCCAAACTGAATCTACAATTACTTTTGATGCCCACTCGATGCAGTTTATGCAGCTGAAGATAAACTGTAGAATTACCTAAACAAGAAAGAGTTAGGTGGGCTTTCGGTTGGGTTAGAGGGGGGACGGGTTATATTTAGTAAATTGGATATTTTAAGTCAATTTTAGGGATTCCGTCCATGTAGGGGTATTATTGCATACCTTGGTAACGACAGGGGCATATTTGGCCCTATGGTATAAACTAGGGACAAACTTAACTAATAGACAAAAGTAGAGGTGCAATTTTTTACACTTTTCCCGAAATCGAAACTAAAAAATATCAAACAATTACTGGCCTAGGGTCCGACAACCTTTCTCTCTCCTGATTTCAAAATTGGAGGTTTCAAAAGGAAAATTCAGTAAAATAGAAAATCATTCATCTAAAGGCTAAACGAGGAGCAAGCAACTACCTGCAGCCGTTCATAAGCTTTCTGCACTGCCAGAAACTTTTCCCTCCCCTCAGGATTTTTGTCTGGATGATACTTCATTGCAAGTTTTCGATATTGTCGCTTGAGTTTTTCTTCATCAATGTTCTCAATCTGCTTAGAAATGTTAACTGTCTCCTGTGATTGTCTTTTGGGAGCATCATCTCTTGATACCTCGTCCAAAGAAATCTCCAATATTTTGCAAGCCTCTTCTTCAGAAAGATCCATAGGTCTCCGAGTTAACTCTTCTCGCCACATAACCAGCAGGGATTGCAAGAATTCAATGTGTTCAACAATTGGCCAATTAGGAAAGCGAACTTCATCACATAAATTACGAAGATAATAACGGTGGCACCACATCTCATCCCTCAGCTCTGGATATGTCACAGGTGGCATGGGAGCATATTCATACAAAGAATGGCAATGCTGTGACAACTTCTGCGTAAAATCACCAAGATGCTGAAGGACCTGCAGAGATAGAGGTAAAGTTTAGCAAAAACTCACAATCTTGGAAAGGTGCAAGGAAGGTACAGCAAAATCCTGTTGATCTGCACAACCTGACGGATAAGATTTTCAGCTCTCATCTTGTGTGTCCAAATAATCTCAGGAGTGTCAGAATCAGAAACCATTGCCGCTGCAAATGCAGCAGAACCGCTACGTTCCAGAACATAGAGCAAGGATTCAGGTAAAAGTCCACCCAAAACACTGCGTTTTGCCAAAGGCAAAGAAGAGGAGACGGCAGCTTCTTCCCCTCCATGAAATGCTTGATGAACATGAGTCACTGAGAACAACTGAGCAATTGAGAGGAGATTGGATCCAGGATAAGCTAGAGCAAAGTAAAAGGCTCCAGTACTATATAATTTTATCATTGCCTTGGGGTTCCTAGTAACAATGGCCTTCAACAAAGCAGCTGCACCTTCTACAACACTCGGTTCTCCAGAGAGCATAGCCTATAAATTCGCCGTTTTAAAAGAAGAATCAAATGAGAGGAAGTTAAAGAACATCCGCATGTCACTCTATAAAAGTGTGATCCCAACCTGAGACTTAAGAGAACTATCAGAAATGAATAAGAGATAAATTCCATCTGGTACAAGCGTGGGTGAAGCTTAAAGCCCTTATATCCATTACAAAAAGGATAATTTTCGCATTGAATAGTAGTTCAGGTACTAAATACTTTCAATTAGTTAATCATGCTTGACTTTCCTAACTTAGACTGCCTATTCTGCATGAACCACCTCTTTCATTGAGGATGAACTTAAAGAATTTTGCAGTTTCCAAATATCGCATAATCCAACGATAAATTCAGAACCTGTCAGGACACAAAGTTCTAGAAGGATCATTTCCTCCACCTTATTCCTGAAAGTGTCAGAAATCTTTTGGTAAGTCAGACAGCCACAGCTTGGCCATCTCTCTCCGAGCATTTTCATGCATCAATCTTCTCGAATAGAATCCAACATTTTAAAAACAGCTAATTCTCAATTATTTCTTTTCCCACTCCCATTTCGAGCACTATTATCAAGTGATTTGAGGAGCATTAAATCTAGAGCCTTGACTGTTCAATCTTATGTGTCAATCCTTATGCTGAAAACACAAGCCCCAATCAGTTATTTCACTGTGGTATTACAACTTGGATAGAAGAATATGAATAAATATTCTATGTCTCTGCAAAACCTTTTACATGGACCATAGGGATACTGGAAAGAGGGAGAAAACAACTCAATAGAGCAGCATGGGATATCAAGAGGGCATTAAGGAATATTAAATGCTAGTTATGTAAACAGAGACAGAGCTGTTCAAATTGTTTGTTTACACCTTCACATTGACTTCTGAGCATTCCGATGGATATCTGGAATCTGCAACCTAAGTTTCTTATTTCAAAAAAAATTAAGTCATCCATGTTCTTGTCTATCAAGGAGAAAAATCTTAAAGAAATAGTATCACCTGTATCTAAACAAACCTTCTCCACAACTTTAGAAACCTTTTTACATACTACCACTAGAAGAAACCATGTTTAAACAGAATAATAGAATCAAGACATTTAAATAAATACCAATTCACACACACTAACTAATATAGCATAAAAAGAGAAGGGAAGGATAGATAAATGAAGTAGAAAAAGCAACACCTACGCCATCAATGCTTTCAGAATATATTTTAGAGGCCAGTTGTTCCTAATCCAACTTTTTTAGGACTCAGACGTAGTAGTTGTCGTCCTTCCAAGTCCACACAATAAGATGAAACTTCAAAATTTTGGTCAAATATAACCGCAATGATAACAAAGGACTCCTTTACTATAGAAAAGTGCACCAAAACAAGTCAAATATATTAACCTGAGCAATATGCGGAAGGCAACGTGGACTTGATAAGATTCGCTTGACCCTAGGTGTTGGTGTAACTATCTCTCCAGCATCATCTATATCTGAATGTGCCGCAACCATGCTTTGTAAAATGCTCAATGCTACTTCTCCTACCTGGAATGCCATTACCATTTTGAATGAGCACATAGGTAGTGGAATTAGAAGGATGTGACAAACTGTTACTATATCCTCAAATCCCAATATACGTAATATTTTCATACATGCAAAAAGAGGCTCCGACTGCTCCCTCCGTGATTAGACATAAATCAAACAAGTCCAGTCCGAGAAGATCATAGTACATCATTTGAATAAAAGACAACACAGCCAACAGAATATACACCTTAGCTTGTTTTACTGAAAATATAGCACAAATTCAAGCGAAGAATCAATGCTCCTTGCCCCAAACAGATATTCCTCGTCCATTTCCAGTCCATAATAAAATTTTTTCTCTTTCTAAGAATGCAAAGTTTTTCCAAATACAAAGTGAGATCCCTCCATTTTTCAGGCCATTACAAAAAGTCATCAGTTTCTCAGGTAACGGTTCCACTAAAGTATTCATCATTAAGGATTCATCACAATCTTAATTAATATTACAGTAAGAAGTTAACACCTACTAAGATCAATACAACAAAAATATGAAATTAGAAAAGAATCCTCTATCAACTTCAAGACCACTCAGTTCAAGTGTTACAAAATTTCGAAGTTCTTTTCAACTCTATTCACCGTTAAAATGGGATGTGGGAAATTGAAAAACAAGTTTTTAATTGTATCAAAATGAAAGTATTGTGATACCTGGGTTGGAGTGAGAACAGGAACTCGGACAGCCAAAGCCCACCTAAGCTCACGAATATCTCGCAATTTCTTCCAGTCTGGCATCCCAGTAGCCCAACATCTTGTGGTCCAATCTATTTCCTTTTTTGACCAGAGTCTCCTAATCGCATCCTTCTCCACTGGTCCAGCTTGCACACCATCCTTGTCAAGAAACATCCACTCCTTTAATGGTTCCATAAAAGCAGTAGCAGCAATCAAATTCGACTGCAGAGGTATAGCTGTTCTTTCTGAAGCTTCATGAACAACTGTTAGTAGATCAACAGCCAGTACACAGCCTCCAACCAAGACACATGCCTCTACATTAGTCAAAACCTTCATCAAAACCTGCACAAGTTGGGAAATATTGAAAGAATAAATAACACTCTCAAAGTTATATTCTTGCCAAATAATATTTTAATCAGACATGAAGGTGGAAATTAACTAGTGCTTGTCTGATTTATAGAACCATATAGACTCTCTCCACAACTAAATGGATTTCCAAGTAACAATTCAGGAGTCAATTCATTATAATTCCTGTAGCATTGCAACCTTTCAAAAGAATTACTCCCAACAATAAAGATGGCCCCACTTTTAACTACACATATCACATGACAGCAGCTAAGATAGCTTACATTTTTTGTTCACGCATGACAACACCTAAGATAGCTTACATTTTTTTGTTCACCATGTGCCATTATCTGTCAAATGCATTAAATCCATTTTCAAATATAAAGTGTGCCTGAGGAACAGTTATTACACGAGATCAGAGGAACACAAATTATAATCTTCAGCATCAGAAACTAGTAGAAAGTGAATGTGTTTTGCTCTCACAGAAGAAGTGCTTCCCTTTTATATCCAGAGATTATGAATTTCAAAAGTGCTATTGAGGAATATCTTACTTACATAGTGAATAAGTATTTCAATTGGATCACCAAATACATTTCGAGATTAACAAACAATTGGAATTGTTTCTTCTGCTTATGTTATGTGCTTGTTTCCACTTTTTAAATACTATCTCGGAAATAAGGTAATAAAATATAGTACTCCCTCAGACCCATTTTATGAGATGTTCGACTGGGAAACGGAGTTTAAGAGAGGGAGAAGACTATTGAAACTTGTGGTATAAAACATGAATGAGGGTAAAATGTGAAGTTTAAAGTTAATTGCTTTAATAGAATCTGTCATTTCTTTTTTTTTTTAAAATAACCGTGGTGTCCGGGCCAGCTTGCGCACACCTCCACTAATTCCACCGGATACCTACCACCTCCCACCAAGAACAGGTACCAGATAATTCTGTCCACCAAGATTAGGACAGATGGAAAGAAATCACTTAGTGTTTTTTGTCTCTGCTGAGGTCCGAACCTGAGATCTCATGGTTCTCACCCACTTCATTGACCACTAGGCTACACCCTTGGGTGCAATCTGTCGTTTCTTTTTGGTGCAGAGGAAAGTCTGTCACATAAACTAGGATAAAGGGAATAATATTTTCTGCTTCTTTTTTTACTTGAATACTGTTCCAAACATGGCATTTGAACAGACAATAACGTTCAACTATTTTAGGCAAGTTGGAACAAGTTTTCAGCACTATCCAAAAGCAATCTCATTTTTACCACGCCTCTGTTGTTAGAAATCATTTGAAACATGAATTCAAGTGGTAAGTCACTTTTCTCCAAGCTCTTTCATGAAAATGAAAAAGAAAAAGAAAGATCCTTTCCACCTTCTAGAACAGTTGATCAATCTCAAAGCTGTAAGGGGTTGTTTGGTCCACAATATAATACTGAAATGTAGTGTTGTGAAGAATAATAACAAGACTATACAACATTACCAGTTTTAAAAAATAACAATAATAACAAGACTAGTAATATACATTTTTTGACAAGTATTTGATTCATTTATTTAAAAATGTTCATAAACCAAATATCGGGTAGATTTTAAACTCTAGCACTATTGGTGCATCATTGCAGCAAACCGCAGTAGCACTAAATCAGTACTTTATACCAATTTATACCTAAAATATTTGACACTATTATACTAACAATATTATTCTCAACCATCACTATCACTAAGACAATGTACAAGTCAAATTAACATATAACTTAAAACATTGTGGGGATAGCAAAGAAGTAGAAAAAGTTCAACTGAGAAGACATCACCATTCTCTCAAAATTGGTCTATTTACAGTAAACAGGCTTCCAAATAGGCACTGGAAGAACCCAGACAATCCAATGAGAAGATTTTTAAAGAAACTAAAAGGCTTAATACACCATCAGCCCCTTATACTTGCCAGGATATTCCATTTAAACACTCGAACTAAGCCATGTTGCAATTGAACACCTCAACTCCTAATAAAGTGTTCCAATTAGACACTTCCAGGTTTTAAAAATTTTGAAAGTTTTTTGGTGTGTGGTCTCATTCGTTTATTAGGTAGTTAAGTTAACCACATAAAATATTGTCATCTCCTTTAACTATACACATTCGCCTCAATAAGTCATAAAGTCCGGGCGTTTTCTACTTGAGATTGATGCGTATAATTAAAGGAGATGATATTGGAGAACTTAACTGCCTAATAGACAAGTGAAACACGCGCAAAAGTTCTTCCTAAATTTCAACTGAAGATGTCTAATTGGAAGACTTTATTAGGAGTTGAGGCATTCAATTGGAACATGACTTAATTCGTGTGTCTAAATGGATTATCCTGGCAAGTTTAAGGGGCTGCCTATGTATTAACTATTAAGCCAAACAAAAATGGGTGGAAGCAAGGGTTAGGGAAGGAATGAAACATCAATTCAAAACAGAAAATAGACGACAAGATTCCAGAAATAAACTTGTTTCCAGATGCTAGATTAGAACCAAAAACTAAAATTTAGGATACCATCATAACGCATCTAATGGGCCCTCTTACAAGCAGGCTTCTCATTCTGAGATATAAGCCATGCTTTAGCAGGACAGTTACTAGAACATTAAAGTGACAAGGAATGGTTACACCAGCAACATGTCTATTTTCAAAAAAAGCAGAAAAAACATGTGAAATGCCAAAGCATAGAGGAACTGCAGACGAAGGACTCCTAACTGAGGCATATAGGAAGCAAGTCATTCATCATGCAGTAACGAGAGAGATCAGGTAGGCATTTTGGCGTGTGCACACACACGCACACACACACATATATTTTTGTTGTCCATTATATGAAACTCCCAACTTGAAATAGAGAATTTGAAATTAAATAACTTATTTAAGGAGTGTTTTCAAGTGAAATAATGGTTTCCACTCACAAGAGTGCAACTTCTTTTTCAAGTGAAATTTATGTCCAAACACAATTTCAGCTTCCAAATACTCTCTTTCAACTTCAACTTCAAATAGTCATTTTTTCAATTTGACCAAATTTTCCGAAAAAGACACTAGATTTTGTAACAAGAACATAAATCTTATAGGTGGCAAATAGGCGGGTTGGGTTGAATTTGAGCAGGTCAAAACTGAGTTAATAAATAGGTGGGTTATTGACCCGCCCAAATGTTACTTGGGCTGAAATGGGCTAACATGCAGGTCATAACCCAACCCGCCCAACTCTAATTAAGTTTTAATTGCTTTATTTGTTCTTTTATAATCTTTTGATAACTTATAAAATTAATATTTTTCTTTAGTATGACTAAATATAACATATTCACTAAAATAAAATGTCTTTTTGAAAATATTTTTAACAAGATTTTTCATGAATCAATTTGGGCTAGATATCAACCCAAACTTTGATGATCTGAAATGGGCTGAGCTAATAAATGAGCGAATCAATTATCAACCCAAACTTGAGCAAGTTGGGCAGATTATAATCTCATGGGCTGATTTTGCCACATCTAGTAAATCTTCATCATTCTAAAGAATTAAGGTATCCAACAAAAGCTTTCCCATTAATAAATTAGTCGTGAAGGTTCTTTATATCTTTTGTCACTAGGACCCATAATTAGCCCAATAAACCTCAAATTCTGTTTCCTTTTTCTTCCTTATACTTAGAAGAAGCAACTTCTTTCTTTTCCATGGGCAGGTAGTTTTACTTAAAGATCAACAAACAGCATTTGCTGTTTTTCTTTGTACACCTTATACTTGGAAGAACCAATCATATTTTTCTTTTCTGGCCATTTGGTGCTATTTAAACAATCATTAAATAGAAATACAATAATAATAAAATATTTGAGAAGCACCTTTAGAAGAAGAAGAAGACGATGCCGTAAAGCTCTATCATCAGTCCGGTCCAAGAGAACTGTAATATGTGCTGTGCCTTCAAATGAGCCAACTGTCTTGTAGTGTTGTTCATAAACAATTGCCATGGCCCGAGCACAGAGCTCCCTGACGGAGGAGCCTCCCCCTCCTCCAAAACCATCTAATCTTCCCATATCACACCAATCATCAGAAGCACCCAATTCATCAGGAATAGCACCATCCACGGTAAGCCCAGTGTCAGCATCACATAGAAACCGGTGATACAGTGCTCTGAAAAAAGCAACAGGGTCACGCAGGGGAAAATCTTGTGCCCTCCCACTTGTGCCACTTTCAAGAAGTAAACGCAAATAGTATTGACCTACGCAAACTTCTTTTGATAAGCTAGGATATCTAACAGAAAACTCTCTGTAGTTCCACGATATTTGAGGCGAACTATCTTGGTCGGTTATTGAGTCTCTATTTGCACCTCCGGAGACAATATCTTCGGAGCGTTCTTTTTCAACATCTAGATTATGAACCTCAGCCTTCAATGACTCTCTTAATTCCTGCCTGGTCCGCTCATTCCAAATTAAGTCAGCACGGTTATGGTCAAGACTGAAAGCTCTCCAGAATTCTGGCCAATTCAGTAACAACCTTCCACATCCCACAGGTGCATCTTCGACCACTACTTGTGCAGGAGCTGGAAGGCCTGTATCCTGGGAAATTGCACTAACATCGGAATCCACAGCATTTGCAACATTTGATTCAACCAAGTAATGTGTACTTGTTGAAGGACCATCAGGAGCAGCAATGGTTGATGACTGATCAGTTTGAGGAACGGCAGCAGCTGACAGCTCACCTTGGAAGCATTCACCTCCATCCCCAGCTGAAGAGTGCATGGTTGGCACCTGTCCAGAGATCAAATCAACAGCAGCCCTTTGATAACCATCAGAAATTCTGAAAGGGACAGCACTTACAGGAGCTTGCTCGCTAACTTCAGAGTTGGGCAAAGAATTCCCTTGAGATGTGATCCCTTTCCCAGGATGAATCCTCCTTTGCTGAAGTAACCGTCTGCGTCTCCTACTCAGCAATGAATTTTCCTGGTCAGATACACCTTCAACTGGAACCCCATTGGATCTAGTGTGCAAATAAGCAACAAGTCCTGGAGGCAGAACTCTAGATAACACATCAAGAGCAGGTTGATAAGAGTCAGCCCAAAGAGCCACAAGTTGCCTGCTAACTTCACGTCGCTCACCAGCAGGAAGGTAGAGTGCATGCAACAAATGCCGCAATAGTGCACCATCTCGCAGAGCAGCGTCACGCATTGATTCTGCTGCAACTGCATCTTCTTCAGCAATTGTTCGCATAATAACAGCTACTGTTTCTCGGACACTTTCGGCAGGATGTCCAAACAATGCAAACAGCTGGCGGCGCAAACCAGCTACTAGACGTAGCAACTCCACAAACACTGTATACTGGGTTGTTTCTCCATGTGGTTCACAGACCATTGCCTCAAGTACCTCAACAACAGACATTGACAATAGTGGTGACACTGATACAGGCCTTAACCGATTTACCAGAATTATAAGATTACTTTGTTGAGCGAACAGCACAGACTTGGTATGCATTATTGTTGCATGCCATTCACCTTTTGTATCAGTATGCATATTAGTTTCCCCTGGACCACCACCAATAAGTACCGCCACAAGGCCTGCAGTTTCACCAGCTACTCCTTCAGACCCATTTCTAAGTAGACCCATTATACGACCAACAGCAGCAGGAAAAGACATCACATGAGAAGCAGCACTTCTTGATGAGAGCAGCCTACGCAAACAAGAAATGAAACCCATCACTGTAGCAGCAGCTTTAGGAGAGGGTGGGGGCAGTGATGGTGACTCTGGTGGGAGATTGGGAGCAGCCGGAAGCATTGTAATCAAAGCCATTAGCGTCACCTCAGGTACTTCAATACCAGAAGGTACTCCACCATATGGAATACATGCATTAAATTCTCGTATCCTGCGCCATAGTTTTGCTCTTGATCCAGGAATAGATCCTCCCTCGGACACAGCATCTTTAGCGGCTGCCGCCAAGTGTTTTAAATGCATAGTTGCAGTTTCCAAGTCAGCAACAGGTTGTTGTGAAGCAGAAAATTTTAAGCAGAATCTGCCACATGGGGGATCAATTCGATGACCAGGCATTGTTAGCCTTGGTAGCACCGGAACGGGACACTGGCGCTACACAAAACAAACCTCTATATAAACAAGATTTGTAAAGCAATACGACTTAAGCAAATCCATGTATTCAATGATGTCTAAATGTGTGAGAATGCATTCAATCTGACCCCTTGGAAAGGGCAAAAAACTATTAATGACCAAGAAGAGCATGTCCACTTACTTCTGTTTGCAAAACATCACGAACTGCTGCAAGTAAGTTATCACGAGACGTGCTAGCATATACCTGAAGAAAAAAAGGACATAAGACAAAGTCTAACAAACACAAGTAAATAAACAAAAATGACATCTAGAAAAGCCAGAAAGACACACATGAATTGGGCATCCATCATTAAATTCAATTGCAAACATCTGGGGCTCCTCAGCAAACCGAACAAGGGCACCAACAGCAGACAGAGGACGTACAACAACTGCCTGCAAGCATTTGTTTGAATGTATTAGTAACTTTTTTTATGAAATCAAACAAAAAGAGCATCATAACAGATTCCTAAAGTAGGAGATTAAGCAGGACATAGATTTCCCCCCTCTACCTAGTACTAGGTTGGGAAACAAGGTAAATGTAACTAAGTGACAAATCTGCAGTAATAGCTCAAAAGCTATCACCCATATTGCTCAGTACTTTAGGTCATCATGTCCATGGACAATACCTCTTAGCCATGCCACAAAATTATAGATAATTCGGTACTGCAAATTATGAGATCACTTGATTGTATATGTTCTGCTGAAGTTGAACTTCTAAAAAAAATTCTTTTTCTTCTCACGATGAGAAAGGTAATGTTTTATTAATGAGTGGCAAAAAGTACAAGAGAGGAAGAAATTTCCGTCTATAAGTTAAAAAGAGTACAGGACATAAAACATAGAGTAAAGATCAGATAAAAAGTGCTTGTTCTACGCCATAAATAAAGGCTCCTCTAACATCTAGATTTGACATGTAAGATAATGTCTCTCCTATCACTAAGACATCTGTTGTTTCTCTCCTGCCATATGTTCCAGAAAATGCAAGTAGGAATTGCCTTCCAATACTGTCTACGGTACTTATAGGAGTACTATTCATACCATAGAAACTTTTAAGAATTGCTATGGTAATGGTTTTATTAATGATTACCCGAAAATACAAGAGAGGAAGAAATTTTTGTCTAAAGATTGAAGGAGTACAGGAGATCAAACAAAGAAACAAGATATAGATTAAATGCAAGTTTTATGCCATAAATAAAGGCTCTTCAAACATCTAGATTTGACATGTACGATAATGTCTCTCCTATCATTAAGACATCTGTTGTTTCTCTCCTGCCATATGTCCCAGAAAATGCAAGTTGGAATTGCCTTCCAATACTGTCTACTGTACTGAGACTAGTACTGTTCATACATAGTAACTTTAAATTACTATGTTTTTTGCTTTTCAGCCTGATTGATTAGTGGGAATAGAAATTATATCTTAAAGTTTTAAATAATATACAGAATGAGTTAACCACAGATATATACGTAATCTTCCATGTCCAATACCCTATCTTATGAATGATCTTATGAGCTAGCCAATAATAGGACAAGGTTCCTGTAGTGCATGCCATTTGCAGAAGAGATGATTTTAACAGACAAGAATAGCAAGGGAATCAACAAAATTTGAAACTATGAAGCACTCTAGAGAGCAGAGGTTTTTGAATTAAGGGCAAGTAGACACCAGATAGAATATATGTACATCAAGTTTCCCCACAAGATGAGAAGTGAAATGAGATTAAACAAGATTGTTGCAACTAAATGCAAGCACTTCATATATCCAGACTCGGTCTTTGATATAGTAGTGTGATAGATGAAAGATTCAGCATATATAAATAAACTAAAATGGATGAATTGGAGGAACACTAAGGAATAGTTAGGTAATAGGAACATAACTAACAAAATTGAAGGCCTATGAAACCACTGTAAACCCACGATACTATATGGAGTGAATATGGGGCATATTCACAAGATGAATATGGTAGAAATATAGATATAAGACGAATATAATTTCACATAAGATTGAACCTGATTAGAATAATCACATCCAACAAAGGGTTCAAGTAGCAATCAGTAACACCCTGTTTAAGTGATTGCTCCTCGTTTCGTGTTTTAAGACTTTGGATAGGTTGGTATTATGATTTGGGACTTGTTGCATGGTTGGACTGGGCCGAGTGGCTTGGGTGGGTTTTGGCACCATTTCTACAAAGTTGGATGTTGTAGGAATCACTGTAGCAGTCCCTATTTCGGGCAGCAGTGCTAAAGTACTTCTCAACTGTAGCCAGCAATGCTGGAGCCACTTTCCAAGTGCAGCAGACAATGGCTTCCAGCACTGCTGAATTTACTATCCGGATATAAAAGGCTGAGTTGAAAATTCCTTTTCATTCTTCACCATTTTGAGACTTGGGGAGCTCGATTTTGAGAGGTTTAAGCAAGGACTTCATCTACAAGTTTGGGGTAGTTATTCAAACCTAACTTTGAGTATAAATCATGAGTTTGCCTTAAGATTTAACATCTAAACATGGAATTTGATGGGTGAAATAGGGTATTCATGGCATAAGCCCTAGAATCACTAATTTGATTATCTTTGCACACTTAAATGAACTCAAAATAAAAATCTAAGCATATATTTGAACTCGTGGAGTTATGGGTAACCCAAATATGAATTCTGTTTTGGGGTTTGACCATGTGGGCTCAGGGTAACCTTTGGTTGACATTTAGTTGACTTCGACTTAGACAACATATTAAATTATGGAATTGATTCCAATGACATTGTTTGACGCTGTTAAGTATTATTTTGAATACTATGTCAAAAAAAGTATTATTTTGATTATAGTTGAGCTGTCTGAAGGATTCCTGGCATGGATAAGCTATCTTGGAAGGTTAAAGCTTAGCTTGGATTGAAGTAGGTTAAAATTTTGACCTCAATGAGAGAATTTTCCGAAACTAAACTTGCTTTTAATATACTAGGTATATGGGGTACTATATATACAACGTGACAAGTATATATGTGGATACCCAATAATATGTAGGACATATTGTTGCTGCTTGTTGTGCCTAACTTGCCAAATTTGTGACATGACTAAATATGCTTTCTATATATGTCAGTACTGTATAATGTTTTATAGAAATGCCACAATTGCATGTTACTCAAAAACCCAAGAACCACAACAAAACCAAAAAAACAATGAATTTTATCACATGAGTTTCATCTGAAAACACAGATAGTTTCAGCTAGAAGGAAATTCTTGGATCACAGTAAAAGAACCAAACTTTGAAACCTCCATCACACTAAAACAACTTACTTCCCTAATGCAATTAGCTATCCTATCCCCATATATTGTTTCATCCCCCTACTCCCCCAAGCCCCAGTCACCACCAACTTCTCCTCATCTCCCGAGCGCTAGCAGTAGTCAAGCCACCTCATTTGATCCTCGGAAGGTCATACAGGGCCCTCTTCTTCCTCTTCCTCTTAATCTCTACATTCATTTTTCTGATGAGGCAATAAGTTATCATTAAAGGCATTAACAAGATGCAAATAAAAAGTGAATACAGCATGAAAGAATGTGACTGCTCATGTACAGCAAAAACCTTATGAAATGACTAGAGAGCAGACACAATCCAAAAATTGTTCACAACTGACTACAAGGGCCTGATTAAACCGACAAAAAAGGTTAAACAAACATTTAGCTTTAAGAGCATGTATTGAAGTTGATACTCCATCAAAGCATCTACTATTCATTTCCTTCCAGATGCACCAAAGATAGAAGCAGGAATCATAAGCCAAAATTTTTTGATGGATTTGCAAACTTTCCATGAACACCTGCTTTCACAAGCATCCTTAATACTGTTAGGTATGACCCAAGTAAAGACCAAAAATTGAGAAGAACATTCTCCACATATTTGCTGCAACTGTACAATGGAGAGAGATGCCTCACACTTTCTGCCTCCCTCTGGCACATATAGCATCTGTAACAATTTGAATTTTCCTCCTACTGAGGTTATCTTGTGAGAGACAAGCTTCATGTAGGGTGATCCAGGTGAAGCCAATCACTTTAGGGGGGAGTTTCGTCTTCCAGATTAGCTTTCACACCCGATCATCAATCAAGTCCTTATTAGAGCATAGAAAATTATAGCCTTCTTTGACAACGAAGTTCCCATTTTGTTGATTACCCCAAGTCATTCCGTCTCTTTCCTGTGGCTAGATTGAGACCAGTGCTAGTCTTGATTGTAGCTCCAGATAGTCATCAAATTCGCAATCTTTAATGTTTCTCCTTGCCTGTAGGTACCATGAGTTGCCTTGCCATATCTGTCCAATTCCGGAATCTTTGTTGTTGGCCAGAAGATACAAGTTAGGATATTCATCTTGCAGTGGCAATTGTCCTTAACCACTTATCTCTCCAAAAGAAATGTGAGCTTCGTTTCCCAATTTGATTAATGAATTGGCCTGAAACTCACCCCACATGCTTGAGATGTGTTTCCAACGGCCAGTGCCCTATGATAGCCCACTTCATCTAGCACACCAGTGGCATTGCTTTCCATATGTTGTTGCGATCACATCTTTCCACATCCCAAGATTCTCTAAATTGTATCTCTATAGCTATTTCATTTGCATGCTTTTATAGTGTAGAGTCGGATCTTTTATGCCCAAGCCTGCAAGCTCCTTTGGTGGAACTACTATTTCCCATCTAACTAGATGAAACTCGTGGTCCTGACTCTTCCCTTCCCATAAGAATGATCTTCTAATTTGCTCGAGTCTCTCTTGCACTTACACTGTTATAGGAGATAGAGACATGCAGTATGTTGGTATATTGTCCAAAACACTATTGATCAGTGTTATTCTGCTCCCAAAAGAAAGATATTGCATTTCCCAGGAAGCTGGCTTCTTTTCAAGTTTCTCCACAATTTCATTCCATATATCTGTTGACTTGTATCGATACCCTAATGGAAGCCCCAAGTAGGTAGTAGGGAAAATACCAATTAGTTCTACCCATTATCCTACAAATTAGGGACTATGTTAACCGGGTAGATGATGCTTTTCATCCTATTCATATGTGGTCCAGAGATAGCTTCAAATAACATGTGTTAGATTGAGGTAGGGACCTATGATATGGCTGCTCCACAAAAGATGAAGGCATCACCTGCATACAGTAGATAAGAAACTATCAATGGGTTCCAATTGCATTGCTTATTTTGAAACCGTCCAGCCAATTTAACGGGTTTGCCTTGTCAAGCATTTTGCTGAAACCCTCCAAAGCCAAAATGAATAAGAAAAAGGACAGTATGTATCCTTGTCTCAATCCTTTTTGTAGGGAAAACAAACCAACAGGACCACCATGATCAAAACAAAATACTTCACTGTTGTTACACAAAATTTCATCCACCTTATCCACCCTACACAAAAGCCCATCTTTTTTAGAAGGCTAAATAGACTACAACCTAGTCGAAAGCCTTTTCTATACCAAGCTTGAATACAAGAACTGACTGCCCAAATTTAAGCTTCCAATCCAGTACCTCATTGGCTATTAATGCAGCACATCTATGCTTTGCCTTGATCTGACAAAGGCATTTTGATGACCTGAAACAAGTTTCCTTAACACTTTCTTTAGTCTTTCAGCCAAGATTTTGAAGGCAATTTTATAGACACTAACGATTAAACTGATAGGTCTCTAATCTCTCAATCCTATTGCACCTTTCTTTTAAGAATTAATGCAATAAAAGATGCATTACATTCCCTGACCAACTGACTAGTCTGATAAAAATGGTGAAGGCACCCACAATGTCTTGCTTGAATATCCCCCATGCTTTTTGATAGAATGTCATTGTATACCCATCTAGACCTGGAGCTTTATTTGGTGCACATTCTTTAATGACTGCCAGAACCTCTACTATGAATGTTCTCTCAAACCACTCCTTTTCTCCCCCTGTGATTGATTCAACCTCTTCAAGGTCTCCCAAGTCTCAGTTTCAGTATTAAGATTTCGGTAAAAATTAAGAATTTCATCTTTGATGTAATCTTTATCTTCAGTAATTGCATCTCCCACTTTCAGCCTATCAATTTCATTTGTTCTTCTATTGGAATTATCTTCCGGAAGAATTTAGTATTTTGTCCCCTTCTTTGAGCCACAAGCATCTAAATTTTTGCCCTCCGGGATATTTCTTCTGCTTAGGCCATTTGTTCAACTTCCAAATTTAATCTTATGAATTTGGCATTCTTCTCCTGTGATTGTGTTCTGCCTTCAGTGTCCTGTTGCAGTGTGACCAAGTCTGCCAAAGCTTTCTTTTTCTTGAGACCTATCATGCCCAATTCCTCCTTGCTCCACTTGGTGAGATCCTTTTTGAACAACTTGAGTCTGCGCAAGAATGAAGTCTAGATTGCCAACGACTGCATAGTTTTGCCACCATGCCCTGACTTTTTACAGGAACTCCTCTACTACCAACCACATATTTTCAAATTTGAGTTAAGGGTTGGAATTGCAGCCTCCATTTTCTAGCATGATAGGAATATATTGTATGGCCCAAAGTTAAGGCCGGTCAAGAACTCTCATGTTCAGAAGATGAAAGTTGTTGAAATGAGAATGTCGCGATGGAAGTGTGGGCATACTAGGAGATATAGGATTAGAAATGAGGATTTTTGGGACAAGCTGAGAGTAGCTTCAGTGGAGGACAAGATGCGGGAAGTGAGGTTGAGATGGTCCAGACATGGGAAGAGGAGATGTCCCGATCCCCTAATGGGAAGTGTGAAAGGCTGTTGAGGGATGGCTTCAAGAGGGGTAGAGGTAGGCCGAAGAAGCCTTGAGGAAAGGTGATTAGATAAAACATGACGAAGTTTCAACTTATCAAGAATATGATCCTAATAGGAGATTGTTGAGGACGCGAATTAGGGTAATAGGATAGCAAGGAGTAGAGCGTTGTTTAGCAAATCCACCCATACTAATAGTCCTAGTATTACTCCTATAGTGTCTTGCTCGTAGATCCCTGATATTATCTATTGTTTCTTGAACTTTGTGTATCGTATTAATTTTACTTCAGATAATGTTTGACATGCTTTATTTTATCCGTTATTTCTTTTTCTGGATTGTTTTGATTTGTTTATCCTTGAGTCAAGGATTTGTCAGAAATAGTCTCTCTGCCTCTGAGGTAGGGGTAAGGTCTGAGTATTTTGTTGTTGTACATTGGGAAGAGCCAGTTGACTAATTTGGTTGAAATTATCATCCCATTTAGATGAGACCAAGAATCTGTCTATCCTAGAGGCTTGGATAGGATCTTCCCCTTTAGTCCATGAGTAGAAAGCTCCTTGTAAAGGAAAGTACACTAAACAAAGGTCTTAAATTACATCTAAGAATGCTGGCATGGCCCTGGATCTCCTCACACATTAAAATCTCCACCTACCACCCATTGTTTTTGCCATAACCTCCTGATCGCCCCTAATCCATGCCATAGTTCCTCCCTTTCAGTATTGGTATGAGGTCCATGTACACACACACACACACCCCAAAAGCACCTAGTAAAGTTCTCATTTACATTTCCCAACATGCAGGATAAAGAGTAAATCCTCAGGTGTATTTGACAACATTTCCACTATCTTTTGTCCCAGATGATAATAATCCTCCTCTTGTTCCACTTGCTTTAAGTTCAGCACACTTGTTGCCCCATACCTTTGTGGAGAGATTCCTGGTCCATTCCTCTATCTTGGTTTTCTGAAGATAGAAAATTTGGGTTCCACTCACTGCTAAGCAACTTGACAGTAACCATTTGTTCACTCTCATTCATCCCTCCGATGTTCCAACATAGTATTTTGACTTTCATCCTGAAAAAAGATTGGTATTTCCTACCCCTGTTCCTTTCAACCCATCATAGTTTACCAAACAAATTAATCTCTTGGCTTCATTTTCCCCCATTTTCTGTCTTAGTCCCCTTTCCCTTTGTGCTACTGCTCTTTGTTTGTTGTCGCCTCTTACGCTCCATTCTCAAAATCATGTCTGGAGGTTCGTGTTCAAAACCATTGATGTGTATCCCGAACACTTTGCATGCTTTCCCATCACTACTTTTGTGCACTTGAATGTTTCAATTAGTGAAGGATCCTGAATTCTTTGATAAACAGAGTCGTACCATGGAAGAGATGGACAATCGGTGGGAGAATAATGTCTGAGTTCAGAATCGTATGCTAGTCGGTGTAAAATTCCCATGTCGGGCCAGTTAGGAGAGGAGAAAGAGGCATCTTCTCTGCTTCGTCATCTACATCCAACTGCTGCTCCAAGAGATCTCCTGCTTCCAACCGGGTCGCGTGATTATGTGCATATTCATAATGAGCCACTAATGTTGTGGGACTGTTCTACTAAAAACCATTTGAGATGGGCCTTTTAATTTCCAGTATCAATTAAGCCCTAATACTTGTAATTTCCTTTTACTTTTCCCTTTGCCAATTACATAATAGGCCCGATCCAGACCTTTAAAATTTGATGGTCCAGGTCGTCCAGCAATCTCCTGTTTGGAAGGACAAACCAGCACCAGTTCTTTTAAAGAAATCTCTAAATCTATTGTTAAGAGCTTATATTGCATTGTGAGATACTCGGGATAACCTTGCAGTCCTTACATAGACTTCTATCACACTTTTTAAGGAGTAAGTAATCTATCTGAGTCTTAACCACGATATCAAAGACGGTCACCAAGTGATTCTCCTCCTTCGGGAAACTCGAACTAGTTATCACTAAATCAAAAGCTTTAGTGAAGTCCAAAAGCGAAACTCCTCCTTTTATCCCCAAAAACCAAAACCCCCATGTACATCATCATAACCCTTTGAAATTATCCTGATGTTGCCATCGAAATCTCCTCCTATGAATAGCTTCTCGATGTTCGGGATACCCCCCACAACCTTGTCCAAATCCTCCCAAAACCGCTTTTCAACCTCCTCATCCAAGCCGGCTTGCGGTGCTTATGCACTAATTATGTTCAAGGTAAATCCTCCCATCACTAGCTTAATCACCATCCTATAGTTCACCCTCTTAACCTCTACCACTAACTCCTTGAGATCCCTATCTACTAAGATGCCTACTCCATTCTTATTCCTTGAGCCCCTTGAGTACTACAACTTAAACCCATCAACATCTCTAGCCTTAGTTCCCACCCGTTTGATCTTCTGGACACAAGCTAAATTGATCTTCCTTTTCTTGAGAATCTTCACTAACTCAATAGACTTCCCCGTCAAAATCCCTATGTTTCAAGACCCAATTCTCAGCCTATCGACTCCCTTTTCACCATTGACCCCAGCCACCAACCCCACCCAAAGACATGTTCGTACTCTACCATCATTCACCAAAGCCACAATAATCTATAAACTGCTACAATAACGCTAGCACAACAAAGAGTGTTAAATAAATGAAAAGGCACTAACTGTTAATAAAGATATCAACGAAAGAAAGTCATCAAAACAAGTTTGTAACAATCTAAGGTTTACTAAAATTAACATTAAAACAAGCAAAGGGTCCAAAATTTATGGCAGAATACTGAAACTTTAGGCAAGAGTGGAGAACAAAGACAAGTAAGCAACCCTGATGTAAAAATAGCAAATTGAATAATTCCACAATAGGAAATCTGAAGAAAGCAAAGAAGGTTGCTTACATAATACTTGCACATGATTTTTTTTTAACCATGGTGTATAGGTCCACTTGCTTACACCTCGACTAATTCAACGAGATACCTGTCATCTCAGCTACCTGATAACTCTATCTACCAAGGCTAGGGAAGAAATTACCTAGTATTTTTGTCTCTGCTGAGATGCACATGATATATTTTGGAAGAATGCTTTTCATATTGACCCTCCGCACTACTCTGTGGGGGGATCAATAGTACTTACTTAGTACTCCCGTACTCACCCCCTTCCTTTCTAGCCATATTCGGATCTGAGCACCAGTAGAGCCCGTGAGTGAGAGCTTGACGCTATTCCAGGAATGAGCTACCAATCTTGTTCGTGGTAGCTTAGGGTTTTTAATTTTGTTTTCCCATACTCAAGAAAGTTTATGCTTCGGCTTTGATATAGTTGATGCACTTTTCTATTCCTAGTAGCTCATAACTAATCTGTACAGGTCCTTGTGGTTGTACTATAGATTTCCGCACTTGTATCAAATTATGATTTTCATTAACTATTTAATTTCCCTGATACTCTTATTAACTATAATTGGCAACAACGTGAACGTCATTTTAACTATTTGGTTCGCCTAATGGGGGTGTTGGGTTCCAATTACACTTTGGTAAATTGGGCCGTGACACATACAAATTTAGTTTAGATATTCCCCCACATAGACGTCCAAACACACCGATTCGTAGGTGCATCAATGTAACATTGAAGATGAAAAAAGGGGACAAGGAAAACTTAAATCAAATGGATTGTCTCTATACACTAGTCTCTTAAACTCAATGCAAATTTAGTTAAAAACATAATACACTAATAGCAACAACCACAACATACCCAGTGTAATCCCACAAGTGGATCTAGAGAGCGTGGTGTGTACGTAGCCTTGTCCCTACCTTGTGAAGGTAGAGAGACTGTTTTCGATAGACACTACACTGATAGCAAAGAATTCATATAGATGACACCAACTGACTGTGATTAGAACCTATTTGTTTTTACGGCAGTCTTTTATTCTACCAAGTGACTCAAATAAGTTTACAATTAGAGAAGAACTCTAACTTTAGAAAACTCCAAATCTTACCTTAAATACATTATTTAGTATTGAAATAAAATGGATCTAAACAAAGAGAATAGGAACAGAGGATTAATATAGCTAAAACCAATCGTACGGGATTGAGTAGTAGTTGATTGATATGTTAGTTGTCTTGCCTTCTCTATGTATGCTATTGAACCACGCAAGATGCAAACTTTTCAAATGATACATAAGTTTTTTTCTTTTGCTAGGAGGGGGCAAGCTGAGAGTATTAAGAGTAAAGATTTGTACGAGAAAAGGAGAAGAGTCTCAAACATAAAATTCTTGGAAAAACAAATAAGCAAAAGAATATCCAGCTTACTTCATAGTTCTCGGGTCGTCTTTCCACAAGTGAGACCTTTGTGAGTATGAGTTGACGAGATACTGCATCACCATGTTCTCCGAGGCCCCCTTTTGGGCCAATAGACAAACTTACTCCTGGAGTATTCAAAGTCCCCCTAGCAGCAGAGCGCAATCTTGTTACTAACCAAGCTCCACAAGGAGTTTCATCTGCCCCAACAGCTTCTTTAGCTGAATTTTGACATTAATGTAGTCAAACAAATAGGATGACATTCTGTCAGTACTCAGTACAAGTATTTCACAAGAAGAAAGTGAGTAAATGTATAATTATTCTCTCAAGAGATACCTCTCCTATTTATGTACTCCGATACAGTCAGAGCTTGAGAACTGTCAACAGTTAATCCCACACCCACCATGGATGTTGCAGTTTTAGTCTGACCAAAAGATTTAGCAAATTAAACATCATAAAAAGATGACTAGAGCATGATAAAAACTCATGGTTCAGAAAGTCCCATTGGATGAGAATCATCCTAATCTAGAGCTAAAAGTTAATGACTAGGAGAGTAATGCAAGGACAAATTTATTACCAGATTTGATATGATGGCAGCATTGGTAGTTCCTGAAGCAGCTTGGAAAGCTTTTGATTTTCTTCCATAGAGCGAGCAAAGAACAAAACCTCCCTGATCTGTATTTTTCTTACCATAAGGGTCAGATAGTAGGATAATTGCAGGAGAGCCCATATCTCTGAAGTCCAAGCACCAACGAAGTTCTCCAGTTTTTAATTCAATAAGCTCAACTCCTATATAAGTAATTTTCAACTTCTGCACCCCCAAAGAGGAAAAGGAAAATCATCATTGTCTATTTTCTTTACAGGGCTGTGGTTTTGGAAGGAAAAGAGAAGGGTGAGAAACACAACCAGTAGAGTCTCTATCATACAAAGATTCCAGTATTAGTGTATACTTTACTAAACACATCAAGTTGACCCAGAGAAAGCAAATAGACTAGGATAGCAGATCATCAAAATCAATACTGCCAAAGCATAAAGAGAATTAAGCAGCAACGATCAAAAAATCCTATTCCTCTCTGTGGGTTAATATATCAAGATCAGGCTATTAGCAGCAGAGAGCAGAGATCAGGACTCAAAATACTGTTGAAAATGAAAGAACATAACCACCTGCCACTAACTCCTTACAACATGATGAACAAGAAAGCTAATAACACATATTCTGCCACCAATGCCTCAAGATGGATTTTGGGAGATGAGCCAAATCTTGAAACGTAAAAACAAAAAAGAAAATTAAAGATTATCTTTTACAATTCGAATGGACAAGCCTTTGGAATTTTAGGCAATTTACTAAATAATATCGTCAAGTACAACTTCAAAGCATTCTGTAATACAATTAATGAACATTATAACATACAGCTAACAACGTTAATAAGCAGAGAAATAAGTCCCTTGCTCATTAAAAGATATAAATGTGTCTCACATACAGGTACCAGACACCTGAGACCCCAATTACTGCCTAGAATGTATAACCAACTGGGATAGCAAATGGGACATTAAACAACTTCACTGGCAGATGTTTTATATGCTCAGCAAGAAGTATTCCAGTAATCAGTTGATCTTACAATAACCAAAACAAACTAAAAAAGAGAAGGAAAAGAGACCGGCACAGAGCAAATTTTCAAACACTACAATCAATATAGAAAGTGACAACGTCCTATGGGTAAATGGGCTTGATCTATAAGTTTGAAGCAAGATATCGTCTTTATACACGAAAGTAGATTGGTGCTTGCATCCTAGGATATTTTGGTTGCACCCAAACTTAGCCCATTTCATCATAAGCCAAAGAGTTACCCGCTCAAATCCCCATTATAGTATAAGTAATAAAAAAAAATTTGATAACCATGGCGTACGATATGACTTGTGAGCATCTCGACTAATTCACAAGTACCTACTACATCACACCAGTACAGGTACCAGTAACTCTGTCCACTAAGGCTTCGATAGATGAGGAGAAATCATCTAGTGATTTTTGCCTCTGCTAGGAATTGAATCTAAGACCTCATAATTCTCAACCCCTTTTATTAACCACTAAGCCACACCCTTGGTTGCTACTTGATAGTAATAATTGTCCAAGTTGATAGATGCTACTGACTGAAATAAGCCTATATTAAGGTAGATTTACAATTTCTCAAGCTCAACGATGCATCATAATCATTTCAAGCCAGTGTTGTTCTCAACTAAACCCAAGTACTTTAGTCTACTTTCCTGGTTCAGTCCAACATATAAGGTAGACAACTTTTCTGGTTCAGTCCAACATATAAGCACTACTCCCTCCATTTCAAAATAAGTGGTGTTTTTCACCCCTTAAGAAAACTACTTATTTCTAGGAAGTAAAATGTACTTTTACCCATTTACCCCTAATAAATATCTTGAAAAAGATGCAACTCTTTATTATTTTCTTGGTTATGTAAAACTCTCTCCACTTAAATAGGGGTAAAATTGGAAGAACATCATTAATATCTTCTTGATTATGTAAAACACCACTTATTTTGAACAATATCAGAAGGCTAAAACACCACTTATTTTGAAACGGAGTGAGCATTAGAGACACATCATTTCATCAGATATTATAGCAAAAACAGTAACACTAATCATTTGTTGCAAAAATTTTAAGAAATAGACTAGAACTAGTCAATTTACCAGGCAGCAAATAAGCTGTCCGCATGTACTTCCCAGGACTTCCCACCTTAATGATATACATTTGCCGCCAAATATTATAAAAGATACACTGAATGGAAAGGTCAAAAACAACTTAAAAAGCCAATAGATAGGATAACCAGTAATTAGCACTAAAGATATAGGGGGTAGTGAACGATCCTACAAAAGCATGGGATCATCATTTCCTCACTTAACCTATCTTATTATTCCTCTATCAACTCAAAATTGGTGTTCTAACAACATTCCACTACCTTTCTTTCCGGGTAAGTACATTTTGATAGGGAACACTTTGTTTTAACTAATATTATGGTTCCCTGTATGAATTCTCACTGTAAGACATAATATTTTTACGAAGCACCAATTGGACGAGTATTGTTTTACATAAGTCAGCTGATGGTCACAAAAATTTAAGGGAACAGGGTCGGGTCAAAGCATCTACCACAGAAACAATTATCTACAGCTAATACCATAAGACTGCTAGCCATTAAAATCACACGAGAAGGAAAACACTTACAAAAGGAACCCATTCTGAAGTCCTCCTCTTTAGATGCAAGACAGGGAACTCTCCCACCACTGCTAGCTTATTCCACCTTATTCTATGCAACTCTGTCAAAATGCTCGCTCTATACTTGGAAGAAAACTTCATAGCCTTGAACTTCCCGCGGCCATCAGTCCTCACACTTATGGTAAACTCATTTGAATTGTCATCCCTCCCAATAATAGGCGCCGCACCATCATAATCACTCCCAACATCGTACGAGTTAGTCACTGATAATGTACCTGGTTCCAGTGTAATCAAAGTGAAATTTGATATGCAAAAAATCCTTTTGTATCGACCTCGCCATGAGTGTTTCACAACCATGTAACGGGCCAAGTACTCGGGCTCTTCGGAGCCATGAGAGGGTGGAGCAGAATAAGAGGATGTGGATTCAGAAGGCGCTTGCTGGTTGTGGTGATCAGAGGCGTGGCGGCTGACAAAATCCATTTGAGGAAGGTATTGAAGAGAGTAAGGTTGTGGTGGACTAGGGCGCAGGAAAAACCATATTCCCGAAGCACCGGCCGGCCCAGCCGATGACGGTCTCTGCCGAGACTGATTGGCACCCAGCCTTCAAAGTCAACAACTTCAAAAGTTCCACAGTTTTTTTTATTTTATCAAACCCCAGCACTCAAAATCCAAACTTTCATGGCAATTCCCAAAATTTACAGGTATATGCCTCCAATTAAAGACCTACAGGACAAAGTACAAAACCCCAATGATCAATAATCGGAAAAAACCAATCTTGAATTCAAACAGACAACCTTACTCTCTGTTTCTAAACGTCAATTTCAGACCCTGACGCAGAAAACCCTATCGCTCGTCCTTTATAAAATAGCAAATAAACCACAGAATCCCAATTAGCGAATTCCGAAAGATCAGAAGACTTGGCAAATTAATGATGTGAAATAACTGTTGAACCAGCTAGTTTCAATGAAGAACGGGAACATATACAATATATTACATATAAATAGATATTAATCCCCAACTTTTTCTCTCTTCACTGCTAGTGGAAAATCTGACCGATATATTTGAAACAATAGAGCAGATCACAGAAGAGAGAAACCTTGTCTAAAGCCGGTTGATCAGAGCGCCAAGCTGTATTGATAATAGGCTCATTCGTCATTGACAGCCTTGGTTATTGCCTAAGCAGTAAGCACTTCTTTTCGCCCCCAAAACATTCATTTTTTGCGCACTGCTCCCTCTTTTTTGAAATATTTCAGTATTCTCCTCGACGCTTAGGAATTGGCTGGCTGGCAAAGTACAGGGGCAGAGCCGGGTGGTGTGAACCCCTTTGTGGAAAAGTGCATTATATATGTAAAGGTCAAATATGATATTTATGTGTATATGTT
>JACEIK010000257.1:447469-473128 GCA_018107945.1 Datura stramonium
CACTTGGATTAGCTTTAAAAAAAATTATTTTTAAATAAAAATATTTAAAAGTCGAAGAATTAAAAAAATTGGGATGTCCCAACTTAGCTTTTACTTATTTTAAGCAACTTTTAACTTTGTCAAATACTTTTAAAAAGTTAAAAAGGAAATTAGAAGCTCCTATCCAAACAGGCTAATATACTAAAATTAGTCAATTAGGATATGATCTTATTGTAAATTTAATCTAACATAAAATAGATACACTTTTCTTAATATCATCAATTTATTACTTTATTGACGCACTTCACTAATTTCTAAGAGGAGTAAAAAAAAATAATTTAACGAAATAGACCTTAAACGAAAAAAGAATCAAACTTAGGTTTTATTTGTTTGCAGTTAATGAACTTAGGTTTCATTTGTTTGCACTTAACGGAGATCCAAATCTAAATAGTTCATACCTTAGGTCGTTGCGTGCATTTATTTATATTAAAATTTAAACACTTAATTGATCTGAATAGATCTTATTCATTAAGATCTTGAACAAAGTCTTAAAGGAACTTGAGTACCGTAGAATAATACTCACATGATGGGATAAATCTGAATATAAAGGAATATAGGAGAAACTGAGTGAAGCAACACAATTTTAAATCATGAGATGTAACACATGAAATAGAAGTAATATCCTTTCAACATCAATATATGAAACTTGTTCGAAACTTTTAAATAAACTGTCACGCCACATATTTGATCCTGGCACAACAGGCATCTGATGTTATGGAACCATATCATAAGCACCTTATAGAGATATCATCACTATAATTGTCCCATTTTATTATTTAATCCAATTATGTCAATTCTAAAGTTGAGACAATATCTAATGAAAAATATGCAACAGTTGTGAACAATAATAATCTGTAAACTTTCATCAAGCATGAAATACATAAATATAAGTCAACAATGACTTTAGCAATATCTACTCACCACACCAGACTTATCTATTGAGCTTCTAAGATTACATAAAATAACTCAGGACATAACCTGAAACAAAAAAAAATTACTCGATGGAATTCCACGAACAAGAATGTGGCTCACCAACAACTCGAAAGTAGCAAGTATTCTTAATATGAATAATTTATTTATATGTGTTGTTCTCTGCTTCCTAATATACTATCAAAAATAATAATGGTATGCCTAAGTACTGAGTACTCACTGAGTGTTTTGGGGCAAGAGTTCATATAAAAAAATAATCATAATAATAGTAATAATTAATAAAATAAAACAGTTATAATACAAAAGTTCAAATCTAGGCAGAGTAGATCATGAAACTTAACAAAATCATCAATGATTGTCCAAAAATCATGTTAGAGTGTTCAAGGCAAAAAATTGAGTCAGCAAGCTCATCAACATGTGAACAAAGGGAAAATCATAAAGTAAAAGGACAAACAAAATCAATCATGCCAACTCAGGGAAAAATCAAAAATATTTCATCGAAAAATATCATTTCTCGAAGGTTAATCGTCCTCTAGACTGATATAGCATTTTATTTCATCAAGGAATATCGTCCCTCAATGGTCAATCTTCCTCTAGAATGACACAGTGTTCCTTTGGGATCCATACGACTATTGATCCTCTGAAATAGCACAGTTTTCCCATATAGGCCTAAACACAAATAATAGCAATCATAACATATTAGTCAATTATATCAAAAATAGTTACGCAAGTTTAGAAACCATGTTTAAGCCATTAAATTATTTTTCAAATCTATAACTCTTTTATAGAGCAAAGCATGTTGAAAACCATTACTTTAAATGTAATTAACAAATCCATTCCATAAGGCAAAATACATTTGCATACATATATCATAATATAAATCAAAATATGAAGATTCGAAATGATCTTGACCCACACATGCATAAAGTCCTATTCAAGTACTCTTTTTAGTCAAAATATGTTTAAAAAGGCATATATCGAAAGTAGATGTACTTCTGAAGATGATTTTCAAAATAGACATACTTAAAAAGCATAACATAGTGAAAAAGCAGACATACCTTAAATCCGCTAAAGTTTCTCCTAAACGCAATTCACAATATTCATCAATTCTCTCTTGAAGATTCCCAAAAATTTCTCTCCAATTAATGTTTGTACAATCAATTATCTATACAATTTTATTAAATTTGTAGCTATTGTTCGAAGGTCAAAACATGATTCTACAGACCTCCAGATAAAATCTCCACTATTGATATCTAAAACATATATGCCATGAATGCTCAGTTAAAATTTAAGCATGATATAACGATTAAATTAGTGGAAAATGCCAATTCAATTGGCTGGTCGGAGGAAAAATCTATTGAAAATACTAAGATTTTATATTTAATGGAGTATATCTAAATCAATCTTATTTCATTATTTTAAAGACTATTCTATGTTTAAAATCCTAATAACAACTTCATATAATTCATTAGNTCTATGTTTAAAATCCTAATAACAACTTCATATAATTCATTAGTAAGTGAAGGACTTACCTTTTGAAGAAATTCCAAAGCTTCATCTAAATTAGTGTTGAATGAATTTTCTATAATCTAGTGATTTTGAATAATGACTTGTGTTAATCTAGTATAAATTTTATGTATTTGATATAGGGATTGATGTAAGAACTCACTTTAAAATTTTAGATCATCCCCTGGTCTAAAAATCCTCACACTAGACATTTTTAGAACATATATATACGTTATCTGTCACGACCCGAGCTGGGACCTCGGATCGAGACGCGGGACCTAGAACCACAAATGACTCCAAGTCGACCCATGACATGAACATAGCAACTAATGATCATATATTAAAGAGGAAACTGATAACTTAAACATGAATAACCAGAAGTCTGAGTAACATAAAACGTATATCAAGCGATACATCATAACGCTAAATCTCAAAGCTGAACATACTAGTCTATGTCTGAAAAGCCTCTACTATCTAATGAGATGCTGGGATAAGCCTCTAACTATCTCCAAGTCTGAAGCAATACTGACATGATCGACATAAATAAATGAATGTCCCCGGGAGATGAGAACTCACCCAACAGGGCTAACTGAGATGATAGGGAAGCGAACTACTGGCGTGACTACGTTGGATCACCTGAACCTATATTTTGAAATAATATAGCATAGAGTATGTGATCAGTACTTTGAATGTACTGAGTATACAAGGTAAGTAAAAACATGCTTAGTAAATGTTAACTGAAATCATGCATATAAATATAAATCTTTAGATCATAAGTGTAGGGACTACATGCTGAAAACTATATGTGAGACATACATAGTCATAAGCTGGTTATCATAATTGAACGTAGTGACCCAAGATTTAGAAATAAAAATCATATGACTTGTCATAGCTGAAACCATAAGTAAAAGCTCATAAACTGATCATTGGGTCAAATTTGTTGTAAAGCATAATATCATAAGTCATGAACATGAGTAACTAAAATTATGAGGAATAATGGGAGACTCATCACAACCAACACCAATACGATAGAGCTTACGTGATGCCCCAACTATCACACTCAAGTAGGTAAAGCCGTCCAAAATTTTGTCAAGGCTAAGGACGCTAACATGATATTGATATCAAGCTGAAGCCCCTTGGGGCAGGGCAAAAACCCTCTTGAGAGGTTCCAAACATGTAACATACACCTATGTTGACGTGTAAGTTTGAGATCGGGGACATTGGACCCCAAGCCTGCTCGGTGCTAGACACTACTCCCAAAAGCATGTATAACGCTCACATCATTTTTCAATGAAGCTGGAATCATAATTACATGCATAGTACTCACATCGTTTTTCAACAAAGCTGAAATCATAATTTATACATAGCTTGAAATCTGAATAGTGGGAGTCTTAACTCCAAAATATACCATAAGATGCACTGGGAGTCTTGACTCCAAAACATATGATAAGCTGATCTTATTAGCCTTGGCTAAATCATGAAAACATATTTAGCTTGTATGGGCTTGCTCAAACCATAATATCATGCATACTTGAAATAGACAAAATCATGGATTCATATATGGGAAATGTATAAATATTCATTCATGCTAGATATCTCATCATACTTGAAATCATGAATCATAAGCTTGACTTTTCATAAAATTTGTGTAATAGGGAATAATTTCTAATAACTTAAAATCATAAATTTATAATTAGACTGTGTATAAAATCTGCCCGTTAAACTTAAAATATACTTTGTAATATAAGGGGATTAGACCCATAAAATATCATAGAGAATTACATAAAATTAGTTTAAAATCCTATAAATTCATACACTTGAATTAAAACTTTAATTCATGAACTTAGGGAGAAAATTGAGCATGAGGGTGGAAGAAAACCCTCATAGATATCTCTACATGCCTGGGTAAACTGATACTCAAGTAGCCTTGAAAGCCCAAGAGAATTGGGGAAAGAATTGAGAGATTTCTAACTTGATCTTGAAGAGGGTTCTCAATAACTTGCATGCATGGGAATATAATTCATTATAATAGGCTAAACCTCTTAAAAGACTCCTTTCAGGGCTTAAAATGACGTCATTAGGAAATTGGGAGCTTAGAAATTATGAAAACACCCTTAGTGAATCATTTGGAAAATAGCCACTGCTAGGTATAACAACCCATCCAATGGGTCGCCCTACAATGCAACAACCGGTTGCACCATTTGTTGCTAGCCAGCCCTAATCCCTCAGTTCTCAGATACTCAAATAACGGTTAGACAGGATGGGTCATTACTCGCAACAACAGCCCACCATTCCCTCTCGCGGTCACCACTAACACCTTGCATAGTCTCTGGAATCCTTCTAATGGGCACTTGCCACGAGTTGTACCTTGTGACGACGGGTCGTTGAACCCATCCGTTGTTACCGCACCAATCTTCTAATTTCTCTACTTCTTTCCATGGATACGAATCATAGCTCGTCGTTTCTTACAATGAGTCGTACCACATCATGTACTATCCAGCCTAGGCACACCAGAAACATCCAACGAATCCTGAACACGACCTGTAGGATAAACTAACGGCCCATAAAATTCCCTCGCGGGTTCTAGGCCAACACTTGGCAGTTCATTGAAATTGATCCAACGACTCGTAGGATGGAAGGACGAGTCGTCCTTTGACTCGTTGAAGGTGCTGATGCTATTTTTTTGTTGTCTTCTATTATTAGTCTCGAGGTTGATCTAAGGAACTTTTTTGGGTATTACATTATCATAAAGGCTTGGATTTTAAAATCAAATTCTACACGAATAAGAATTTCTATTTTTATACATCTTTAGTAAAATGACCATAACTTGGAATGGTATATTAAAAGGCTACAACTTTTATGGTTTAAGTTTTCTTAGATTCCTTTTAGATTTTGGGTTATACTCATTTAAAGTCAAATTTTGAAAGCTGGTGAGCTAATTTCACGAATTTCTGTTCACATTTCAAGTCAAATTGATTCTCTTTAATTCTTATTAACTCTAATTTTTTACACTTAATGGACACTCAAATATTAATTTTTACACTGGTATACAAAAATTCATAATTCAGGTCTAACCCAATGAATTTAATGATTTCATACTTAACCCAAATTTACGGAGTGTTACATAAATATAACTATCTTTCATGTGAATTTATTTCAGTAAATATCTTACTTCAACTTTGAACATATAAATCATCTTTGGTGGAGTTCCTACACACTAACACAGGGGATCACCATATGTACATTCATGAAAATTGAGTACTTTTCCTACATTAACTAGGACATCTCACCGTAATGTTATACGGTTTCGACAGGTATACTAGAAAATATTCATCACTATTAAGGGGAAACCATAAGAAATTGTCTGAACCAATTGAATGATCCTTGACCTGCGTTCGCACACGTAATTCAGGTATTGGGCCCTTTTGACAATACCTTCTTAGTCCCAAAGAGTGCTCCTAAAACATATATCATATAGTTGGTATCTTTTGCCTTTCATAAAATTTGACATTTTTGTCCCTTATTGATTAAAACATTTCACTAGTTCATTCGCCTATAAATATTTTATAATTTAAATTCATTTAACTCATAAAAAGAAATGTCATAAAACCATGTAAAGTTTCTCTGGAAAATTGAATAGCATAAGTAATTAACATTTGAAAAATAATAATGTTTGTAATCATAATGAGAGAAAATAATCTCCACTTACCTAGGAATAATGAAATCGATAAAGTATAGTCGTTTGTCATCCACATGTACATACTAATATTTAGAAAATTATAAGGACTTAAAAATACCTTTGAAAGACATGGAGTTTTGATAAACGATTTTATAGAAGAGAGTTTAGCCAATATACCTTAATTTTATTCCTTAACGATACTACGATGTTCAATCACCTTTACTATGTCTATCTACAACATAGTAAACCATTTGGGTCCACACTAATAAGAAGAACCATGTTTATATCCAATTAGGCATTCCATCAAACACCTAATGTGCATTATTCTCTACAACCATTATCAATGGTGTTTCGTCACCCAACAATCCATCTTCTTGCCAACAAATGGTACTAAAACTTTTTATGTTATGTAACAACCTCCTTCAACACTTATGAGTCCAACAATTCTGTAACACCTCGAAAACTCAAAATTCAATTCCGGGGTATAAAATAGGAAATTTGAAAATCTACAGAAAATGCCTCAGAACGACTGACTTAACGAGTCGTTATGGGACCTAACGACTCTTTAAGTCAGTCATCAGGAGAGGCAAAAGTGGGGGAAAGGAAGGATTGAGGCAGTATACTTGGTGATGACCCCACGATTCGTGGTCCATCCTAACGAGTCGTGGGTGATTCGTTGCTAGTGGGATGAGAATTTTCTAAAAGTTGAGGCAGTGTACATGACGAATTGACCACGAGTCGTGTTCACCATAACGAATCGTTGGGTTGCTCGTGATGAACCCAGGTGACCAGGCGACCAGTGTACTTAACGGATAGTGTGATGAGTCGTGGTCACGAGGGGCGACTCGTTGAGTGACCCGTTAGGACCCCGTCAACCAGTTTTCAGAATTTTTACCAGGGTTATTTCAGTAATCTCCTATCTACTTAGTCCCTAAACTATGTTGTATTAGACATAAATTCAGACCTTTTAATGGGATTAGACGGTTCCAATACTCATTCCTCACTCAAGCACTCAGAAAATAGACCGTAAGTTCTCTCAGGAGTTCTCAGAGCAAGAACTAGGGCAACCTTCTTCTTCTCCTCAATTTCTCAAGTTTTTCTTGGGTTCTTCAGCAAGTATATGGGGTTTTTTAGCAAGGGGATTGTCCTTCCCTTGTGTCCCCAAAATCCTCTTCAACTTCCTTTATCAGTTTTAAGCCTTGAGTTTTTCGAGTATGAAAAGGCTTCATGATTTATTTTCATCAATTTCACTTAGAACAATGTCCATGTATATTGTTGATATGATCACCATAAATTTCTTATCAAATTTTCAGTGTTTATACAAAGATGAATCTATGCCCTAACTTTCGAATTATGATTTTGCTTGTTAAATTTTCCTCTAGTGAATGAAGAATGCTTTGGGCTGAATTCCTAGAATTTCTTGCTATTCATTTATATTGGGTAAATATCCCATTAATCAGAATGACTTTAGTTCATTGAATGAAATTCCTATAATTCTTGAAATTTCTCTATATTATGAAACTCCCATATTGCTGGAATAAGTTGAATTCTCTATTAGCTGCTAGTAGTCCAAACCAGTTATAACTTAGAATCTCTCCAGAATCATATAAGTTTAGTCTCAGTCAGAATGCTAGAATCCTCAGTGATATTCAGAAAATTGTCAACTGATCAGTTTGATTTTGGTCTTATTTCGAGGTGTCAGTGGTGTCTCTCAGTTATCAGAATCAAACTCAGATTTATAGCTTTTGGTCCATTATGCGATCATGTAGTATATAACTCTGACCATCCCCAGGACCCCAGTTCAGTTACAGCTTGTTCTTAGACGGTTACGATGTTTCCAGATAAACAGCTCTGACCAATCTAGAACCCAGTTTCAGAATCTGGTCCGATAAGACTCTCAAGGAACATGCAGTTATACATCCCTGACTAGTCTTGGACCCCAAATTCGAGCTATCAGCTTAGTAGTTCAGTTTAGGTTTTTCAGTGGGAGTAGAACTTAGCACTGAGTGGGCTGGGGTTCCAGCGCACCTAGGTTGCCAAAACTACGTTGCCAGCGTAGGTTACAATATTACTTGCCCTGATTGGCCCTAGACTTTTATGATCACTCAGTTTATGCATTTATACCCTGGCAAGGTATATTGGGTCCTACCGGTGGGGTGTATACATTGGACTCCACGTCTAGCTCACGTGGTTATATGTCGGTTATAGATTCTTCCACTAGTCAGTCCAGTCCAGTATCATAATAAGTATCTCAGATTCAGTGTTTTAGACGTAGGACATGTCCTTGACCATCAGACAGGGTCATCTTGACCATTTCAGATTACGTCAGTAGTTAAGTTCAGCTTACCTGTTGGTCATTGCGTGTCATTTTTGTTTAGACTTTATATTCAGTTATTTTTCTCCTACTTACTCAGTACATTCAAAGTACTGATGCATACTTTTATGATGTATTTTTACATGATACAATTACAGGTTCTCAGACTTAACACCGTTAGTTGCCGCAGTTCAAATTCTCCATCGCAGCAGTTGAAGTGTGAGTCCTCATCATTCGAGGGCACTATTGTCACGCCCCGCCCTGGGGGTATGACTGGCACCTGGTGCCCTAGTAGGACCTGGACTGCTAACTGGTGGGCCTAGGCACATCTGGTGCCTGGCTAGACAGCTAGCTCTATCTCGAGGTTTTAATTTGGAAACAAAGGACTATATAATTTGTAAACCGCAGGCCTCCAAACCCGACCAGAGCCTATAGCCACTGTGAATGCAACAGCAACTAACGAAACATACTCATAACAGGAACCTATGCAGGCCGACAAGGCCACCATGCTGTCTAGTCATACGAAACTCAACATAGAGGATCTTTGAATGGCTACGTGGCCAGAGCAAGGTCACCGGCTACTATCATATGGCCCATGACCAGCATAAACGAAATGCTAAACAAGCCTCCTTGACTGCGCGGTCTCACCGGCCAGCTCAGCGGCCACGGGGAGATAAATACATACAATCTGCAAGCCTCTATGATGCAGAAAGAAATGATCGGGACGGGCCCCAGACTACCCCATCTTGTACAACAAAAAAGAGTACACACTGCAGGGAAATCGGGCTCGAATGACGGGAGGCGATGACTCTATAAATTTGTTGGAATCACGAGGGGATCGCCTCCTCGTCTATAGTACCTGCAGGCAAGTAATGCAGCGCCCCAATGGGCATCGGTACCGCCTGGTACTAAGTATGAAAATGGCGAAAACAGCGAATACAGAATATAGATGATAACATAACTTCTTAGTCGTATGCTTGAGAATGGCGAATCTGAAGGCGATATGAGCGGAATCGAGGAGCTTCCATGCTGATAGGGCAGGAGCGTACCTGTAAACGCGATGGCCTGCTGTCTATTAACTAGTATGTAGCACATAAATAGATATACAAGTAGCAAGCAGAGCGATACCAACCCACATGCATGGGATGGCGCCAAGCAACAAACAATCTATGCTCCCTACCGAGGTCAAAACCAGCCAAAACAAGTCACTCCTCTCATCGCTGTCAAGGCACCTGTAGGCCCTGGGTCTCGGCTCAGGGCCATATCCTCGTATAAATAACGTGTCGACTGCGGGACTCTTATCTGTATCTGTAATGTAAAGCATGTCTGTTCACAGGCGCACTGCTCATGGAGCTATTTTAATCTTTATGTCTTGTCTGACTGATGTACTTCATCCCATCTTCGTCCCAGGCCCAGGGGCGGCATGCCACTCCTTGGGTGGCGTAAACCCACCCGCTCGGAGTGGGCGACACGATTACCAACCCGGGCGAGGACCTTAATAAGATGCCCTCGCAGCAATATCAAGTTTCAACAAACAATAAGCACATATATATAGCAAGCATGTTTAGCTGAAAAATACTATTTGAATTCGATTTCTTATTATGATCTCTTTACTGTGTTTATCGGTTCTTATCTTTGTTTTATCTTTTTTGATAATTTTAATCTAAGCTTGTATGGCTAATGCCAAGATATCATCATAGGATATATATGGCCTGTCTGTAAGATATCATACACAGATAAACTGTCTGTAGCCAAGATACTATCTGTCTATCGATTTTACTTTACTAACTTTATTAAGAAAATACATCATTTTATTCTAACAACATGCTTGCTAATCATATAATAGGCTATCTTGAATCTGGAATGCTAACTTCCGCCATTTGGCGTATGCTTTTCTACCTTTCGGGATGAGCACGGTACAATAACGCAAACCGGATCTCTTGAGCTTTCTCAATACTCAACATTCAACTCCGAGGAACTCAATTACGGAGTTTACTATGATTACAAGGCTAAAGCTACTAACTTGCCAGAGCGGCTTTATACATAACCTCGAGTTATCCATTGTCGAATGACTCGGTGATCTCCAGCTATTTCCCAAGCGCATTCATATACACGTCAATTAGTGCTAAATACATCACTATTACGAAGACGACGTCACTTTCGATATATTTCATAGCCTAAACTTAGGCTTATCAGAAAGGAAACGGCCAAAAACTGCTATTTTAGGTCCGAGGAAGGAAGTATTCACTTCGACTAGGAGCACATTGACACTAGTTTGGAGCAATTCTACTTACCTTAGTCCGGTAGCTTGACGGTTGTCGGCCGAATTTCGTGAAACAAAATCCGTAAGAATGATCCCTGCTGCCAAAATACCTTGGTACACGAGGTTAATTTGGATTTGGACTAATTTGACACGTAATCAAGCGATAATTTATATTACTCCGTCTTCTCTCTGTTCTCTCATGATTCTGGAAATCATCTAATGATATATATCATTTAAAGCAAAGTGGGAAAAACTATATGCTTGGGCACGGGCCAGGGCCCAGTAATCACTTGAGCCAACGTGGTGGCCCGCCTCGTGACCAGCTTCCACCGCGGAGGGCTCACGCCTGCTCCTTCGCGATGGTTCGACGAGTTTCTCGTCCGTCTTTTTCCGGGCCTTTTCTAGCACGTATGGCTTCCAAATATGCTTAATCAGCGCCACGAATAGTCCATCTATGTGCGGAAATCTTTACGGGGTGTAACATTCTCCCCCGCCAAGAACGTTCGTCCTCGAATGGCTATATCTAGAGGACTCTCCAGCTAGCTCGGCTTATTTCTAGAAAAATTTATTGAAGTTTGTAATATGGACTATCCCAAAAACCTAAAACACGAAAAGTCAATGTAATTTTCACGTACTATAGGATTCATGAAAGACCGGATGAGCGGATTCTAACTCACGGAGGCAAGTTCAACTCGCTATGCCAGCTCGGCCTATCTTTGACGAATCAGTAAGGCCCAACAAATCTTGAGTAAGGCTTACCTTTCTTGCCGAATCTCATCACCCCTTTCATCGAACTTAACTTTCGAGAAATACCCGGTCGTTCATCAAATTCAGTTTACCTTCACTTGTCCGTATATGATTTATGGCGGCTCTGTGCGATCGATTGGCGTTCTCGATAAGCTTTACCTTCTCCTACATTGAACAATGTCTAGCCCAATCAACGGTAACTCTCCTACCTCAAACAAATGGCAAACGATGTATTTTTGCTGTATAATGCCTCGAATGGCGCCATCTAATAGCTGAGTGATAGTTGCTATTATAAGCAAGCCCTTCGATTAGGGGCAAATACTCATCCCAGCTACCACTAAAATCTAACACACGCCCAGTAGCATGTCCTCGGCGTCTAAATAGTGCGTTCGGCTTGTCCATACATGCGGTGGAATCTTTGTGCTCAAATTAATCTGCGTACCGACCTCTCAGAAACGACTGCCAAAATCTAGCCGTAAGCTGTGCTCCTCGCAAAATAATAGATGCGGCACTCCGTGCCAATCGGCTATTTCGATATACAACTCGGCATAATCTTGGCGAGAAGGTAGCTCTCAGTAATTTTGAAATTTTGTCAATCATCTCTGCATATAGAATCATGCCTTTGTCTAGTACGGGGTAATCCACATACAAAATCTATATTCACTACTTCAAAGGAAAAAAGTGCAACTGTGTCTGAGTTAGCACTTTGGTTTTACGGTGTTGGTTTCACCTATTGAGTTAGGACTTTGGGCTACAAATTCGACAGTTTCTCTTTTCATGCATCACGGTAGCTCTCTTTGATATCATGGTACATTTGTCTTACGGGGTGAAGAGAATAGCGGGCGTAATGTACCACATTCATAATCTACTGGCGAAGCGGCGAAACATACGGAACACGGAGAGCCTGATAGCCTGCGCGGCCTCCGTCCTCTGTTATCTACGGAAGTACGGCGCTTTCCCTGCGAATCACATCCTTAAAAATCTGGATCAGGTCGGGATCTTCATACTGCCGTCCTTTCACTTCCATAACTAATGATGACACGACGGTATTCTGAACTCTTATTTCTGTTGTCCTGTTGTTTACGCTGCACGGATGGCTAGAATTTTGGCTAAGCGAGTGTATCTCCTAACCAATTCCGAGCTGCTCGGGCTACAAATACGCCAAACTTCCCATGGACTTACAGTGGTATACGCTACAACATTGGCTCTTCAGGATGATACACATAATATCACGTCATAATCTTTTAACAACTCCAACCGGTGACAACATCAGATTCAACTCCTGCGGGTGAAGATATATTGTAGGCTCTTATGATCTATGAAAATATTCACATGGACGCCATACAAGTAATGTCTCCACATTTTTAAGGCGTGGATCAATGCGGCTAGCTCTAGGTCGTGGGTAGGGTAATTCTTTTCGTGTTTCCTCGGTTGCGGAAGCATATGCAGTGCCTTGCCATCTTTGCATCAACACAGCCCAACCCAACGCACGATACGTCGCAATATATGAATATCCTTTTGTACCTTCCGGCAATGCTAACATTGGAGCGAAAGTTAATCTGTCTTTCGATTCTGGAAGCTCTTGCTCTGGCTTTTCTTGCTTTCTGCGTCAATTTGAGTGAGGTGCTGCTATAGTAGGGAACCACTTCAACAAATCTCGTAATATCCCTTCTTGACTGCGGACTTCGGTCGGAGTGGTAGGCCTAGCCATGTTTTGAAGCCCCTTCTATTTTACGCGTGTCAACTTTGTATACCGGCATACGACTGTGTGCCCCAAGAAGGCCTCTTTTGAGTTAGCCGAGAATTCACGCGGAGAACTTAGCATATAAGCGGCGGGTCCACGACAATGCGGAACCTTGTCAGTAAATGAGCACAGTGATGTTGCTTGGGCGAGAATACACCCCAGGAATATCATCAATAAACACTATCTGCGAACAGGTCAGTGTGGTTTGAAAATGCTATTCATCGGGTCCATAAATATTCTTTGGGGCATTCGTTAACTCCAAAGGACATAACTAGAAATTCCAAAGTGTCTATATCGGGTCTGGCTTAGGTTTGGGAATGTCTTTCACGTACTCGAACATTGATATCCGGACCGCAAAGTCAATCTTGGAAGTATCACGGCCCCCTTGTAGCTGATCAAATAAATCATCTAATGCGGGAGCGAATTTAGCATTCACTACTGTAACTTTATTCAATAGTGGAGTAATCTATACACATACGGGCGAGCCATCTTTCTTTCTCACAAATGGGGCGGCGCACCCCACGGTGAAGTACTCGACACGATGAAACCTTTTCTAGCAAATCTTTCAGCTGCTCCTTTAACTCTCTAAGTTATGCAGGGCCATGCGATGGGGAGGAATTGATATAGGGTAGTGGCTGGAATCAAATCAATAGAAAAGAATCTATTTCCTTTAAGAATACCGGGTAACTCATCTGGAAACATGTCAGGGAATTCGTTTTCACCACGGGAATAGGCGGAGTGTCGGAGACTCTACTAGAACATCACAGACACGACTAGGTGGTAAATACATCCCTTAGTTATCAGATTTCCTACTTTGAAGGTAGGAAATAAACCTACTTTGCGTAGGCTGTGCGATCTTTCCACTCCACTTTGCCTCTCTTGGAAAGTGAATCGGACCGTCTTGGTCCAACATTCTATATTGGCATAGCATGACAACTAGCAATCCATACCCATTATGGCATCAAAGTCTATCATTTCTAGCTCTGCGGATCATGTCTGACGATCCTTGACCTCTATTGTACACCCTCGATAAGTGCGCTGCTTCTGATAGAGTCGCAGAGCGGGTGTGGATCTTGAAAAGGAGTGTTCAATAACTGCAGTGCGATATTAAACTTTCGTGCCACAAGTAGGGTAACATGTAATGATGGATCTGGATCAATCGATGCATGCGGGGCATGAACGGATAATTAAGTACGTACCTGTTACTACATGCGCGGAGGCCCTTTAGTCATGTCTCACAGTAGTGCATAAGTACGGTTTGAGCCTATAGTCACACAGTGGAGGCTCTAATCTACCTCGGCCTCGTACTGTTTTGAGCTGAGGGCCTATGCCCTGTAGAAATTTCTTCAGGTTCGTGGCCTGCGGATCCTATCCGGCTTATCTACCACTCTCCTTGCCCTGCAGTCGGACAATCTCTCATCGGTGCCCTGCTTCCATAAAATGCCAGCACCGGAGGAGCCATATCTACAGCTCGTTGAGTCACGGGTTGCAATAGAGGGCGGGGTGAGGTGCCAGATACGCACCATTTCTCCCCTTCTGCTTTGCGGGAATCTACTATTCGAAGCTTGCCACTAGGCTCACGGCTTCCCTCGACGAGCAAATCTACCACCATTCTTGCACTATGGTGGAGGTGGGGGTCTGGGGGGTGCAGCCTAATAGTCGTGGCCTAGGTCCTCTCTAAACCTCCCTTTGCATCTCGTCGATGGTCTACTGTAGTAGCTGACTGCGATTAGATGCATCTCACTCTGTTCTTGTTGTCTCTGGGCCCTCAGTAGATGCGAGCAAAGGCACATGCTCGGGCGATATCCATATCTCTCATAGCGTAGCCGTCATGCATGCTTCAATATATTAAGGTTTAGACCCATAGTAATCTGTGAACTCTAGAGCGGCATAGTATCAACAAATCTTTGGAGCATAGCGGGCTAAGGAGTCAAACATAAAGCATGCTCGTGTGCAGCTCCTTGCCCCTACTCCAAATGCAAAAAGCCAGTCCATGGGAGCTCTTAGGATCTCTCGTGACGATGTGGTCCGGGAAGGCCCTCAGAAATTTGGTCAGTCGGAGGGGCAAAAGCGTCTCTCCCTCGAGAACTTTCTGACTCTCGTACCATAGATGCTGGTATGTCCCATGACCAGAAACTTGCCCGGCTCAGGCGGCTACGAAGGGGTCACATGCATAACAGAAAAATTCTCGCATCTAATCTAAAAGTCACGGGGTCCTGCCTTTGGTCATTTTGTGGTGTGGGGACCCGGTGCCAAAAACTCCACGACCTACTTGGCTTGACTACTGAAGGCTGCTGCTACTCTGTAGGTGGCCGGCGCGCTGTGTGGCCATCATTTGTGCCAACATAACTTCTAGCGCTACGAACTTCCTGGTCGATGGCGAAGGCACGGGCTATCGGGGCGTGTAATTGCTTGACGATACGATGTGAGGAGGCTATGCAGAGGCTGTGTGAAGCCTCTATCGCCACTCGAGATTGGGTGGCTACGGCGGCGAGGCATCCTGCTGGTGCCTTCTCCTGGCAGTGTCATCTTACGCGTTGTGGTGTCATTGATGCAGCATTCTTATCGTAGACAAAGAATATGATAAGTTGGGGGACTCGACCTATCTTTGTACCGCTCTATGTACATTGGTAGGAAATATCATCATGTCTTGCAGCCTCTTGCCTATTGAATGTGGTGCACAACATCCCATAGACAAGACTCTACTTGTACGGCTTGCGGACTCCTTGGGGCCACGACCTACTACGATACCAAGTTTGTCACCCCGCCACAGGGGTATAGTACAGCACACAGTGCCCTAGTAGGACTGGACTACTAACTGGTGGGCCTAGGTACATCTAGTGCTTGGCTAGCTCTATCTCGGGTTTACGGAAACAAAGGGCTATATAACGGCTGTAAACCTGACCTCCCGGCCGGGCTTGGGCCTATAGCCACTTTTAATGAATGCATCAACGGCTAACTTGAAACATTCAATATCAAAGGAACCTATGCGGGGTGACAAGGCCCACCCATCGCTCATCACAGTCATCTGAACTTAACATAGGGAAAGTACAGGCGTGAGGCGGCAAGGTCACCACTAATATCAAACTATGGCCCCACATGGCCAACATGGCAGAAATACTAATAATTTATAACAAGCCCACATGACTCGCGCAATGGCTCAGCGGCCACGGGGAGATGAATATGCTCTGATATAAGCCTCATGGTGGCCAATAGAAATGATCGGAGCCGGGGGCCCGACCTACCCATACTTGTACAACAAAAGAAAGAGCTACTCCTTTGGAAATCAGACTCCGGATGGGCGTGGCTACATAAATGTTTGGAATCACGAGGATCGCCTCCTGCGTCTATGAGTACTACGAGGCCGAGTGTGCGGCGCCCCGATGGGCGTCGGTGCAATGATGCGAGTATGCTGTGGCTATTTGAATACAACTGAATACAACTAAATATAAATAGCATAAGCAACAGTGCAGTATAATGGAGACCATGAATGCAGCGTATAAGGCCAGATCGGGCTACATTGCAGTAGGGAAGAAGCGTACTTGTAGATGCTGACATTCTTTGTCTATTAGCTAGTATATAGCACATAAATAGATATACAAGTAGCAAGCAAGAGCCAATACGAACCCCATGCGCCGGATGGCGTAAAGCAACAAACAATCTATATATCCTAAGGTCAAAACCCGGTAAAAATAAGTCACTCAACTCCTTCTGCTCACTGGAGCACCTCTGACCCCACGGGTCTCATTTCGGGCCACATAACCTCCGATATAAATAACCGTGTCTGAGTCCGAGGACTCCTATCTTATGTCTGTAAGCGAGCATGTTGCTCCACAGGCGCTAGCTCCAGGGCTATCTGTCTTGTAGTGCGATCGGGGAGCGTATAGGAAAGCTTCATCCCACGTCTTCGTCCAAGGCGGGGATGGCATACCCTCCTTGGGTAAACGTAAACCCACCCGCTCGAGTGGGCGACATGATTACCAACCCGGGGGCCGCGAGGACGCTGATAAGATGCCTCGTACCCCACGTCAGTCTCAGCAGACAAAATACTTGCATATAAATAGCAAGCATGTTTAACTAAAAAGACTATGAAATCGATTTAGGTTCATCTCTTCACGTATTATCTGGGATTACCTTAATCTTCCATTACTTGTTTAGGATAAATGCCGGCGGAATATTGTCTGTGCCGAGATGGCTGTCGTAGCCAAGATATCATGCATGCGGATGGCTAGTACGTAGCCAAGATATCATGCATGCGAGATAGCTGAGTACGTAGCCAAATCACATCTGTCTATCTGATTTTACTTTACTAACTGATACGAAAATTTGTATCTTTATTCTACAACATGCTTATTAATCATACAATAGGCTATCTTTTGAATATGGAATGCTAACTCGCCACTTGGAGCATGCTTTTCTAAATTTCGGACTAAGCACGATACGGCAACGCAAACCCGGTTACCTAAACTTACTCAATACTCAGCATTCAACTTCGAGGCACCAATTACGAAGTTTACTGTGATTCATAAAGCTAAGGCTACTATCTTCCCGAAGAAACTACTTCACATATCTTAACCTGCGAGTTATCACATTGTCGGACAAGGCTCGAGTCGATTACTCCGACTATTTCTCCCAACTGCATTCATATGCGCGTCAATTGGTACTAAATACAACGCACTGTGCGAAAGACAACGTCACTTCGATATAGTTGTAGCCCTAAACTTAGGCTTATCGAAGACGGTCGAAAACTGCTATTTTTCGAGGTCCCGGAAGGGAGAAGTATTCACTTTATGTCTAGGAGCACATTGACACTAGTTTGGAGCAATTCTACTTACCTTAGTTCGGTAGCTCGGCGATTCGTCGGCGTAGTATTTCGCGAAACAAAATCCATTGGAATGCTCTCTGCTGCTAACTACCTCGATACGGACGTTAATTTAGATTTTGGACTCGGTTTGGCGGCGTAATCGAACTAATATTACAATATCTCCTTCGTCCTCTCTACGATCTCTTACTATTTTAAGGTATCATATGGATAATGAACTTAAAAACCGAAGTTGGGGGCTTTATATACTTGGGCTGGGACAGGCCCAATGTATCCTCGAGAGCCAACGCGGTGGCCCAGCCTCCGTGACGCGGTGCCATCGCGGAGTAGTTGCTGCCCGACTCCTTGCGATGGTTCCGCGGAGTTTCACGTCAGATCTTTTCCGAACCTTTTCTAGCACCTATGGCTTTCAAATGTGCTTAACCAACCTTGTGAATAGGCCATCTGAATCACAAGGAATCTTACGGGGGTGTAACGTGTCCGCCCCAGCCAAGAGCATTAGGTCCACTGAATGAGGCGGTATCTAGAGGACTTTTCAACTAACTCAACTTGTTTCTAGAAAATTTCGGCGAGTTTCCCCTGTAATATGGACTATCCCAAAACACAGAGGCTCTGAAAAGTCAGAAAATACGGGTACTCACACAATACTATAGGATTCACTTGATAGCTAAACATCAATCCTTCTCATTTATACATATACAACCATAAGGTATTATATAGGTAACAATACTAACATGCGTCGCTTTGACTAGGCCCGTAACAAGTGAGGATATCCAGTTTTCATATCTTCCTCCGCCTCCCACATCTCCTCTCGGTTCTGTTACGCCACAATACTTTGTGGACGCAATATGTTTAGTTCTCAATGCGGATCTGTTTGTCTAGGATAGCTGTTGGAACCTCTTCGTAGGTCGGCTCTTCGCCAGCACTGGATATCCTGGGTAGGACTACTCTGGATGGGTCTCCTATGCATTTCCTCAACATGGATACATGAAGGCCCAGGATGAAACAGTTCTAACTGCGGAGGCAAGTTCAGCTCATATGCCACTCGGCCTATCTTCGGCCAGATGCAGTCAAGGCTGACAAATCTTGGGTGAGCTTACCTTTCTTGCCAAATCTCATCACCCCTTTCATCGATACTTTCAAAATACCGATCATTCACGCCCGAATTCCATGTTTCTATGCACATCGCATGATTTTGCAGCGGCTCTGTGCGATCGGTAGGCATTCTAATAAGCTTTATCTTCTCCTACATTGAACAATATACATTGTCCAATCTTTGATTCCACATATTTCCGACCCAGTAATCAGCGTCTGCATTTTTCGCACATATAATGCCTCGAAAGGCGCCATACGGATATAGTGAGTGATAGCTATTATTATAAGCAAACTCGATTAGGGGCAAATGCTCATCCCGGCTACCACCAAAATCTAGCACACACGCTCGCAACATGTATTCAGTGTATAGATGATCATTGACACATCTATGCGAGGTGGAATGTTGTGCTCAGATGTCTGCGTGCGGACCTCTCTACGAAATATTTGCCAAAATCTAGTAAAAGTAAAGCTTTGTGTTCCTGCACATGCGAAATAATGAATCTTGGCACTCCGTGCAATGACTATTTCTCGGATATACAACTCGGCGTAATCTTCGACCGAGAATGTAGCTTTCACTTGCAGGAAATGAGCCGATTTTGTCAATGCATCTCTGCCCATATAGAGTCTTGTCTATGTCTAGTACGGGGAATCTGCCATAAAATCCATATTCTTGCTTTCCATTTCCCGAGCTTCAACTATGTCTGAGTTAACTCACTTTTGGTTTTGATGTTACACTTTCACTGTTGGCGGTTAGGACATTGGGCTACAAATTGACAATTTCTCTTTTCATGCACGGCCACCGGTAGTTTTCTTTAATATCATGGTACATTTCTTCATGCCGGGGGGTGAAGAGGAATAGCGGGCGCAATGTACCTCGTTCATCTGCTAGGAGGCTGAAACATACGGAACACGTAGACGGTCCTTACAGCCTTGGCCTCCATCCTCATTGCGTCAGGCGCTTTCCTGCGGAATGTGTCCTTGAAGTAGAATCGGTCGGGATCTTCCTGTGCCGTTCTTTCAACTACAACTAATGATGACACGGCGGTGTGCTGAATCCGCTTTGTTGTCCTCTGTTTACGCTACACAGAACGACTAGGCTAGCTAAGCTGATGTATCTCACGACCAATTCCTTGCTCGGGCTATAAATACGCCAAACTTCCCATGGACTTACGGCGAGGAGCATGCTTTGCCACATTGTCTCTTCCTGATGATACAGAATATCACGTCGTAATCTTTTAGCAATTCCAACTTGCGTGACATCCTTGATTGACTCCCTCTTGGTGAAGATATCTTTGTAGGCTCTTATGATGTTTGTGAAAATATTCCATGGACACCATACAAGTAATATCTCCGCATTTTTAAGCGTGGATCCTTGCGGCTAACTCCAGTCGTGGGTAGGGTAATTCTTTTCCGTGTTTCCTCAACTGTATCTGGAGGCATATGCAATCCACCTTACCATCTTTGCATCAACACACAATGGCAGAAGCTTTGATCGTCGAAATACACGAATAACCTTGTACCTTCCGGCAATGCTAACCTTAGCTGGGGTGGAGGTTAATCATCTTTCGGTTCCTTTTGGAAACTACGCAAGTATGCCTCTTTGTCCACTGAAACTGCTGCTTCTGCGTCAGTTTGGTCGGAGGTGCCGCTATAATCAGAACCCTTCAACAAACCTCCTTGTAATATCCCGCTAATCCCAAAAAACCCTTAACAAACTTTCTAGCAAATTTTAAATTATTGAATGACTTGTGGTTTTGAATAGTAGAAGTCAAATACCTTTAATTTTATAGTTAAGTGTCCATACAACATTTTATATCCTAGGAGGTGTAGCTTGTTATAAGTTGAACCTTACTCTAGCTTATTTGAAATTCTTGAGTGCATCGTAGCTTCAATTTGACTTTGTGTTTAGAGATTTCTTTAGTTCTTAAATCACTTCCAACACACATCCCACATTATATCGTGTACATGAGATATGGTACTACATTGTAGCCTCCTTTGGTACTAAATATTATATCTAATCTTCATCTTCACACTTTAAAGGCTTAAAATATTCTCGGGCTTTCTTCCTTTTGCCAAAAGTATTTCCATACTCATCACTTATTCTATTTAATTATGTTTGACTTTAAAATCCTTATATTGTCCTCACTCTGATTTTGGTGTTATTTTCTAAATTCTTAAGCCAGATTAGGGTTGGATCAAATGTCTAAATTTATGAGGTTTACAATGTTCCTCCATTAGAAACATTCATCCTCGAATATTGAATTTGTAGCCATTTCAAAATATAATACTAGTCTTTTCCTTACAGATTTGTTTCTTGAATCCTCCAGCCCTCTATAAGCCACATAGAGCATCACTATATACTTAACACTAATCAACAAAAGGAAATAAGCGAAAATATAATTGTGGCTACTCTTGGACTTATGAATAATTAAGAATAGAATGCCATCTAACATATCTTACATTCATATTTGTTTGTTGGTACTACTAACCTTGATACATTAAAGAATATAACATAGGTACGTGAAACATGAATAGGTATGGATGTGACGTTACCTTAATAGGCATTCACTTTTCATTTTCTTGGGATGGTTAGAGTGCGTTTTTTCTCTTCATGATATGTCAATTAATTCATAACCCACTCTGAGAAGCTGTTTTGTGATGTCAGAACTTACTCAACTAGAATGAAAATTTGGATATTCTCTATAGGTAGCATTCCCAAGTCCCAAATTTTTTTGTACACAATATCAAATAAAATTTTACAAAATCTTCTCACTATTTACGACCCTTGTGAGCATATCTTGTTAAAAGTTGAGTTCTTCCCATGTTTAGAGACCTCATCCTTCCAATACGCAAATTATTATTTTCTTCTACGTGTCTCTTATGAAACTCCTTAAACCATGACTTCACCATAACACTTAAATCGAAATTGAATCTTTCATTTTTCATTTCTGAACTACTTATACGATTAATAATTACGAAACTTTTCGTAGATAAATATTTAGAAATCGTCCTTGTTGTGACATAGTGACATAAACATAGTTACCTTTTATGCTCATGACATTGATATATTCATAACTCTCATTCCTTTCCCTATAGATTCTATTAAGAGGTATTGCTTATCCTAACGGGACTATCAGCGATCATAGCTATGCAAAATTTATTTTGGGAACCGTTTTAATTCTTTTTAAAGTTTCACATGACATCGTCTTATACATAGGATACTTATAGATGACTTGTTCACCCGTTTCAATTGCATCTATAATTCAAGTTATCCTTAACTTCCATTAGACATCTTCAATAAAACTCCTTATGAAATTTATTTGCTCCCTATTTCAATCATATTCATGGCTCATATCTAGCACCAAATGTCAAACTTTTATGCTCAATCTTTTATTATTGCCCCCACTCACTTCTTTGAATCCACAACACTCAAGTAGTGCTTTGTGTAATAAATTTCATGATGGAAGTTTGTATTCTTAAAGATAGGCACTTTGGCGTGGGTTTGTCCCGGGTAACCTCTTAGTTCGGTGTCAAACCATATTTTCGCTTCACTTTCGTGTCTTGAATGTATTTGAAACATCATCATTGGCTTTATATCTCTCATGCCTAAACTTGAGACTATTATACCACCCTTCAATACTTAACAACACTTTTACCGAAGTCAAACCATCCATGTTCCTAAATTATATCCATCACATCCGAGTTGTTCACTTAATTATTAATATTTATCAACAATGGAAACTATGTTGTACGTCTCAATAGATTTTGATGATGGGTCCCATTTGTATAAAAGCGGTATTTTATCAAACCATCTCAGCTTTATGTTTTCACCTCAATTTTTCAAATATGTGTTCAGTATGTTCATTCATGTATAGTTGTTGGCTCGTAGTATTATACTGTTTTAACAATACGCTCGGAATTCGATGTAATGGCACATCGGTGTGATGTTGCCTAGGCCCTAGGCTAGGGTGTGACAAAATTACCCAACCTCAACAGCTAACTCAATATATTTCAAGCATTTGCATCAATATATTTCAAGCATTTGCATTTAATTTCATGTCATGATCCCAGAGAATCACGTAATCCATATGTCCTATATCAATAATATTCCCTAACAAAAATGAATAATCCATATACTCAAGTTAATAAGAAAAATATAATCTATGAACTTAGTAACAAAGCATACTCTCGCACTCACAAGAAAGATTAATATGTATGCACAAAGTACCATAAGCTTTCCCATCATGTAAGTCTCCACTAATTTAAGTGTACTTGACTAAAATCAAATAGGACTTTAATAGGTTGTAATGTGGGCTCTAGGCCTCGTCGCTTCCCTTAGAATTCATGTCCTCCTCTGGTGGTAATGGAGTCTCCTCATCTAGCCCCAAGGAAAGCTCTGGTGATGGTGCAAGAGGCACCATTTGCTCTAACTCTTCGAACTTAGCCTCTCCATTTTCTATATAGATCTTTAGGTGTATGAAGAGCAATTGAATGGACTACTTTATACGAGTTTTCCTCTTCTCTATGGTGAGGCCAACTATCCCATTGGCACATGAAGCTATCACAACAATTATGTCAAAAGCCTTCTCTGGTAGCAGCATCTCCATATCCACTTCATAGTTATTTGACGCGTAAGCAACCCAAAGTAACTGCTTAATTATGCTTGGTTATAGGAGACGACCATTTTCTTTGACCTGTACTTTGGCTATTTCAAGCATAATAAGTTTTGCACATATGGAGCATATGAACTTCAACTTCGACATGTTAGTGTCATTCTTTGATGGAATGATTCTATTGTTGATGAACCTCAATATCACCTTTGCCTCCCAATTTAGATTCAGCCTTTTATAGTGGCTACGACGCCTATTGACATCCCTTTTCCATGTTTCCCTGGAGCTTCTCCGCAAAATTTGTTGTAGATAGCTCTGTAGTTTGGGTGCCAATAGAATGCCTCAAATCCAGAAGGAGGCATATCAGGGGACTCCACAAGGGTATTTAATATATGGTAGAAGAACCTGACATCTCTCGTTCTTACTAGAATAACTTACTCTTGCTTTAAGTTCATGACGTGTCAGGAATTAGCGACACATCTTTACTTCATTTCATAGCATTTTGCATGTTTTTAGGAGTTAAATTAAATACTAACTAACCTTATTATGCTATGTTTCAGGAACTCAATCAATGAAAAGATAAAATGAGTTTAGGCAAAAAAAGTGCTCAAAGGACGAGGCAGTATACAGACCGTCCGTCTGAATGATGGTCCGCACTTCCTACCGTCCCTTTCCAACTACAGATTTTAGAAACTCAACAAAAAGGGTTGTTATAGTATAATTGAAGGGATGGTCCGTCTTCCAAAAGGATGGTCCATCAATTGAAGATTAGACCCAAGTTAGACAGAATGGGATTTGTAAAATGCATTGCAAGGTGCAGACCGTCTTTCCAAAGGACAGCCCATTCTTCAAAAGATGATGAGCTATGAAATAGAAGCTGAAAAGTGAAGTACGGTCCAAAAGATGATCTGTCGTTTCAAAGGACGGTCCGTCCCTATACACCTGGCACTACGAAGTTTGAATTAAATGGGTTTTTTGGGACATAGCATAAATAGAATTTTCTTGTAATTTTTAGGAAGCTTTTTTATTATTCAGTTCATACTTAGCGTAGAGAGTAGAATTTAACTAGTTTATCCTTAGTTTTTTAAATAGATGTTATATTTAGCTTGTAACTTGAAGATTTTTTCTCATCTATTGAAATTTCAATTTCACTTGGTAAGAATGTTTAATTTTTTTACTTTTCTTCTTCTTCTTGCTATTGGTAACTAAACTCAGATCTAGTGTTTTGAACCCTAATGATCCTAGTTTATTAAAATTGAGTTTGGGCTTGTGAATATTTAATTAATTTTTTTGCTTTGTAGTGTGTGATTGATGAGAGTCATCCAATCCTATCCAATTACCTTTACAAGGCTTGAAAGAGCAAATTTAGATTGGGTTAGCATCAATCAACAATAACTCAAGGCATAACTCTTATTTAATGGATTCTCCTAGACATAGGTTGAATTCCAATTGGCAACAAGCAATTGGGTAGAATGGAGTTCTCTTCAATTTGATAAAATTGAAGTAGATTGACATCTATGGTGCTGTTGAAAGATACCCGTGGGTTGCCTAAGTAAATTGCTTGCATGTTCAGCCCCGTCCACTCTCAATTCTTCCACATTGGGTGATTTAGGGGGATCGTCCCATAATTGGGGTCACTTCCCTAAAATTATCTCTAATTGATTGCATCCCTAGCATATTGCTAATTTCATTAATCTAATTCTGAATAAACTCTTGTTGACATCCAAATTTGACCTCCCTATGCCCCGTCTAAGTTGCATATATATATATATTTTAAATTATATTTTAGCAAAATTATTTAATTTTCACTTGTAATATTTTTGCATTAGTTAATATATGTATTTGGGTTTTTACATAATTATTTTAAATTATACTTCTAAAATATTTTATTACATTAATATCAAGTTTTT
>JACEIK010000258.1:4067-19664 GCA_018107945.1 Datura stramonium
TTGATTCAGAAGTAACTAGACAGCATGGTGGCCTTGTCGGCCCGCATAGGTTCCTTCATACTACTGTTGTTCTGGTTAGCTGTTGTTTACTTACAGGTGGTTATAGGTCTAGTTGGCCGGAGACTGTATTTATAGCCGTTATATAGCCCATCGTTTTCTTGAATCCAGAATTAGCGTCAGCCAGGTACCAAAAGTGCTTAGGCTCAGCAGTCTAGCAGTTCAGGTCCTAGTAGGACACCTAGGTGCCAGTCATGCCCCCCAAGGTGGGGCGTGACAGGAACCCCTCCAAAAATTTTGTAATATGTTTCATTGTTAAATATGTTACTTGCATGCTTTTTGTTTGCCATTTTTTGTTTTGATAGCATGATGATGACTTAAGCTAGTACGCGAACTTAATGATTGGTAATTGACTTAGAAAACCTAGTGCAATATGTGTGAGAGCTTTAGTACTTAGTCTTGTACTGTGCACACAATCTAGAATTTTCCCGATTGGACTTGCTAATATCGTAGGATTGGTTGGTTAAGAAAGGATCATAGGCCATTTTTGTTATTAAGTCACTTAAGCCTAAAAGACTATCCAAAGAAGTAAAATAATCCTTAGATCTTGATTTTGAGCCTTAAGCCATTTTTGTTGATTAGCCAATTATCCATTCCATACTTAATTTGTATAATTCCTATTTTGGCCCCAATCCCTCCTTGGACACTAGGCTTCAACTTAGTAAAATCGCCTAAGTTGAGGGTGGCTAAGTTGAGAAAGTAAAGTCAAAGTGATTAGCATGGAAGGAGGAAGCTAGTTGATGAGAACAAAAAGGGTATGGTAAAAGGGAAAAAAAGAAAGAAAAGAAAAAAATGAATGAAGAAAATCAGAAAAGAGTTTGGTACAACGAAAAGCAAAGCAATATGAGTCAATAATAAAACCATACCCAAAGAATGTGAAATAAATAAGGGAAGGGAGAAAAAGAAAGGCTTAGCAATGAAATAAAAGAAGTGTCGTGTTCAAGGAGGGTCAAGTCACTTATCCCATATCTACCATATCTATCCCCGAGCCTACATTGCAAGCCAACAAAAGTCTTATAGTGATCCTAATTCAACCATCCGATGATAGAAGAATAGGAAATAAGGGAAAGGCTATGGCATATGTATGTGCATTTTTAATACTTCTATTTGAGAGTGAGTTCTAGCATATCTGTTATCACTATTATATTTGAAATTATGTATGGGGGACATTCTTTGTAGTGAGACCACTAGGGTGACATGGTTTAACTGCTAGTTGTTACAGTTTGATGTTATTGGTATACGTGTTATTAGTTGTCCATACTTTTCTGTCATACTTTGATCCTGCAATGTCAGCTTGCAAACTTTGATTGATCACATGTGTCTCAAAAGTAAAAGAAAGGGGATTAATATTGAAAGAAAATTGTTTGCTAAAGATTCATTAGACTATCGTAGTTTCCTAGTTTTATTATGCCTAAGCATCATGTTAGTAGAGTCTTGTTAGTCGCTTGAGGACAAGCAAAATTGTAAGTTGAGGGTGTTGATGTGTCGGGAAATTACGGCACAAAATGATGCTTTTAACTTAGAATGTCGGAATTCTTAAGAATATTTTGGTTGATATAATGGTGTTTTTCTCCTATGTGTAGGTAAAACATGTCTCAAAATAAAAGTTGGAAGCTTGGGCTTAACATCCAAATGATGAGCCGCGAAGACATTTGATGGACCGTGGAAGCAAAGAATGGTCCGTCCTAAGAGTCATGTAAAAAGTTTAGAAAAACTATTAAAGTGACTATGGAAAGATGGCCTAGAAGACGGACTATGGAATTGGTCCACGAACCGTCATGTTTGTCATTAAAAAGGGTCTGCGGAAGTGCTAAATTGGGGGTTGCAAATCACAGTCAAGTTGACGACTCGTGGAAACTTCTATGAGCCGTCATTTGGCATGTCTTACCTACAAGTGACCCAGTCAATAGGGGAATTCCATGGAAGACTTCCACTGACTGTGGTTACAGTTGACGGTCTGTGGAAGCCTAATGGGATTAATGTTATCCTAGTTTGCATAGGAAAGGATTGTTATGTTTTAAATAGTTTTAGTAGGATTTGTTTGTAAGGTTATACACTAGACAGTATGAAAGAGAGTTGTTACTTATTCGATAGTTAAAGAACATTGATTATACTTTGATTTTGGTGATTCAAGTGTTGATTTCTTGCTTTTGATCTTGGTGTGAACTTGGTTCTTGTTACTATTGCTTCAATACAACATCCAGTTATTTTATTCATCTATTGTAAGTTGTATTTATAATTTCTTCTATGAACTTCAACATGATCAACCAAATCATGAGTAGCTAAATCCCATTACTATGATTGTGGGTACCATGATGGAATAACGAATGTAGGGTAAGGAAAATAGTGATTCTTGAACGGTGAATATAGTGTATTGTTATTCTCTTCACTCTAATTTTCTTTTAATAGTTGCAAATGTTGAAACATGCCCATATCCCAAACTTGCTTGACCAAAGAAGTTTAGGTTAGGAAAAGAGAATAACAATAGAAATTTGAGGCGACCAACCCTCATCTAATTGACTTGAGCTCTAACCAAGGATAATCAATCCAAAACTAATGACAAGGGAAACAATACAAATACCTAAATTCTGAGAGGATTTAGTGTGAAATTCATCTATGTAGGTCGAGAGACATTAAATGAACTTAACTGTCAGTTTTGCATTATTTCACCGAAATAGATCACTAATCCAATATACCTGCTAAGTTATGAAATCATGGGGAACACGGTCCTAGTTCATTCTCATTTATTGAATACAGCCAAACAATTCTCACAAATCATTTACTATTGCTGAAAGATTTTAAGCTTTATATTTTTACATTACAAAACCCCTTTTGGAAATATCGACTATCGATTGAATACTCACGTTTAACAATAATTTCTCACATATTCCTTGTGAGATTCAATCTCAACCTCATATGGGTTCTATATTTGATCAACAATCGTTTTATACTTCAGTGTGAGGTGTAATTTGGGCATATTAGTAAATAAGACACTTACCTAGAATTTTTACAAATTGTTTTCCTAATATTTTTCGAAAACATAGGTGGCGACTCTAAACTTTTTTATAACCAGGTAGAAGAGTTGGATGTTACAAACATATTTTGACCAGTTTAAAATAAGTGTATGACAGTAATCGAGATCCTATCTTGGATCCGTGCCAAGAAACTAGCTATTACAAACTAAAAAACTTTATAGATAAAACTTGATAGGAACAAATTCTTTGTTTCAGCGGTTTCTTCTTCTTCGGGATTCTTCGTGTAGAACTGGGAACACTTTGAGGACTCTGTCTTTGGGCGTGATCAAACTCCAAAGATTAGTTGATGTGATTTTTATATAAAAGTAAGTCATCGTCTTCCATTTATTCAATCCAAGTTAGATTTAGTTCAAGACTTTTTTAGAATCCAATCCTAATTTAACTTGGTCTTCCTCTTGTTGACGCGTATTAGGCTTTTTGTCTCCTTGTTTGAAACTGATTTCATGTGCATGTTTATGGTAACTTTCCTTGTATAGCTTTCCAGTTTCTTGTTCAAATTATAATTCTCCAGTATCAAAATTCTAATAGGAATTCTTATGCACACGTGAAAAAACTTAATCTTTTATATTGGTAGTCTCCTTCTCTGCTCAAAGGAATAAGTTCTCTAATAAGTTTCCCTGGTAGTGTTGCTTGTACCTTCACTTCTTCTTAGAGATTTGTAAGGATCTAGTTCTTGATACTTCTATGTTCCTTCTTTAACATGTGAATGTCATATGTACAAAGTTGTTAATCATCAAAATTTTATCATAACTTATAAGATATTGAATGTATATTAAAGACCATTGTGTTTTAAAAGATCTCCTTCTTGCCTTCCTCCACATGAGCCAAACTTCATATGGACAGTCAATTAAGATTATCAAATACCACATTCACCTTTATGTGATGGTAATGAATGTCGATGTCATAATCCTTGAGAAACTCAAGTCATATTCTCTATTTGAGGTTTAACTCCCTCTACTTGAAAATATTTTAGAGACTTTTATGATCGTAAATATAATAACATGAACTCCATAGAGATAATGTGGTCAATTTTTAATGCAAACATCATTGTTGCTAACTCCAAATCATGGGTCAGATAGTTTTTCTTGTGATTCTTGAGTTGTTTGGAAGTGTAAGCTACCATCTTTCCATGTTGCATCAGGATGAACCTGAGACCAATTCCGAAAGAATCAAAACACACTACAGCTCATTGGTTCCTTATGGTAGGGTCAACACTAGAGTCAAAGTTAATTTAGTTTTGAAATCTTGGAAACTTTTCTCACATGAGTCCAGCCATTAGAACTTGGTCTTTTTTTTAGTCAGTTTGGTCAATGGGAAAGCAATAGAGGAAAAATCCTCTATAAATCTCCCGTAGTACCTAAACAAACCTAAGAAACTTCGAATCTCCATTGGAGTTGTGGGTTTTGATCAATTCTTCACAGCTTCAATTTCTAGAAATATACCTTAATACCCTTGTTGGAAACCACATAGCCTAGGAATGCCATAGAACTTATCGAAAAATCACACTTGAAAAACTTAACATATAACTTGTGATCCTGAGCGCTTGCAACACTATTTTGAGGTGATCTACATGATCCCCCTCACTCGTCAAGTACACTAATATATCATCAAGTATAAAATCATAAACATAACAATATGAGTCTTGAAGACTCTATTCATAAGGTTAATGAAGGATGATGGAGCATTGTTAAACTGAAAGGCATCGCGAGAAATTAAAAGTGTCCATAGCGGGTCCTGAAAGTTTTCTTCGAATAAATCATCAATTCTAAGAAGTGGATATTTATTCTTGATCGTGACTTTTTTCAACTAATGATAGTCAATGTACACCCTTAATAACCTGTCCTTTTTTCAAACAAATAAGACCCAGGCGCCCTAACAAGAGATGTTTAGTCTAATAAATCCTTTATAAAAGAGGTCCTTCAATTAATCTTTCAATTAATTCAACTTTTCTAGAGCCATCCTATATGGTGAAATTGATATCATCTTGGTACTGATAAGTACATCGATTCCAAAGTCAATCTCTCTGTCAAGAGAAATTTAGGGAAGATCGTCTTAAAATATCTCTGAATATTCATTCACAATTGGCACAGATTGAAGAGTAGTTGCCTCGGTATATACATCCCTAACTTGGATTATGTGGTAAATACATCCCTTTAAAATTATCTTTCTTGCCTTAAGATATGAAATAAACCTATCCATGTGTACCACCTTATCACCCTTCTATTCTAGGAGCGGTTCATCTGGAAATTAGAACTTCACAACTTTGGTTCAAGAATCGAGTATAGCATAACACGATGATATCCAGTCTATACCCATAATAATATCAAAGTTGACCATTTCTAATTCAATCAAATCAACTATCGTGTATCGATGACACACTATAACCGTACATTCCTAAAAACCTGTCTAGCCAAAATTGGCTCGCCTACAAGAGTATATACAAAGAATGGCTCATGTAGTTGTTCCAGCTTCACCCTAAATTTATTAGCAATAAAAGGGGTCACATACGATAAAGTAGATTCAGGATCAATATAAGCATAAACATCAAAAGTGAAGTGTGTCAATGTACTTATGATGACTTCTAGGGATGCCTTATCATGCCCAAATTACACCTCACAATTGAAGTATAAAGCAGTAGCAATTAAATATAGTAACCCAACATAGGTTGGGGTCAATCCCATAGGGAATAGGGAAGAATCAGTACGTTAATGATGAATAAACTAACTTACAATCAATATTTTTGGATGGGGGGTTTGCAAATAAATAAAAAATAATAATGCTAACAACGATTAAGTTTTGTATCAAATTATCAAGACAAAACTAGGACTATGTTCCCTATGATTTCATAATTTAGTAGGCTTTTATTAGTGATCCATCCTGGTGAATTTTGTGTAAGACTGACGATTAAGTTTATCTAACATCTCTCGACCTACATAGATGAATTTCACTTTAACTCCTCTCGGACCCAAAGTGTGCATATTTTGCCCTCGCCATAAATCTCGGCTTAACTATGCTCAGTTAGAGCTCAAGTTAATGTAGATGAGAGTTGGTAGCCTCAAATTGCCGTTGTTATTCTCTTTTTATAACTTCGACCTCCTTGGTCAGGCAAGTTGAAGATACAGGCAATTAAGCATTAAGATGAAGAAAATAACAATCCACCCAATTCACAATTCAAGAATCAGTATTTGATTATGCCTACTTTCGTTAATCTATCATGGTTCCCACAACCTAACTTAAGAGATTTAGCCGCTCATATTTATGAGAAGATATGTCGTCAAGCGCATGTAGTCTTCAAGTAATATAGGACGGTGAAGTCCCGATATCGTACCCACAGAGACTTATCAGATTAATTGCTTAAGTTTGAACCTTTATTTCACTAAGAAAATACAAGTAAAATGGGGAAATGGTTTAGAGATTATTCTACTAAACTTGGAATGTAAATTAAACTAAGAAACTAAATTCGTTTGCAAAGCGTTTGTAATTCAAATGATGATTATAATCCAGGGTCTTGGCACTTTTGCTTTCAGATTAAGTTTTAGGATTCAAATACACGACAAAGTCCTTCAAAAATTGCTAGCTACAAGTTACGAACTCACTTCTCGAATATTCTCCCGAATAGCCAAAAACTATCTCATGAATCCTAACACCTATACCACTACGGTTGCAGGAGAAACATGAGACGACGGTTGAAGCTACTTGACTCAACTGAGTAGGGTTGCAAGGTATATCCCTATCCTCGACAATGAAATCAACTCTTGAACTTTTGAACAAGATAATTGAAACCTACTCTATGCTTTCTTTTAACCATCATTGGTTCCCTCTCCCAATTTCAACCAACAAGCCAACAGATAATATTCCAAAGGCGATCAGTCTAATAAATAAGCATGAAATCAAGTAAGCATAAACAATCTTGAAAAGAATAATTAAAAGTCTAATATAAATGAATATTCAACTACAACCATCAAGATATGGCCAAAACCCCAGAATAGGAGTTTAGACATTCATGTTTAAGTGCAAAACCAAAGAATTCATCATTCAAATTAACAAAGATAAAAGTAAAGAAGAAAAACCTAAGAAGAAAATGAACTTCTTGTCTCTCCCCCAAAAGACTGCATACAATGATCAATTGACTGAAAGATACCTAACAAATGCCTAGATAAAGTATTTATAAGCATGGTAACAAATGACTCTTTTGACCTTAATTAATTCAGCTATTGGACAAAAAAAATCTCGGATTGGCCTCCGCGCACCACTCCATCTATCTCGCCAGACTTGGCTTGAATTTTCTCTGAAATTTGGCTTTTGGCATGCCACTTCTCCCATCTCACCAAGGTGTTAATCAAAATTATGCATTCTTGGACCTAGCCCTCTATTTTTGTCAATGCACCAGAGTGTTAGAAAACTTTCCCAAGTCCAAAATCTCTCTGGCATGCCACCTCACTCAATTCGTAAAGGTGTTGATCAAATATTCCTCTGAAGTTTGAGGTCTGACGTGCCACACCATCCATAGCACCAATTTGAGACCACTTTCCTCTAAAGTATAATGGTCAGCGCTCCACTCCAGCTATCTCACCAAACCAACTTTTCCTCGAATTCTTGTTTCTTTACACCTTGCACCATTTTTGAGTTTTTTTCATTTGTTACCTACTAAAATCACCTAAAAATATTTGTTAGCTCATTTCACACACACATTCATTAAATCATGCATTATATAAGGATAATCATCTCAAAATATGATAAAAGATAGGTAAAAGTATGACAAATGGGCATAAGAATATGCCCAACATCAAGAAGACTGTAACACCCCAAAAGTTCCTAAGACTGGATTTGGGATTTGAAATATATTCAGCAGAAAAAGTCTAAAAATTTTCTCATAATGATTCATTGTACGAGTCATGGCCTGGAGTAATAGATCGTGGTTATGAGCCATGGTCCATATCTGTGGAAGAAGGTCTGGGACGATGAGTCACAATACAACACATAGGTCCCTATAATAGGTCATGATTAGGAGTCGTTGTACATTTCTGGTGTGTCTAGGCTGGATAGTACAAGTCGGGATATAACTCATTGTAGGAAATAATTAGTTGTGGTTTGTACCCATGGAAAGAAGCTGAGAAGTTGGAATTTTGGTGCAGTAGCAATGGGTGGGTTCAACGACCCGTTGCCATGAGGTACGACCCGTGGTTTAGGTCTGTGCAATGATTCCAGAAGCTATGCAACGTGTCAGTTGTGACGATGAGAAGGAATGATCGATCATTGTTGCAAGTAACAACCCATCATGTCTAGTTGTTGTTTCAAGATCTGAAAACTGAGGGGAAAAGGGGTTGGATAGTGACGGTGGATACAATGAGTCATGGTATTGTAGGATGACCCGTTGGATGAGTCATTATACATGGCAGTGGCCTTTTTTCCAGACGAATTAGTAAGGACGTTTTCATAATTTCTAAGTTCCTAAGTCCTAAACTACGTTATTTTAAGCTTGGGAAGGAGTACTTTAAGGGGATAATCACCCTATAACTCTCATTTTATTCCTAAACCTCTAAATTCAAGATCAAAAACCCTCAAGGCAGCAAGAGCAATCTAGGGTTCTTCATTCTCATCCTCTCCAACTCTCATTGGGTTTCAAGCTAAGTCAAGAATCAGTGAATCAAGGAATGTGGGGTTTATCAATGAGGGGTTGTTCCACCCTCATTCCCCTTCTCTAATTGAAATCATGATCTCCTATTTTCCATGCCCAAATTTTGAATTTCTAGGGCTTTATTGGGTATTGTTGAATTCTTCCATGAATCTCCTATGGGTTTAACTATCTTGACCAAATCAATGATTCTTGTGATTCTATCAAGTCTTCCATAAAATTTCTATCAAGCATGAATAGGAACTTCTAGGGTTAAATTCCCTTTTCTATTGAAATCCCGTGACTTTCTTATGATATTAATTCTCAAGTTTTAAGTCATGTGTTATGATCATGATGTATTATTTTTACAAAAGTCCTTCATGAATTTATGAATTTAAAGTATGAGGATTTTCTCAAGTATACATGACTTTTACAATTATCAAGTTTATGACTATGGCCGACTCACGTATTTCAAGCATGTTCACATATATCATGATTTAAACTAGCTCATGAACTTCATATATGATTCCATGATATTGAATATGAGTCATGTGCATGTTTTTGGGAGTAGTGTCTAGCATCGAGTAGGCCCGGGATTTAGGCAAACCCCAAGTCTCAGAACTACGTGCCACCATAGGTATATATTCATGTTTAACCTTACCGAGTCTCACAGTGATATCACGCCACCTATCTTCCTTGCCTTGGAAAGCTTGGGACGGTTCTTCCCACTTGAGCGAGATAGTTGGGATATCATGTAAGCTCTATCATGATTGTGTCAGTAATGACAAGTCCTCCCGTTGTTCCTCATGTTTTCAGTTACTTATATTTATACGTTATGATATTATGTTTTATAGCATATTTGACCCATTTATCAGTTTATGAGTTCTCATGTATGATTTCAAGTATGGTATATGACATGATTTTCTATGTCTAAATTTTGGATCATTATGTTCAACTTATGATGAATATCTAATGGTCATGATTACTTCAAGAATGCGATGTTTAGCATGTTGTTCTTACTCTCATGTCCTATCTTGAATTATGTTCATATTCTCAGACTATCTTTTTACTAGCATTTTTTACTCACCTTGTATACTTAGTACATTCAAAGTACTGACTGTTTACTCTACGCTATATCATTTCATGAAATAGGTTCGGGAGATCAGACTCAGTCATGTCATTAGCCGCTGCTCTTATCTCAATCTTGTTCAGTCCTAGTGTTAGTGAGTCCTCATCTTCCAAGGACACTCTTGTAGCTATGTTTTGCTATGTCCTATCAGTTTCAGACTTAGTTGACTAGTTGGGGAGTTGTTCCATCAGTCCATCTATAACTAGAGACTTTCAGACAATGATGTATTAGTTGACTCAACAGTTAATCTATGTTACTCTTGTGTTCTATTTTATGTTATTTAGACTTCCGCGCGTCATGTTTAAGTTTAAGCTTTCTGCTTTAATTTATGTTTTTTAGTTTTCATGCATGTCATGGGTTAGCTTGGAGCCATTCGTGGTTCCAAATCCTATGTCTTGATCCGGGTCCCAGCTAGGGTCATTACAATGAACAATAAAAGATATAGAAGAATTCATAATGAAATACTTACGATAATATAAACTTGTTCAATAAAATCTCCAAGCTAAAAGAAATCACAAAAACTTGATGAATCCTCCAACAAGAAACTCAACTAAGTTATTACATAAATTCGTAAAGTATGAATTGTGCAACTTGACTCTAATCACTCTATGTGTTGGATGAAAAGTTGACTTCCACGCCCAAAACATGTTATGAGAGGGTATTTATAATAGTAAATTTAGCCTTCGTTGTTTCTTCTTGGATTTAAATTGGTTTTTGCAGCTTTTGTTCCTAGTAGAATTGGGATTTGACTTCTGGCCGCTTGGACCTCTACTCTTCGTCGTGCCTAGCATAGCGCCACTACCCTTGGCGTGTCACACCTCTGGTTGCTCTGAAGTAGCCTGTGCGGCATGCAGGCCATAGCACAGTTATGCCTGTGTGCTGCCAACTTCTATCATATTCGCCTCGTCAATCCCGTTTTGTCATTCTTGCTCTTTTAAGCCACATTTAAGCCAGAATTCCTCTCCTTAATACCTGAAAGCATCTAATCATGTAAGTTATCTCTTTTTCACAAATATATCATAAAACATAAGAAAACGTACACAATTTATTCTCAAAATATAGCTAAGTATGGGCAAAATATGGCTAATAAATGCATAAATATGTCCTTCATCACCACACCACACTTAAATTATTGTTTGTTCTCAAACAATCTACTACTTTTCTTCTCTAATTTAATCACAAAATTCACCCTATGAACAGGTATACTTACACTTAGGATCATTAGACAAATTAATAACGCTCCAACAATTCACTCGCATGCATATAGGATCAACATTTAAATGCTAAAGTTGGAAATCACTTAGCTTCTAGAACTAACTCAACAAGATATATTTGGTCCAACATGAATCGTATGCAATTTAGCAATCAAGATGTATCAAAATCATACCATTATGTGCCCTCACCATTTAGGGAGTCACCCTTTCACACAAGATATATAACAATATTAACTTGGGCATACATAAATAATTTTCGCTCACTCTCCTAAAGAACTCAACATGCATGTAAAAGATGACCCATAGACTTACCCTTAGTGTAATTACTCCACTAATATAGAACCTCAAATCAAGGATCAATTCAGACTTAAGATGGTTGTAATATAGGCTAAGGGATGGGTAGGAACTATTTTGCCAAGATAATGACTAATCTCCCTAAGAACTTTAATATTTTATAATTCTTGGACTTTTCAGCACATCCTTCCATCTCCTATTTTTCTTCTTATACTTCCTTTTATTGTTTCAATTTTTCAACTTTGAGTGACTAGTAGGGAATTTTTCAACACTAAGCTCAATCGCCATTTTTTTCATTCTTGATTCATTCATTCAATTTTTCAAAGCTTTTTTTTCCACTACTTCACCTTCCTTGTTTAGCAAATTTCACCCTCTTCTTTTCTTCTAATTTTTACACTTTTAGCTTTTTCCCCTTAACTTCTCCACTTATGCTCCTTTCATCAAAAAATTTCATTAAAGTGTTCTATGAGTCATTTGGATCAAAAAAGAGTTAATATAACAAAAGAGATTAAGCTTGTAATATGGCTATCAAAAGAATAGGCTAAGGCTCAAAATGATTAACTAGGATAATAACAATCAAGGTGGGTAAAATAGGATACAAATAGGCTACCAAAAAAATGCATATATCACTTTCTAGATTCAACATCCTTATTTCGTTTTGCACACACACCGGGCAAGTTCTGGACATCAAATTGTGATCATGGAGTATACAAAAATACCTTACTCACACAATGGCACAAATGGTTTATCAATGACAATAAGATTAAATAAACACATATATCCATATTGAATGCATAATATAATTAAACCCAATTTTTCAAGCATAGTCAAGTTCCAAAAGTCTAATTTTCATGTATTTTTGAGTGGATTTCACAAATTCTCCATGATACCTAAGTGAAGCACCTAGCATTCATAAGGTTTCAAGTTTTTGTACTTCTAATGACTAATTTTCCCTTAAGATGGTCATCATCCATTCATCATCAGGAAAAACCATGACTCTATGACTAACTAAAAAGATCTAGACTCTCTAATAGATTCAAAGGGACTATCCACCAAAACACACTGAAAATAAAAATCAGGGGAACCCAAATAAAAACAAAATCGAAAACATCACAAAAAATACTACAAGCTAGAAGGATAAGTCATGAATCACAAAAAATCTAGAACACCATGAACAAATTTAGCAATAAAAGCATATATGGTATAATGAAGTTTACTTCTCCCACCCTACACTTAATCGGTAGAACTGCCCTCAGTACTAAAACAATAAAGCATAAGTAAAAGAGTGAAAGAAGAACTCCCTAGGACTCTAGTCCTCATTGTCTGTGGGAAGTTCTTGCTTTTTTATAGGCTAGGTGCGTCACGCCACCCATTGCAGTCCCAAGCTCGCCGCGTCGCGCCTCTCCATGTGGAGCCTGGTCGGCGTATCACGCAGCTCCATGCAGAGTTTGGCCATCGTGGCTCTCATGCCATTTTCTAGTTCCTACAGATCCGTTATGTATTTGTGACTTATTTTCTGCACACTTGAGCACACATATTAAAAGAAATAAAAATCTAAGTTATCTTGGGTTGCCTCCCAAGAAGCGCTTGATTTAACGTCACGACATGATATCATCAATTTTACCACTTTTCTTTTCACTTTGAACTAATGAATTGCACCCATAATTTCTTTTCCAATTTCCTACCCCTCTTAAGGGATGGTGGTGTAAAAATAGAGGTACCAAGCAATAGATGTCGCATCTTGCACTTCTTGGCCCTTAAAGGAGGGATGTTATTTTGCCTTGTTGGCATGACAAACTTTAGAATGAACAACTTTGATCTTCCTCTCCAAAATCCTTCATAGACTTGGTTGCCTCAATTTCCATATCATCAACCAAGTACTATGTTGAAAAATGATTGCGGTTCAAGTAGCTCCATTTTCAAGAATGCTTCCTTCTTAACATCCTCCCTCTCAAATGCACTAGAGTCCTAAGAAATGATTTGATGGACTTCTCTTTGAAACTCTAGCATCACTTCTTCAATTTCAGCATCTTGTATAGTTGGGTTGGTTGGTTGGTAATTGTCGCTTACGGTTTCCGCTTGGTCAAGTTTTGATTCCTGATAAAAACTTTGCAATTCTTGCAAAAATCCTCCCATTATGCTTCTCAATATCTCTTCAACTTATTCTTTTTGACAGCTAGAGATTTCTTCTTCAAATTGTTTCTCTTCTTCAATTCTACAATTTTCATTGTGGTCATAAAGATATTTTGGCTCATCCTTTGAGCTAGATATCTTTGCTTCAACCACTCGGGCTATAAACATGAACACTAAAAAACTTTTATTTGTAATTGAAGGCATAATTTACTTATTGAAAAAAGTACATCTAGTAAATAATTTGGCATGAGGAGAAAATATATAAGTTCCCATATGGAGATAATTAGACTTACCGATCCAAAAGATCTAAAGTAAAACCAAAACTTTGAAGAAGAACACCAAAATCTTCACTTGAACCTTTGAGAAGGGTTTTCTTGAAAACCCTAAGTTTGTATAGTATAATTGTGTTAAAAATCCATATACGAGTGTTAGTATTTCTTAGAAATACATAGAAGAACCTTACCTTGATGTGTGAGGGTAAGGAGAGGAGATAAAAGTTATGTTAGGGCTTAGAAAAGTGAAGAATGGAATAAAAATTTAGAAAAATGCACTTTTAAAGTGATTAACGGCGAGACGCTTACAACCATCTAAGGTGCAATATAGCATTCGTACATGACACTACGGTCCATAGGTAGGGCATATATAGACACCTGAGCTAGGTAGTGGCTATGTTTTTGGAGGAGTTCAAATATGACCCAGGTATGGTCCGCATGTCCCATGTACAATTATAAGTGGGGTTGTACTTGGCTTCCCTAATTTTCCAGAGGCATACATGGGGGCCATGTACGATCTTACATGCCACTTGTAGCCCAGAGGTTGGGCTGTACATGGACACTATGGTCTATCTAATAGATCGCATTTGGGGGGTTCCATCTATGATCCCATGTACAGTCGTACATGTCCCATACCTCAAATCAGTAAAGATTCTTCTTTCTAAGTCACATATGGTTCCCAAGTATGGTCTGTATGTCTAATGTACAATATGTAGGTTTGATAAAAAAAATGTAGGTCCAATGAATGGTCATGCCTTGTACGGTACTTCAACTAAAACCTTCAAACCTAGTTCTTTCAATTCCTTATCAACTCCACACGTGAGCAACACCACAACCCATCAAAATTGGACCTTAACTCTCAAGTACGACCATATCCTCTCGGTTTGGGTCGAGTTACTCATACTTAACGGGTCAAACCTTAGCTTGAAGATACAAGGTGTTACAATATGATTCATGAGAAATGTTTTAGTAGAGTCTGATAACGCTCAAACCATACCTCCTACCGAAGTATGAAGTGGACGTTGTCAATAAAGAACCCAACAAAAAGGTTGGGGTTGAACCCACATGGAATATGGAAGAGCTAGACTAAAGCCAGTAAGTGAACTTATTGGGTAGTTACTCCAAATTGAGGGTTCTGAAGAAAATAATAATTAGAAACAACTGTTAAAAATTTGGTTGAAATCAAGAATGAAAGATAACTTGGGTTTATGTTCCCCATGGGTTCATTACTGCTTCGGATATACATGCGTGATGATTACCAATGCTTACTTATAGAATTGATAACGAAGGTTCATCCAAACGGCTGGTTCATCCCTATTGAATGACTTTACTCAATCACCGGGTTAGGTCTCATGAGCGATTGTAAACTAACCATTATCACTATGTCCAAAATTTAACTATCCTGCGACCACAGCTCAAGTTAATACAAAAATCATCAAGATCAAGGCTTTGTTGTAATTCTCTTTTCCTAATCTCTACCTCTCTAGGTTCAAGCAAGTAAAGAATTCGGGAAAGTCCTAACGTTGTACATCGTTAAGAAACGTTTAAGCATGAAGAGAATACAATACAAGTGTTTTGCATTGATTTTGAATCACTTTTATGTAACCCTAGCTTGTTAATCCATCATGGTTCCCACAACCCTGGCTATGGAGGTTTTAGCCTCTCATAGTTACAAGATTGTGATTTGCATTCATAATTAAAAACATAAATCAATACTTACAATTATGTATGAGAGAAAAACTTCTTTAAATAAATCAGCAAAATCCTCAAGAACAAAGTATGAAGATCAAGAGAAAATCAAGAAAAGGTTGATCACAAGCCAATCAACTCAATTCTATCTTGTCTCAAT
>JACEIK010000258.1:25058-37335 GCA_018107945.1 Datura stramonium
TCTTTCCCGGGGCCTTTTCCTAGCATGTATGGCATTCAAAAACTCTTAACCAACATGCGAATAGGCCATCTACATGTCGAAAATTTACGGGGTGTAACATAAACATCAAACTCCACGTCTAGCTCACGTGGTTATATGTCAGTTAACAAGCACTCCCACAGTACAGTACAGTCATAGTTCACAGTCTAGTATTATAGATTTCATCTATGTTTATGACTTTAATTTCAAACTATAAGTTCTTATAGTATTTTATACGATCTTCAGACTCTCTTAGTACTTATGATTCAGGCATAGTTGTTGTATGTCATAACAATCCAGTTTATGTATTATCAGCACCTTTCTGTTTTATCTGATATCTCGCATACTCAGTATATTTCAAAGTACTGATGCATATTTTTTATACTATATCGTTTTATGATATAGGCTCAGGTACCCAGCCTCAACATCACAGTTAGATTAACCGCGGCGATATTCAGTAGTGTTCTATAGTGAATCCTCATCTTCCAAGGATCAGAGATGTTCTTTCTATTTTACTAGTATTAGTTCAGTTTCCAGACTTAGAGTTAGTTGGGGGCTTGTCCCAGCAACTTATTAGTTAGTAGAGACTTTCAGACAGTGTGTTATTAGTTTTAGCTTATATTTTTTTTCCAATGTTGTTTACATACATCTAGTGTTTGTCAGACTTTATCTTTTCTCATTAAAAACTGTTTTGTATTTCAATAACTTCCGCTCAGTTTTCTATTTATAATTCTAGTATGTATGTAATATGTCATGCCATTAGTTTTCTTGAGGTCACTTGTGACTCAAAGTACCGTGTCGAGTCCAGGGTGTAGACTCGGGTCATGACAGATTTGTCATTTTCAATGGGCATAACATTGAATGGGAAGAATCAATTGGTTGATTATGGGCAAGGTTACTCCTTTTAGGAGAGTTCTGTATAAGTGAAATAAAGGATATTCGGTGTATATAAATGCTTCAGGACACTAAAGTCAAGTCATCGACTCTTGGAACAACTTCAATTGTTAATAAATTTCAAGACGTGATACTCAAGGATTTTCTAGATATTTCATTTACTTCGAAAATGAATTTTGGCATTGATCCATTGCCAATGACTCAATATACTTCTATGTCACTGTTGATATGGTTTTGCGGAGTTGAAAAATTGAAAGTAACAATTACAAATTAACTTGAGAGTTTCATAGAGCGAACAACTCGTCTTGAGGTGTTTACTCTTGTTTTTAAGATGGAAGACTTGTGTATTTGAAAAATATTTTTTTTTCAAAAAAATAATAGAAAAGAGACTTATCTTCATAAACCAAAATTTGTTACTTAAGTAATATTTTCAATATATTATTTTATTAACTTTTTTGATCTCGAGATAATTAATTCAACCGTTTGTTTGAATGTTTTAAAACTTTATCACCCAATTTAGTATTATTTGACTTGTGTTTGAAAAAATTCAACTTTTGTTTGGAGATTTTTCAAATTAATTCTTCAAATTTCTATTTAAAAAAAACTCTCAAAACTAGTGTCGGAGCTTTTGAAATTTTTGAGTTTAAAAATATATTTTGCAAAAATGTATTTTCTCTGTCCCAATTTATGTGACACACATTTCAATATCTAGTAACAATTTAACTCCAAAATACCCATTTCACCCTTAATGAGATGATTTATAGCCAAACAAATATCTATGACTTATTTTAGACCACAAGTTTCAAAAATCTTTTCATATTTCTTAAACTTCGTGCAATCAAACTACATCACATAAATTGAGATGGAGGGAATAATAAAAAACTAGGTTTACAAAATAATGTTTTTAATACTGACAGCAACTCCCCTCCTATTTAGCTCAGTCTGCAAATCCTCTTCGTAGTTTTCAAGAAGTGACAAAGAACAACAAAAAGAGTGAGAGAATGGTATGGTGTATACACAGATTGGCTCATCTCTCAAACCATACGGAGAATGAATTGTGCTTCAATGTTTATGATCTACTAGTAGATCCAAGACATCAAATTTGGTTGAGAATCCAAAAGGACGCCATAACACCAATCGGCATACCTATGGAGACTCCTCTTTGCCGCAGATCTACTCTAAAAGTAACTTTTTTTCTTTTAATTTAAGTAATTTGAATTCAAGTTACTTCCTTTCATTTCTGTTTTTTTTTTCATACCAAGATCTAAATTCAGTGTTGATGATCTACTCGTTGATTTAAGATATTGCTGATACTTATTGAAAATCCCAAATGATGACACAACACAAGCTGACATACATCAGGAGACTCTCTTTGCCGTAGATCCACTCTAAAACTCCGCTTACCCCGAAATGATCTGAACCAATAGGGAAATCCCGATTCATTGAGTCTTTCGATACAATTAAAGTAACTTTTTTCATTAATTTAGGTGATTTAAATTCAAATTAATCCTTTTTTATTTTATTTTTCATACTAAGATTAAGTGTTTGATGATCTAGCGGTTGACTCAAGATAGAGTCGAAATATGAAATTGACTGTACAACACAAGCCGTCATACGTCTAGAGACTCTATTTATCGTAGATTCATTCTAAAACTCTTTTTTTTTTTTGTACCAATTTAAGAAATTTTAATTTAAATTAATTCCTTTTTTTATCTTAGTTTTCTTATACTAAGGTTTGAAGTCAGAAAAGGTAACTAGATTAACTCTTCATTGCTTAAAATTTGATTTGTGATACACTGATACTTTGTGTTGTTTGGAAGTAACATATTTTCAACTAGAGTTAATAATTTGGGTGCACCTAAATTGGTCCAAACACTATTTAAGAAAGTACTTGAGACTGAGGCTCGTGATTAAGAGAAAACGAACGCACCGTCAAAGTCCTTTGAAGATGTATTTTGAAATGTAAAACGGACGTCAAGCTGATTTTAAAATCCTACTCATTGTTCTCTGTCTCTTTTTCATGTCCGGCCCCTCTTCCCTTTCTTGGATTATCCTTGCTCTTGCCAAATCCGAACACTGTTTTTGTAATACCAGTGAAGATTAAACCTAGTTTTGAGTATACGGTTTTATTCAAGAAACAAAAGACACACCATAAAAAGCTATTCTTGAGTAGGCCTCTTTGCGGAGTGTTGGAAAAGCCCTAAATTTTCCATCCGAGTCATTGAGATTTAGGGTTTTTATCGAAAGCCACATCTGCCTTTTCTCCTATAGACCCCCACAGAAAGTGTGAATTGAAGCTGTTATGCTGTGTAGATGGTGTGCAATTAATTGTATTAGGCTTTAGATTTGTAGAATCTTTCCCCTAGTTGTGTTTGACTTAGAAATGGATGGGCGGAGAATATCTGCTAGTCCTCGTCCATGTTCTGGTAGGAGGGTGGTGGCTAAGAAGCGTTCTCGTGGAGGGATTGATGGGTTTGTGAATAGCGTCAAGAAGCTACAGCGGAGGGAGATTTGTTCAAAGCGTGACCGTTCTTTCAGTATGAGCGATGCTCAAGAGCGCTTTCGAAACATTCGATTGCAGGTTTGAATGGATCTTTTCTCAATTCTTGGTCTTGAATTAATTTATTGCTTAGATTTTGTATATCCTGAGATTTCATAGGCACAGTTGAATGAAGTGGGACAGAAAATTGGCTTTATGTTGGTTGGGAGGAATTTGGGATACTAAAACAAGTCAGTTCTTGAGTTTATGAACTAAAATTGGATTAATTCGTGCTTGATCTTTTTTTTTTCTTTTTTTCTTTTTTAGATAAGTTAATTCGTGCTTAATCCTTCTATGGTTGATCCCAAGAGGCGCATAGATAGGTTTGTAGTGCAGTTCTTTTCTTGTTTGTGGTCCTAATAGGCAAATTAACTGTGTCTCCACTTGAGTGGTTTTATGTGAAAAATGAGGATTTTGCCAAATGAACTTCTAAATATATTGGAGAATTGATGTAAGGCTGTGGTTGATGAAGTGTATGTTTATTGGCAATCTTGTTACTAAATGGTTATAAGAGTGGATATAGAAGTAGAGCTAAAAGTTGTTCACCTATTTTGGCAAAACAGGGGGAAAAAGAAGATATGTAGGAATTCCCCTTATCTAATTGGTGCATTCCTTGTATGTTGATGATGAAGTGGGTGTTCTGTTTGGGTATTACTCTATAGGAAGGAAGCTGGAGATATACATGGTTGAATTGTCACAGATCTTAGCAATCTTAAGGACTATGAGTATTCTTTTTGGTGTTTCTGCTGGGACAGAGTTATAGTTCAAACATAGGTTGAGTGCACCACACCTAATATAGTGAGTTAATTAGTTCTTTATGATGAATGGGTTGTTTCAGTTATTTCTTATGTTTTCTAGTTGTATATAAGAGGTTCCATCCCTTTACAATATTGAAATTTGGTCTAAAACTAAAGTCAACAACAAAAAACTCAGTCTTGGGTCTTCCTGACTTGATATGCATGCAGTTTTAAGAACTGCAATTTTCTTCTGATGTTTCCAGGTCTAACAGTTGAAATGACTTGGATATGCCTCTTTTTTTTTCTTTTTCTTTTTTAAATGCTAAGAAGTTCTACTTTCTTCCTTTTCCCGGATAAATTGCTCTGAACAATGGTATCTTTGTCATCTGGAAGTTTAATAGAATCTCTTCCAGTTCTTATCTGTTCATGCTGAACTGTAGCAGGAAGCTGGGTAGGATAGATCCTTAACCTAGGTGAAGTAACTTAACCAGCTCATTCTTCTATCTTTGTTGAGCAAACATGGCATGAGTTACTGAATTGATTTGCTTTCAGTGTATACGCTGTAATTTTTTGTTGCATCATATAGGGGTTTGAGTTATCATCTTCCATGTTATGGGGGAACACAAATTTAAAGCTCTATGTTTTCACTAGGGAATGTGTCTGCTATATTAGCGCAGTCAGTCCTCAAACTGTAATACTGTGATTATATGTAATTATAGCTTAAATTCCCCCATTTCATAGGCAAAATACTGATAGCTGCTACATGTTATCAGGCACAAAAGAAATTTTGTTTAATTAGATTGTGATATCCGTCATCTACAATTTGATGGTACATCTGATCTTAAGTTGTTTGACTTGAAATTTGTGTAACATTTTGATTGAACTAATGAACGTCCAGTTTGAATGCAAAGTAATAGCATGAAGCAGAGTTATTATTGCTTTGTCGAAGCTGATAGTTTATATCGCCTAGATGCCTTTTGCACGTCTGTACACGGTACTTCATGTTCTATGATGAGATTTTTTTTCCTGGTTACATGTAAAAAGTTCATTGTCCAGATAGCACATCTTTTTATGATATTTGTGATTTGTTCCATCGTCTGACTAATTTATAGATTTATTTTCTTAATTCTACTTTTTAGATTCCGGGAATTAAATATTTCCACTAAGTTCAGAGGGAATTCTGTCTTTTGTGTTTCTAGAAAATGTGCATTGGTTATTAAGCTGAAGAAAAAGAACAGGGTTTACAGGATGTTACCTTTATCAAAAAAGAACAGGGTTTCCAGATTGGGGCCTTTGAGGGTTGGTTTATGAGAAAGAAGAACTTCATTGTTTTTAAATATATGTATTTTCTTTAAATGATTTATCACATACTAATTGTTGTTTCCTGGATGTGGTTCAGTATTCCATCAAAAAATAATATTCAGTTAGTTGAAAATTCTAGTTTTACTACATATCTATTTTTGTTAATTTAATTCTGCAGACACTTATTTGTAATTTATTATGATCTTAGGAGGAATATGACACCCATGATCCTAAGGGACATTGTGCCATGGTGCTTCCTTTTCTTAAGAAAAGATCAAAGATAATTGAGATAGTTGCTGCACGTGATATCGTCTTTGCCCTTGCACAATCTGGCGTCTGTGCAGCATTTAGTCGAGGTAAAGCAAATTATTGGTATCTTTCTCTGGCATATTTGTATCCTCGCTCCTTCCATCTATCACCTTTGTGCATGTACCATGACTTTTGAGTAAATTGATTCATATTGTTACTAACTACGCAGAGACAAACAACAGAATATGCTTTTTGAATGTCAGTCCAGATGAAGTTATACGAAGTTTGTTTTACAATAAAAACAATGACTCGCTCATCACTGTTTCCGTCTATGCATCAGATAATTTCAGTTCTTTGAAATGCAGAACTACAAGAATTGAGTATGTGATTGCTACTACATCTTGGTTGCTCTCTTCCATATGTTCTTTTTATCATGTTTTAATCTGATATAGCTGATAAAATCAGATACATTCGGAGGGGTAAACCAGATGCTGGCTTTGCTTTATTCGAGTCTGAGTCATTAAAATGGCCGGGTTTTGTGGAGTTTGATGATGTTAATGGGAAAGTACTTACTTACTCTGCCCAGGATAGGTAACTATGCTATTATAAAGTCCTGTTTTTTATGTCGAAGAGACCAAAAAAAAGGGTCTTTTTTTTTTAATTCTTGTAAAGTTGCTTTTTTTCTTAAGGAACTCTTTTCACTTTCATCAGCATATACAAGGTGTTTGACCTGAAGAATTACACAATGTTATATTCAATCTCGGACAAAAATGTTCAAGAGATTAAAATCAGGTAAACTCATTACTTTTGCGTGTATGGATAGAAACATTTGATTTGTTGCTTGAGTAATTGTGTGGTAACTTGTCTACATTATTGTCTTGCTCCTTCGGGTGTCAATCCAGGTCAATAAGCTATTGCAATTATTATTTGATCCCTGTTAGGTCACCATATAAATGCTTTAGCTAGTATTCAAATTTAGCTTTATTCATGAATGGTCTAATGGCCTATTACCTATGGATCATTTCTTGTTTGCTCGAGTCACTATCATTTTTTTAAGGCTTTTATGATATCCTTAATCTTGTGTATTGCTCCCTTTCTAATTGTGTATTGCTCCCTTTCTAATTGTCCGTCTTTCTGTTTTCTTCTATATGTCCAGCTGTTCCATAAGAGCATTTGTTTATTTGTGTTATAGTACTTTTTAAGAGTCTATTTAGTTGTGGGAATAACAAAAATCTTTCAAGATCTCACGTTTGAAAGATTATCACCAAGTGCTAATCGTCAATGAAGTGGGATTTGAACCTGAGGTCACAGGTTCAAATCCCAGTGGAGACAAACACCAGGTGATTTCTTCCCATCTGTCCTACCAAGATAGATAGCCTCGGTGGACAGAGTTATCTGGTACCTGTTGCTGTATTCAGTGGAATTAGTCGAGGTGTGCGCAAGTTGGCTTGGACACCACGGTATTAATAAAAAAGGATTGTTACCAATTGAAGAATAGATGATTTAAGTAATATGGGTTCATTCGACTAAATAAAATTCTGGTCTATTGTGTTAAACAAGTGTATTGTTCATAACTTTGCTATGATTTGGCTCGGCAAGACCTGGATATCTTGTCTTATATTTTCTTCTTAGTTCATTTCTCCCTTGTTCTCTTAAGCAGCCCAGGAATCATGTTGTTGATATTTACCAAAGCTAGTGGCCACGTGCCTCTAAAGATTCTGTCCATCGAGGACGGTACTGTTCTTAAATCTTTCAACCATCTTCTTCACCGACATAAGAAAGTGGATTTCATTGAACAGTTTAATGAAAAGCTTCTTGTCAAGCAAGAGAACGAGAATCTTCAGATTCTGGATGTGAGTGTCTATCTATGTTCCACAGCTTATTTGTGTTAGCTTTATCATTATTTCTAATGAGCTACTGGATGCAGGTGCGTAATTCTGAGTTGACAGAAGTTAGCAGGACTGAGTTCATGACCCCCTCAGCTTTCATATTTCTGTATGAGAACCAGTTGTTCTTGACTTTCAGAAACAGAACAGTAGCTGTTTGGAACTTCCGCGGGGAGCTTGTTACTTCATTTGATGATCACCTTCTATGGCATCCTGATTGCAATACGAACAATATTTACATAACTAGTGATCAAGACCTAATCATTTCATACTGCAAAGCTGAATCTGATGATCCCTTAGCTGAAGGAAATGGTATGTTGGATTTTGTGAATTCCTCAAGTCTTATTTGATGATTGAAAACAAAAATACTTATTTAAATCCATTTTAAGTGAGGGTTGACTTTCGTGCTGTTTAAGACTAAACTCTTTGAATGGATATTATTATTATTGCTGCCACTGATACTATTGTTATTTTTACTTGTTAGCATCATCATTATTGTTTATGTTATTATTGTTCTTATTAAAGTTGTTTTTTACATGTTATTATCATCACAGTCTTTAAATATTGAATGGATACCAGTGTGTAAATGGATTGGCATGTTTAGTGAGGATTCGTATAGCCAACTCTGGCTAGCTTGGATTGAACATGTTAGTTGTTGTTTAGTATGGTATAGAAGAGTCTAAATAATTGTCTGAAATATGAAAAAATAAAGTGGTTTGTCAGAAATATGTACATTATATGAAATAACGTATAGTAATATTAGTTTTATATAATTTGTTGGAACAAAAAAAAATTGCCATTTTAATAGCAGAGGTCACACTTTGTTTAAAGTAGGTCAATCAAAATGGCAAGGAGTTTAATAGGCGTTTGGATTTGGCTTATATATCATGGTAAATATGATCAATGTGCCGCATATTATCCTGTATTACAGATTGCCTTAGCATACATTAGTAAACATAGAGCTAGGAGTAAGTAATCTTATTATAACCTGGATGGATGAACTAGTGGGGTCATTTGCAGATTTGATGTTTATCTCTTCGTTTATTTTTGCTGTTGTATATTTCTTTTGTGGATTTCTGAGTATGAGTTCTGGTTTGGCAGCGGGATCTATTAATGTCAGCAATATTCTGACTGGCAAATGCCTTGCTAAAATAAAAGCAACCAGTGGCAAGGCCACTGATGATTGTAGTGCTGATTGCTGTGCGCCTGGTGGCAGAAGTTGCAACTCAAAAAGGCGTGTCCAAGCTTCCAGAATTAGGAGCACGGTTGCAGAAGCCCTAGAAGATATTACTGCTCTTTTCTATGACGAAGAGCGCAATGAGATCTATACTGGGAACAGGCTTGGACTGGTCCATGTATGGTCTAACTGACTAATTCTCCTGCTTCCCTGATATGTCTAAGATTGTTACTGATGGAGGAATGCCTCAGGTAACATTGTACCATTAGTATGGTGTTTTTTAGTGTTGTTACTTCCAAAGGAATGGTTTGAGTTGTGTCTTCTATATTAAACTGTACCGTGTGTTTGTAATGTTGTTGCCCTTTTAGATGAGGTATTCTAGATGATTTCTAGCGTACTGTTAGTACTTATGTAACTTAGGGCTGTCTACCGAGTCAATAGGCAGAGCTAGTTAACCAGTAAGTCTCATTTGCTACAGCCATTCTGAGGGCTTTAAATCGTTGAGAGCACATTGCAATGTTTAAGTGATGCTGCTTGTGGTTTCCTTAAGTGGATGATTTTTCTATCTCTTTAGCTATAAAAGTCTCTCCCGTTATTTGCGTTGGGCTTTTGTTTACCGTGACTTAGCAATTTGAAGTATGAGCCTGGAGTTTCCAAATCGTGGACAATGAGGTTTGCTAAATTATGCTTGCGACTTACGAGATAGAAGGGAAATGATCTATCTTTCATGACTAACCAAGATTTGTAATTACTTCAATCAAAGCTTTCTTCGTTGTGCGATGTCCAATGTTAAAACTAATTGAGGAAGAGGAAAGCTACATTGCTTAAGACCATACTTAGGCTCCCCAAGTTCCCATAGAGTAAAAAATATGCCATTCAAGTTGGTTACAGGGTTGTTGCAGTATGTGCCACACACACACACTCTCTACTTTATGTCTTCAGTATTAGCACTTGATTGCTTTCTCTGTGGAAAGAAGCTGTAATTTACAAGTGAATGTAGAGGGGTTCTCTGTAACCCATTCTCCTAGCAGTCCAGCTTTGAATCAGATAGATAAGCTTCTACCTGCTAGAGGACGAAATGGTTATAGGGCGAAGGAAATGGCTGTCTACGCTGTTTGGAAACCGGCATACTGGAGTTGGAATCATCATATAACATAGGAAAAGTGGCACGAAAAGCCGTGGCACACGAAGCATAATTTGGAGTTGAATTAATAAAGAGGGAATGCGTAAATGGAAGATGCATCAAATTTCAAAATTGTGGGATCGTATCGGATGNATTGCTCAGCAGGCTTCCATAGTTGTTGTAATGTGTGAATAGAGAGAGACAAGAAGGAAGGAGATATAGTGGGGAAGCACATGATTGATTTTTATTTGTAAGTGGATCGAATCTGCTGTCTGGGGTCTGAAATTGTCACCAAAAACCACATGGAAATTAGGCTTTTTCTACAAATTACTGTGGCTTCAAGATTTACTAAAAAGAAGTGGCTGTCTGCGTGTTGTTCTCTTCCAAGTCAAGGTATAGGCCCACCATTCCCATGCAGCTGTCTCTCAATCGCTTCCGTTATTCCTATCGTATTAAAGTCCTCTTCTATTTCCAATAGTTTGACATGACTATGTTCTTGAAATGTAGCATACAACCCCAACGACCTAAAATTCAACTCTGGTTACAAATTAGCAACGACCAAGAGTTTGAGCAATTATATCCCAAGTTCAAATATCACAACATTTTTGCTCTCCGCAATTTAGTATCACCTCATTTATATGAATTTTTTCGATTAATTGTTTTTTTCTCATTTACGTAAATATAGGTGGATTGAATTATTCAATATTTTGTGTTTTGAGATTCGATGGAATAGTCAATCTGCCAAAGTCGGCTAAACAAGATTGAGGGTTCAAAGTCAAATTCAAAAAGAGGTCTTAATTTTTTTTTTTAAAAACAATATATTAAAAATATATTATAAGGTAAAAAATTGGATCTCAATTCATTGTTTTGGTAATAGCTCTATAGTTTAATCGGCCCTGCGAGCTGCTTGCAATTATCAAAAAAAAAAAAGAAAAAAAATATAGCAGTTAGTTAAGATGTATCCACTTACTCTTGGTTAAAATTCAATGGTACTAGTAAAAGATGTGGCGATTTCCCAGAAGGATTTGATTCAGTGATAAAAGATGAGTAGTTTAAATCATCTTTATGCTGGCCCAATTCTTCATTTTAAAACTTTACTCTCACCGTCAGGGTATTTATAATTCGGTTTGGGTTGGATTTTGAGTAAAATCAAAATCAAACTAATTTAGTCGGTTTTTAAATTTTTAAAATTAAATCAAATTAAATAAAATAAATAACCATCGGTTTGATTTGAGTTTTCGGTTTATAACTAGCTAATGATAAATTAATAATAATAAAACAACAGAGCCATGAGATAATTATTTCACGTGAACATTAGGAATCAACAAATTTCTCTCTACTATCATGAGATGAATGTATCTGAATCTTCTATTATTTTTCAACACTGTTTCAAAGTTTTAGCATGTTTAATTTGCATAAATGTAGAGGTTTTTCCACTTCACATGTCTAATATCCACGCAAAAACAATATGCAACTTCATATAGAATGGTCAATTCTTCAAAAATCAAAGAGGTAAATGATTGAAAAGTAGATGAATGTCTTAGCAAAAGAAAAAAAAATCGGCAATATGTCACACCACATATAAACAATTAGACTTAGAGTATTGGGTTTGGACATATTTTATAATAGAATTTAAAAGTATTATAGTGCATGTGAAATAAAGTATACTAAAACCAAATTAACGATTAAAAGATATAAAATATTTATAATTATTTATGAAAAACTACAAACATATATTCAAATAATAGTAAATTTACGTATAAAATTTATCGGTTGGGTTTGGTTATTTCTTCAGGTTTGTTTTAGTAAAACCAAAACCAAAACCAAACCAAATATCATCGGTTTTTAAAATCTAAAACCAAACCAAACCAATTCAAACCAAATGTCGATCTTTTTAATCGGTTTGGTTTAGTTTGGTTTTTCACCAAACCGTGAACACCCCTACTCTCCGTTTCAAAACAAACAGTGTTTTTAGTTTGGACATATTTCTTAAGAAATTATTCACTTTTAAAAAATAAAATGTATTTTTATTAATTTACCCTTAATAAATACCTTAAAAAAGATGTAGTTTCGTAGTAGTAGTTTATAAATATCTCTTTATTTAAATAAGAGTAAAATTAGATAAACATCATTAATATCTACTTCATAATGTAAAACACTATTTATTTTAAAATAAAATTAAAAAAATTAAAACACCACTTATTTTTAAAAAAATGAGATAATAAATAGTAAAAGAATATCAAGGCTTCGTTTACATTTCAAAATGCTGTTATGCTGCGTGGAACATGAGTCCTGCTTCAGTTAGTTTCACTTCCTCCCTCCGGCATTTTCGTAAAGTGAAAACATTGATAT
>JACEIK010000258.1:41658-67106 GCA_018107945.1 Datura stramonium
TTACTTTCCTGCAGGTACTCATAGACGAGGAGGCGATCCCTCGTGATTCCAGCCAGCTCATAGAGTCATCAGCTCCTGTCATCCGGAGCTTGATATTCAGTGGTGTAGTTCATTTTCTTTTGTTGTACAGTATGGGTAGGCCAGGGCCTAGTCCCGACCATTTTATCAGTACTCATAGAGGCTTGCAGATTGTATATATACATCTCCCTATGGTTAGTTGTGCTGGTCATGTGAGGCCGTGCGTTTTGTTTAGTTTTTTAGCATTATTGATTGTGTTGGCCATGTGGGGCCATAATCTGATAGTAGTGGTGACCTTGCCAGTCACGTAGATGTACAATATTATTCTTTATGTTGAGTCACAGATGACTAGACAGCATGGTCGCCTTGTCGGCCCGCATAGGTTCCCCTTTATGATTGTGTCTCTAGTTAGCTGATGTTATATACAGGTGGCTATAGGCGCAGTCGCTCGGAGGCTGTATTTACAGTCGTTATATAGCCCATTGTTTCCAGAAATCTAAGATAGAGCTAGCCAGCCACCACATGTGCTTAGGCTCACCAGTTAACAGTCCAGGTCCTACTAGGGCACCAGGTGCCAATCATACCCCCCAAGGCGGGGCGTGACAAAATCAGTCTTAGAGTGGAAGGGTAGTTCAGTTGTGCCTGTATGTCATTTAGTTTGCTACCTTAAGGCTAGGAAGATGATTTCTAACGGTTGTGTTTACCATCTAGTTAGGGTAAGGATGTTGTGTCTGAGACCCCGACTATCGAGTTAGTTCCGGTTGCGTGTGAGTACCCAGAAGTATTCACCGATGATTTACTTGGTGTTCCTCCTGCGAGGAAAATTTATTTTGGTATTGACCTTCTCCCCAAAACACAACCTATATCTATTCCTTCCTAAAGAATTGCTCCCGCCAATCTAAAGGAGTTGAAGGATCAGTTGAAGGGCCTATTAGATAAGGGTTTCATCAGGCCAAGAAAGTCTCCATAGGGTGCACATGTCCTATTTGTACGAAATAAGGATGGTTCCCTTTGAATGTGCATTGACTATTGGCAATTGAAGAAGGTTACCATCAAGAACAGGTATCCTCTGCCTAGGATTAATGATTTATTTGACCAGCTTCGGGATTCCAAGTGTTTCTCAAAGATAGATCTCAGATCTAGGTATCATCAACTCAGAGTCCGGGAGAGTGACATCCCAAAGATAGCCTTCAGGATGCGGTATGGTCATTATGAGTTTGTAGTTATGTCTTTTGGACTAACGAATGCTCCTTCATCTTTTATATACTTGATCAACAGGGTATTCAAGCTGTTCCTGAATATGTTTGTTATTATTTTAATTGATGACATCCTTATTTACTCTCGAAGCATGGAGGAGCATGCCACTTATTTGAGGGTAGTGTTGCAGACTCTCAAGGATCGCCAATTATATGACAAATTCAGCAAGTGCGATTTTTGGTTGAACTCCGTAGCATTTTTTGTCCATGTGGTATCAAGCGAGGGCATAAGGGTGGATTTTCATAAAGTAGAAGTGGTGAAGAATTGGCCTAGACTGGTTAATCCTTCAAATATTTGGAGCGTCTTGGGTTTAGCTTGCTATTATAAGATATTTGTTGAAGGTTTCTCATCGATTGCAGCACCTTTGAAAAAATTGACCAAGAAGAAGCTGAAATTCCAATGGACGGAGGCCTGTGAGGAGAGCTTCTAAGAGTTGAAGACCCGACTTACTTCGGCACCAGTGTTAACTCTACAGGAGGGTACCAATGGGTTCATCGTGTATTTTTATGCTTCAAGGATCGGACTTAGGTGTGTATTGATGTAGCGCGGGAAACTTATAGCATATGCCTCTAGGCAGTTGAAGGTTCATGAGAAGAATTACCCGACCCATGATCTTGAGTTGGCTGCGGTGGTATTCGCCTTGAAGATATGGCAACATTATTTTTATGGGGTCCACGTGGATGTGTTCACAGACCATAAGAGTTTGCAATATGTGTTTTCCCAGAAGGACCTCAATCTTTGGCAAAGGAGATGGTGGAGCTACTCAAGGACTACGATATGAGTGTCCTTTACCATTAGGTTAAGGCTAATATAGCAGTGGACACATTTAGTATAATCTCTATTGAGGTTTCATCCCATGAGGATGAGGGGAAAAAAGAGCTAGTGAAAGATGTACATCGACTTGCAAAGTTGGGATTTCGGTTGGTTGACTCGATCGATGGCGGTGTTATTGTTCATAATGGATAAGAATCATCCTTGGTGACTGATGTGAAACCTATACAAGATGAGGATCAAATTTTGGTAAAGTTAAAGGAAGTCATTAAGAATCAGAAGTCGGATGTGTTCTCTAAAGGGGGATATGTGTGCTTTGGTACCAGGGTCGCCTATGTGTTCTAGATATTGATGATTTGAAGAGCTGAATGTTGGATGAGGCCCATGGATCCAGGTGTTTTATCCATCTAGGTGCCACCAAGATGTACTTAGACTTATGGGAAATCTATTGGTGGAACAACATGAAGAAGGATATTACAAAATTCGTAGCTCAGTCTCCGAACTATCAACATGTAAAGGTTGAGCATTAGTGACCAAGAGGCGTGCTTCAGGATATTAGTATTCCTACTTAGAAGTGGGAACAAATAAATATGGACTTCATCATAGCTTACCTCGTACTCGTCGACAATATGACCCCATTTGGGTTGTGGTGGACAGATTGACCAAGGAAGCTCATTTTCTACCGGTCAAAACCACAGATTCGGCAGAGTATTATTCTAGGCTATATATCCGGGAGCTAGTTTGATGGCATAGGCTACCCTAGTCCATTATATCATATAGTGGTACTCCATTTACCTCTTAGTTTTGGAGGTCGTTTAAAAAATGACTTGGTACTCAGGTTAATCATAGCACAACATTTCACCTAAAAATGGATGGTCAAGAGGAACAGACAATTTAGACTCTCGAAGACATGTTAAGAGCATGCGTGATTGACTTCAAAGGTGGTAGGGATGATCATTTGCCTCTTATCGAGTTTGCATACAATAACTACTATCGTTCTAGTATTCTGATGGCGCCATTCGATGTTCTCTATGGACAGAGATTTAGATCGCCCATTGGTTGGTTTGAGGTTGGTGAGGCGGAAATGATAGGACCAGATTCGGTTCATGAGGCTATGGAGAAGGTTCAAGTGATAAAGGACAGGTTGAAAACCGCTCAGAGTAGCCAAAAGTCCTATGCCAATGTGAGGAGAAGGGAATTAGAATTTGAAGTTGATGATTAGGTATTTTTGAAGGTGTCTCCCATGAAGGGAGTGATGAGGTTCGAAAAGAAGGGGAAACTTAGTCCCAGCTATGTCGACACTTACCGAATTGTAAAGGGGGTTGGCAAGGTGGCATATGATTTGGACTTTCCCTCGGAATTAGCTTTTGTGCATCCTATATTCTATATATCGCTCTTAAAGAAGTGTTTGGGTGATCCAGCTCTAGTTGTCTCGGTGGACAGTGTGGGTGTGGAAGATAGTCTTAGATATGAGGAGATTTCGGTAGAAATACTAGATCGTCAGGTTCAAAGGCTAAGGAAAAAGGAGGTGGCTTCAGTTAAAGTATTATGGAGGAATCAACATGTTTGGGGATGTACATGGGAGGCCGAAGCGGATATTATGGCTAGATACCCACATTTATTCTCCACCGGTTCATTCCAGCTTGAGGTATCAATTTTTCTCTCAAACTCTACATAGTTTTCATGATCAGTTCATGTTCCCAAGTTTCTTTTATGTATATGAATTTGTGTATGATTCATGAATTCAGTTCAGCTATGTCGTTTAAAGCGGAGGTAGTCATTCCGTCAATTTTCATCTTAAATGATCAGTATTTGAATATAATAATTGCATTTATCTATAATTTCTGTGTGTTTTCCAACATTCTAGGATGAATTTTCCCAAGGGGGAAATATTATTATACCCCCAAAGCCCAAAGATCAGACACGGGAGTGGAAATGGAGAAAAATAAAAATTTGGCAGCAAGTGACAAAATGGGTAGTGAGGTGACCCATTGGTGCAGCCCACGAGTCGTGACATGGCTCGTGGTGAGGACTAGGTGTTGAATATGAAATTTGTAAAGTTGACTCCCCACGGGCATGACCATGAGTAATGGTCAGGCCCCACGAGTCATTCGATCAGTCGTGGGCAGTGGTGAGTGAGAAAAGGAAAGAAAGAGGTATTGTACCTAATGGAAGGACCCCACGAGTTGTGGTCAATCAGCACGAGCCGTGGGATGAGTCGTGGTCAGTTGTTGGAGGTTATTTGAAAATCATGGTAGTGTACCTGACGGATGGTTACCATGAGTCGTGGTCACCAGGTTGACGATTTGTTATGTCTTATGTTACGAGCCCAGAAGACTTGAGAAGAAGTGAACCTGACGGATGACTCCATGAGTCATGGCCCTTGAGGACGAGTTGTTAGGTCCCTCGTTGGGACCATTTGACAGTTATTTTATGCAATTGTAGTAAGGATTTTTCCGTAATTCCTTTGATCCTAAGGCTTAAACAACGTCGTTTTGAGTTATAAATAATGACTTTTAAAGGGGTTAAGTTCATTTTAGTCTATTTTCATATTCATGCATTCCAGAGTGATACCCTAGAGAGGTGATCAAGGCAATCCTTCAAGGTTTTCTTCGATTTATTTTTGGGCCTTCAATGGAGTGTAAGAATGAGCCATTTACGGGTATGTAAGGTTATGAATGGGTTTTTTCCTTCACACACATGTCCAATCTCTCCTAATTCATGAAGTTGTTTTTAAAAATCTTATGGGTTTTTATATTAAATCTTGTGGAATTCTAATGATCTATCCATGGGTTATTTCTTTTTCAGGATTTACGTCATATTTTATGATTCATGATCAGATTTTACAACTAATTCGATTATAAATTTATTTATTTCAATTTCTTATAAATTATGCCTATCTGTGCATGTCCTATGATGAATTGAGTTATGATCTTTACTTCTATTGTTGATATTCACAAACCCATCATGATTTATGAGTCATAACATAGATTTATTCAAATTTCCATTTTGAATTTATGATATACAAAGCCTATACATGATTTACAAGTATGCATAAACCTCATGTTTTATGATTTATGATTTCGGCCGACTCATGGGCCTTACTTCATTACTAGTTCACGTATTTACAAGAATGCCTATGATTATCATGATTTAACTAGAACATGAATCTCATTAATATTATAGTATGAGCAGTATATATGTCTTGGGAATAGTTTTTAACACCGAGTAGGTTCGGGGCCCAGGTTTTGCCTCAAATCTCATAACTACGTGCCGCGGTATAACATGGTGGGACCTCCCTTGAGACTGTCACCTTTTCCCAAATGGGCCCTTTCATGTTTGATATTACGCCCTTCATGGTTCTACCCTTGGAAAGGTACGAACACCCTCCCAACTTGAGATTTACAGGTCGGGCTCCATGTGTGCTCATATAGGGTATATTGGTTATAAGAATCTCCCATTGTTCCTCATGTTTTATGCATTATTACGTTTATGATTAATTTTTCTAAAGTGATAATTTATAAAGTTTTTATTATGACTATGGCATTGAATGGATTACGAAGAATTTCAGAACCTTGATCCTTATGTTATCTTATGAAAAGAAAGTTATGAGCATGTTTTTCCATTCTTATGATCTCTTAAGAGTTTTATGTACTTATAAATGTCCGTTTTACTTACCTCGCATACTTGGTATATTCCACATACTGACCGCATACTCTATGTTGTATCATTTCATGATACAGGAGCTGCCTCTCGGGCTCATCCGCATTCATAGTAAGTCTTCTGAGATAGAATCATATGTTGTTGGTGAGTGCTCATCTCCCGAGGACTAGACTATTCAGATTTTCTTCATGTATTTTCAATTTCAGTTTGTTTATTTAATTGAGGTCTTGTCCCATCAACTCGTCATGTTTAGAGGCTTTTTAGACATATGTATGTACTAAACTATAGATTGCATATTCTAATGTTATGTTTAATTTAGACTTCCGCTACGATTATCTTGTATGTATTCTATGCTATATCATTTCATGATACAGGACCCGACTCTCAGGCTCAGTCGCGTTCATAGTTAGTCTTCTGAGATAGAATCGTATGTTGTTAGTGAGTCCTCATCTCCCGAGGAGACTATTAAGATTTTCTTCATGTATTTTAATTTTCAGTTTGTTTATTTAGTTGAGGCCTTGTCCCATCAACTCGTCATGTTAGGCTTTTCAAACATATGTATGTACTCAACGTCAGATTGCATATTCTAATGTTATGTTTAATTTAGAATTTCGCTATGATTATCTTGTTGATTCTTTAGTACTATCAGTTGAGTTAGATGTTTGTTCATGCCATGGGTCAACTTGGAGTCTCTCGAGGATCTTTGTCCCGCGTTGCGATCTGGGCATCCATTCAGGTTATGACACAAGGTCGCAACTATTACAGAGATAACAACTACAACTGGGGCCAATACAAGGATAGGAGCAGAGGAAGAGACAATGATTACTGGATAAAGTGTGAGGAGTACAAAAATGACAAAAGCGGCTTGTATGTTCCTCCACGGAACGGTGAGCCAGAGTCAAGTGGTTCAAGGGTGGAAGACATGTTGTCTAAGGTACTTAATCAAATAGAGGTGAAAATGGCCATTTTAAGGAACTCCGTGCTAATATTTCTGGTATGAACCAAAAGGTGGAATCACATGTCATTGCCATTAAGTATATTGAGCAATAGCTTGGTCAGATGTTTGTTGCTATGAAACAAAGGCAGATGGGAACACTTCCCAGAAATAAAGTTCAAAATCTGAAAAATGACAGTCATTGCATGGTGGTCACTACTAGGAGCAGGAAGATGATAGTTGATCCTCCAAGGCCGATTGTGACTGATGAGATAGTTGAGCCCATAGTGATTGATGATGATAAGGTGGCGGACTCTGAGGAACATGTTTTGATTGATGACTTAGTGGTGAAGAAAACTCCTAGTAATGTAGCAATGCATAGGTCTGGCAAAGAGAAGGTGAAGGAAAGATAACGCCTATTCCTAGACCTCCTCCCCTTTTCCGATAGAGGCTGAAGAAGAAGGTCGAAGATAAGAAGTATCACATTCATTTCAATGCTGAAACAATTATCTGTGAACATCCCATTAGTCAAGGCACTCGACCAAATGCCCAACTATGCTAAATTCATGAAGGACCTTGTCACTAGAAAGAGGAATGTGAGCTCAAACCTGCTGATAATATGCAACATTGTAGTGCACTAGCATCTCAGTCTCTTGTTGAGATAAAGAAAGAACCTGGAGCTTTCACCATACCGTGCACTATTGGAACCTTTAACTTTGCCAAGGCGCTATGTGATCTGGGTGCTAGTATAAACTTGATGTCATTAGCAGTGTTTAGACAGTTAGGCCTGGGATCCCTCAAACCAACTACAATGCGACTTTGATGGTAGATCGCACGACGAAAAATCTGGTAGGGATTCTCTATGATGTGCTAGTGAAGGTAGAGTCCTTTATATTTTTAGCCGACTTTTGTTATTCTGGACTATAATGTTGATTTCGAGGTACCCATTATCTTGGGGTGACCATTCCTCGCCACCAGACGTGCTCTTATAGAAATGGAGACCAAACAATTGAAATTTCGATTGAACAATGAAGAGGTAACATCTAATCTGTGTCGGTCCATGAAGAAGCAAATGACATGCGGGTGGTCTCAGTGATTGATGTTGTGGAGGCTGAGCTTCCACTCATGCCTATTAATGAATTAGTGACTATTTAAGATATAGCAGCCGTTTTGATTAGTGTTGATGCTGAGGAGATCTATGGGGGTGATAAGATTGTTAATGCACTTGCTAGTCTGGGGTCACACACTTATGCACTGAAGAAGATTGACCTTGATCTGAAGAATCGTGTGACCCTACCAGTAAAGTAATCTACTGATGAGCCTCAGTATTGGTTCTCAAAGCACTCTTATCTCACTTAGTATATATATTTCTGGGGACCGTAAACACTTTACCAGTCATAGTTGCAGCAGACTTGGACGAATGGTAAGTGGAGGCTTTGGTATCCATTCTGAAGAGGTATAAAAAAGCCATTGGGTGGACTATTGAAGATATTATTTGGATCCCATCAGGTATTTGCACACAAAAGATCTAGCTTGAGCTAGTTGTAATACCCTGGAAGAGCCTAAGACTAGACCCAGGAATTTAAAAATGGATGTTGGCAAAAATGTAGAAAATTATCACAGAACCAGTCATGCAATGGATGATTACTTCCAGCAATGATCCGAAGGAGGTGTTCGTGGTAAGTGTACAACAGGGTCAAAGTTGGGAGTAATGGGTCAAGGAATGACCCGTGGTTTGATTTCACCAGTCGTTGTTTGTGGTCGTGGTAAGACTAGTCCTTAGTCTAGGAGGAAGTAATGGGTCGTAGTATGACTCGTCGTTAGTAACAACAGATCGTGGTAAGTAATCATAGGAAAGTGTAGGAGAAATCTCCAGGAAAGGTGACAGATGGAAACCACGACTCGTTGGAAGTAGGCACGAGTCGTGGTGTGGCTCGTGCGGATGTCCAGGTGCAGGTTGTCAGGGGGAAGTAATGGGAAGATTCAATGGATTGTACCTTGTTGTAACGACTCATCTTGTCGAGTCGTGGGATTAGAATCTAAGAAGTTATGAATTGGCAGGAGATGTAATGGACAGCCACCACGAGTCTTGGTATCAAGGCACGACCCGTAGGATCGATTGTTATCACTGCTAGTGCTGAATTTTCAGGAAATTCATTAAGGGTAATTTCATCATTCCTAAGTCCTAGGGTCCTAAACTACGTCATTTAAAGCTCGAAATGCAGTTTTTTATGAGGGGAAAATACACCCTAGGCTCAATCACATCCATGCATACATATTGAAGGGGTTTAGAAGGTGATAAAGTTAGATTTCTCCAAACTTTCCTTCAATCATTCATTGGGCTATCAAGGAGTTGTAAAATTAGATCTTCCCAAGGTATGTTTGGTTATGAATGGGTGAATCCGTTCACACACATGCCCAATCTCTCTCTAAATCATGGAAATTCCTATGTTGATTCTATGGGGTTTTAACCCAATGCATGAAATTCCTAAATTCTCTATATNAATGCATGAAATTTTGATTTCTCTACATGGGCATGATCTAATTAAGTTATGATTATTTAATTACAAAATATGGGAAAGTTTTACGTTGTTTTCTATTAAAATCATGTTTCAAGCTTTCAAAACTAAAATGCGCATTTATGGAAAGTTCATGAAAGTTAATATTTAGGATGAATGTTTATGTATGACGAAGTATTAATGATAAAAAGCATGTTATAAAGTTACCCATGTTTATAATCATGTTTTCAAGTGATTGAGTATTTTCAAGCATGTTATGGTATTGGGCAATGGCCACATGTTCAAGAATGATTTACGATTTATGATATGGATTTCATGACTTATCGATTTATAATGTTGGCCGACTAAAGGGCCCTTGATTCATGGCTAATAATGTAAGAAAAGGGGACAACCAATGTTAAATTTTTATTTATCCATGAATCTCATAAATGATGTTTATGATTTACATATGAGCCTAATGTGCATATTTTTGGGAGCAGTGTCTAGACCGAGTAGCCCGGCGTTCAAAGGACTACTTCGGTGTCTCATAAGTACATGTCATCGTAGGTTTATATTGAAACATTACAATGTTAATGATCCCCTCTTTCGTGATATCACATAATGCACGTCCCTTGCCTGGCAAGCCAGGGACGACTCTGCCCACTTGAGTAAGATAGTTGGGGAATCATGTAAGGCTCTACCATGATAGTGTCGGTTATGACAAGTCCTCCCATTGTTCCGTTTGTTTGTGCATTATTATGTTTATTTTCTTTTGGCTTAAGTGATGATTTAATAAAGTTTATTTTATGACCATGATTATGAGCAGATTACGAATGATTTGAAAATCTTGGGCCTTATGTTACGTTAGAATATTTATGTTATGAGCATGTTGTCCCACTCTTATGATCTCTTATGAGCTTTTTATGTATTTTTAAATGTCCGTTTACTTACCTTGCATACTCGGTATATTCTACACACTGACCGCATACTCTATTTTGTATCATTTTATGATACAGGCTCTGATCTTTAGACCCAGCACCATCATTAGTTTTTCTCGGAGATTTTCGCCCATCTCTTTGGTGAGTCCTCCTTCTCCGAGGAATGGTTGGATATCAGTTATCTTTTCATGTTAAGTTTTTTTCTAGACTGGATGGGTTAGTTGGGGTGTTGTCCCATCAACCCATCAGATATGTTAGAGGCTTTCAGACTATGTGTAGAAATTCAGTTGTTATGTATGTACTACGTTTCGCTTTCCATGTCATGTTATGTTTACACTTCTGCCATGCCGTTATGCTAAGTATTCCGCTTATTGATATTGGTTAGATGTATGTTCATGACATGGGTCGACTCGGAGTCTCTCGGGGCTCCTTGTCCCATGTTACAATCCGGGACTACATTCGGGTCGTGAAAAACTTGGTATCAGAGCATTAGATTTTGAAGTGTCCAAGGGTGTCTGAAAGCCGCGTTAAGTAGAGTCTTTTTTATGTGTGTGAAGCGTGCCTCACTTATGAAGAAGAGGCTATGAGACATTTAGGAAATGTTCCCTTCTTTCATGATCTATGTCTTTTCCATGGGTGTGAAGCACGCCACACATTTGACGAAGAGGCTACTAGACGTTTAGGAAATGTTCCCTTCTTTCATGATCTATGTCGTGCGATGAACGCCCTTTACTCCTATAATTCGTGTTATTCGCATTTGCAGAATCATGCCACCACGTCGAGTAAATTCCAGGAGAAACAGAAATGGAAATGATCATAAGGGGTGCCCATGATGGCGAGCATCAGCCAGCACCACCCGTTCATGAGGAGCATGTACAAGAGACAACTACCCACCCCGAGTTTAGGGCAGCAATTCAGATGCTGGCACAGGCCATGACTGCCCAGTTCTAGAATCAGACAGTCGAGCATCTCCCTCAGAATGGGAATGCATCGACAGCTAGGGTGAGGGACTACTTGAGGATGATACCTCCGGAGTTCACGGGGTCAAGGGTGGACGAGGATCCATATGATTTCATTGAGGAGATTCTGAAGATCACCCAGGTTATGGGGGTAAACAATGGGGAATGCGTTGACTTGACCTCCTATCAGCTAAATGGGGTAGCACATATATGGTTTAAGCAATGGAGAGATGCCAGGGCGGCGGGTGTAGGCCCGATAGGTTGGGACAAGTTTCTCACCAAATTCACGGATCGATTCTTCCCTCGGGAGCTGAGGGAGCTCAAGGAGGCTTAGTTTGTGAATCTAAAGCGGGGTAATATGTCTGTTCGAGAATATGCATTGGAATTCACTCAGTTATCGAAATATGTTCCGGAGTTGGTGGTGGATCAGCAGGCTCGGGTGAGCCGTTTTGTTCATGGGGTAGCAAATTACGTAGACAAGGATTGGCGGATCACCATGCTTCAACGGGACATTAATTTTCCCCGTATTGTATTGCATGCGTAGCAGATGGAGTTACTCTACAGGAGGCAGAGAGGGACCAAGAGGGCCAGGACCGAAAACTACGGGGTTTCTCAAGCCAGGTTAGGAGGTGGACCACGTCAGCAAACCCAGCACAGGTCCATTGCTCCAGCTCCATCATTTCCCAGCACGTCATCTAGGTTCAGGGGAGTCCAGAGGAGTAGGTCTATAGGCTCAAGGGATCATGGCAGCATGTAGGCGGAACGCACTTTTCCAGTTTGCGCTATGTGCCGCAAAACATCCTAGGAGGTGCCTGGTCGGCGCGGATTCTTGTTTCGGGTGTCGCAAACCCAGACACAGGATCAGAGATTGCCATGAAGCCAGTTCTACCGCTCCAGCAGCATGACCCCCTCAGTAGGGTGCCTCCACTAATTCAGCAGGTGGTCAACACCAAAACAGGTTTTATGCCCTAGTGCCTCGCCAGGAGCAGGAGACTTCGCCAAATGTGGTCACAGGTATGTTGCAAGTCTTCCATATTGATTCTTATGCTTTGTTAGATCTAGGAGCTACTTTGTCTTTTGTGACCCCTTATATTGCTAGTAGTTTTAGAGTTTGTCCTGAAATTTTTTCAGAACCATTTTCTGTATCTACTTCAATTGGTGAATCAGTGGTAGCTAAGTGGGTGTATAGGAGTTGTCCCATTATGGTTTTGTATAAGGTTAGCTCTGCAGACTTAGTAGAATTTGCAATGACTAACTTTGACATCATTTTGTGTATGGAATGGTTGTTTGCATGTTACGCTTCGATTAATTGTAGGACCTGTGCGGTGGAATTCTAGTTTCCGAGTGAGTTAGTTTCGGAATGGAAGGGTAGTTCAGCCGTACCAGTCGATCGGTTTATTTCATACCTTAAATCCTTGAAAATGATCTCTAAGGGTTGCATGTACCACCCAGTTAGGGTTAAGGATATAGAGTCCGAGACCCCGACTATTTAGTCAGTTCTAGTGGTATGTGAGTGTCTAGAGGTTTTCCCTGATGATTTTCCAGGTGTTCCTCCGGAGAGGGAGATTGATTTTGATATTGATCTACTGCCCGATACGCAGCCTATCTCCATTCCTCCTAAGAGGATGGCTCCAGCCAAGCTAAAAGAGTTAAAAGAAAAGTTGAAGGACTTGTTGGATAAGGGTTTCGTTAGACTGAGAAAGTCTCCATGGGGTGCACCGATTCTCTTTGTTTGAAAGAAGCATGGATCACTTCGGATGTGTAGTGATTATCGGCAATTGAATAAGGTCACTGTCAAGAAAAGGTACCCCTTGCCCAGGATTGATGATTCATTTGACTAGCTCCAAGGTGCCAGGTGTTTCTCGAAGATAGATCTTAGGTCCGGATAGTATCAGCTCAGAGTTCGGGGGAGTGATATCCCAAAGACAACCTTTAGAACATGGTATGACCTTTATGAATTTGTAGTTATGTCATTTGGACTAACCAATGCTCCTGTAGCATTTATTGACCTGAAAAACAGGGTGTTCAAGCAATACCTGGACATGTTCGTGATTGTGTTCATTGTTGCTATCCTTGTATACTCCTGGAGTGAGGACGAGCATGCCGCTCATTTAAGAGTAGTGCTTCATACCCCCAAGGATCTTCAGTTATATGCCAATTTTAGCAAGTGCGAGTTCTGGTTGAACTCGGTAGCATTTTTGGGCCATGTAGTATTAGCCGAGGGTAGAATAGTTGATTCTCAAAAAATCGAGGCGGTGAAGAATTGGCCTAGACCAGTGAGTCCTTCAGATATTCAGAGTTTCTTGGGCCTGGCAGGCTACTATCGGAGATTTGTGGAGGGTTTTTCATCTATTTCTGCACCATTTACTAAGTTGACTCAGAAAAAGATAAAGTTCCAATGGTCGGAGGCTTGTGAGAAAAGCTTCCACGAATTGAAGACCCGACTCACTTCAGCACCAGTGTTGACTTTACCCGAGGGCACGGATGGCTTTGTTGTATATTTTTATGCTTCGAGAGTCGGATTGGGATGTGTGTTGATGCAGCATCAGAATGTAATAGCATATGCCTCCCGATAGCTGAAAGTTCACGAAAAGAATTACTCAACCCACAATCTCGAGTTGGTCATGGTGGTGTTTGCATTGAAGATATGGAGCCATTACTTGTATGGGGTCCACGTGGGTGTATTCACGGATCACAAGAGCTTGCAATATGTGTTCACAAAGAAGGATCTAAATCATCAGTAAAGGAGGTGCTTGGAGTTATTAAAGTACTACGATATGAATGTCCTTTACCACTAAGGCAAGGCTAATGTGGTGGCGGATGCACTTAGTAGGATCTCTATGGATAGTGTGTCCCACGTGGATGAGGTAAGGAATAATTTGGTGAAGGATGTCCACCGGCTTGCAATGTTGGGAATTAGTTTGATCGACTCGACCGATGGCGGCGTTATTGTGCAAAATGGGTAAAAATTGTCCTTGGTGGTCGATGTCAAATCTAAGCAAGATGAGGATTCAATTTTGAGGAAGCTGAAGGAAGAAGTGTGGAGTCAAAAGGTGGAGGTTTTCTCCCAAGAGGGAGATGGTGCGCTACGATACCAGGGTCAACTATGTGTTCCGGACATTGATAATTTGAGAGTTCAGATATTACATAAGGCACATGGTACCATATATTCTATCCATCCAGGTGTCACCATGATGTATCATGACTTGCGGGAAGTTTATTGGTGGAATGGCATGAAGAGGGATATTGCAGAATTTGTAGTCAAGTGTCCGAATTTCCAGCAAGTGAAAGTTTAGCATCATATACCGGGAGGTGTACTCCAAGATTTCAGCATTCCTACTTGGAAGTGGGAAGAGATCAACATGGACTTTATAACAGGTTTTCCCCACATTCGGAGACAGTATGATTCCATTTGGGTTGTTGTGGACAGGTTAACCAAGGCTGCACACTTTCTACATGTTAAGACCACGGATTCGGCGGATGATTATGAAAAGTTTATATTCGGGAGTTGGTTCGACTTCATGGAGTTCCCTTGTTTATTATTTTAGACCGAGGTACTCAATTTACTTCCCAGGTCTGACAGTCATTTCAGAAGGGACTTTGGATTCAAGTCAAGCTCAACACAACCTTTCATCCGCAAACGGATGGCCAAGCTGAGCGAACAATCCTGACTCTTGTGGACATGTTGAGGGCATGTGTTATGGATTTTAAAGGTAGTTGGGATGATCATTTGCCCTTAATCAAGTTTGCTTATAATAACAGTTATCACTCAAGTATCCAAATGGCACCGTTCGAGGCTCTCCATGGGCGGAGGTGTAGATCTCCTATCGGATGGTTTGAGGTTGGTGAGATAGCTATGATAGGGCCAAATTCGTTTCACGAGGAGATTGTGAAGGTTTAGTTGATAAGGGACCGGTTGAAAACCGCTCAGACTCATCAGAAATCATATGTCGATATGAGGAGAATTGATATGGAATTTGAGGTGGACGATTGGGTATTTCTAAAGGTATCTCCTATGAAGGGAGTCATGCATTTTGTAAAGAAAGGGAAACTCAGTCCTCACTATGAAGGACCCTACCGGGTTGTGAGGAGAGTTGGTAAGGTGGCGTATGAGTTGGACTTTCCCTCGGAGTTATCTTCAGTTCATCCTGTGTTTCATGTGTCACTTTTGAAAAAGTGTTTGGGTGATCCAGCTTTAATAGTCCCACTGGACAACATTGGTGGAAAGGATAGCCTCAATTATGAAGAAATTTCGGTGGAAATCTTATATCATCGAGTCTGTAAGCTAAGGAACAAGGAAGTAGCTTCAGTTAAAGTACTATGGAGAAATCAACATGTTGAAAGAGCTACATGGGAAGCTGAAGCAGATATGATGGAGAAATACCCACATTTATTCTCTATTGGCTCAGTTCGGACCTGAGGTATCAGATTTTTCCCTAAACCTCTAATCAGTTTTCATGTTCAGTTCGTGCGCACAAGTTTGTTTTATGATAAGGTAAATGTATGTGATGTCTGAATTCAGTTCATTTATGTAGATCTTTTCGGAGGTAGTCAATCCGTCAGTTTTCAACTTAAATGATTAGTATTTATATATGGTGATAGCTTGTTTCTTAATTTTCTACATGTTTCTAACATTCTAGGATGAATGTTCTCAAGGGAGAGATATTGTTATACCCCGAGGACTCAAAAATCGGGCTCAGGAGTTGAAACGGGGAAAACTGAAAATCTGGGTTGCAGGCACAGGACGAGTAATTAGACGACTCGTGAGGAGACTTGTAGATCATGTACATAGCTTGAATTTCATAAAATTATAATGGGTAACATAATGAATTCATAATTTAGAATATAATTCATGCTGGGCTCGTAAGAACATCGATGGGATAATAGGTCATAAATTGATTCATCATTGGGCATGCATAATTAAGCGTAATTGTTTCGAAAATCAAAATCCATATCATTATAATCAATTTAGATCTCAAAAAGATAATCAAAATCCATAGATCATGATAATATTTCAAAATCACAAAACCCATAATTAAATCATTAGATTTTATATAAATCAAATACAAAACCACATGAGTTTTGGATAAATTCTAAGTAAAATCATAGAGTAGGAGTATGGGTGTGGAAGAATTCACCCATTGATGACCTTACATACCAGGGATTTTCAAATTCTAAACCTCACTTGATGACCCAAGAAGAAATTTTAATGGATTGATGAATTCTAGGCTTGATTCACTCCCTAACTTCCTCTACCTTGCATGCATGAAAGAATGAAGTGAAATCTGAACTTAACACCATTAAATTTCCCTATTCATAACCCAAAATATCGTAGTTTAGGCCCTCAGGATCATAGCAATTTATGTAAAAGCCCTTACTAACTCGCAGGAAAATAACTGTCCGGGGTCAAAATGAGTGACCTGATGACTCGTTTCTAGTCCTCACGATTCGTCACCTTGCCCGTTAAGTACACTTTCTAAACTGGTCACTTGAACCTATAACGGACGACATAATGATTCGTTACCAGTGGCCACAAGTCGTGGCCACCACTCGTCACGTTCACTGCCTCCTTAAAACCATTTTATTAAAATTCCTCCCAAAACTCACACCACGACTCGTTGCCTGACATGACGAGTGGTGGTCTCCTTCCGTTAAGTACATTAGTCGATCCTCCCATTTTATTTTTCAACTTTACCCCATGGCTAACTTGACGACTCGTGGTGGCTGACCATGAGTCGTTCCCTCGCCCGTGGGGACCTTCAACCATCCTTTCAAACAAGTCTCCCCACGAGTCACCTGACGACTCGTGGGGTCTCCTCATGATTCATTTAGCGACTCGTCCTGTGCCTGCAACACAGATTTTCAGTTTTTCCCCGTTTCAACTCCTGATTCTGATCTTTAAGTCCTCGGGGTATAACATCCTGTTATGAAATCCATGTTGATTTCTTCCAACTTCCAAGTACGAATGCTGATGTCCTGAAGTACACCTCCCAGCCTTTGATATTCAACCTTTACTTACTGACAGTTTGGGCACCTGGCTACGAATTCTGCAATATCCTTCTTCATGCCATCCCACCAATAGATTTCTCGTAAATCACGATACATCTTAGTGCCACCTGGATGGATAGAATACCTGCATCCATGGGCCTCATGCAATATCCGGCTCCTCAAATCCTCAACATCTGGAACACATAGGTGACCCTGGTATCGAAGTACACCATCTCCCCCTTGGGAGAAGACCTCCACCTTCTGACTTCGAACGGCTTTTTTCAGCTTTACCAAAATCAGATCCTCAACTTGTCTAGCTTTCACATCAGTCACCAAGGATGATTCCGATCCATTGTGTACAACAACGCCGCCATCGGTCGAGTTGACCAACCTAACTCCCAACCTTGCGAGTCAATGAACATCTTTCACCAGCTCCTTCTTTCCCTCATCCACATGGGACACACTCTCCATGGAGAGCCTACTAAGTGCGTCCTCTACCACATTAGCCTTACCCTGATGGTAAAGGACACTCATATCATAGTCCTTGGGTAACTCCAATCACCTCCTTTGCCAAAGATTGAGATCTTTCTGCGTGAGCACATATTGTAAGCTCTTGTGGTCCGTAAACACTACCACATATACCCCATACAAGTAATGTCACCATATCTTCAATGCGAACACCACCGCAGCCAATTCAAGATCATGGATCGGGTAATTTTTCTCATGGACATTCAACTGTCTTGAGGCATATGCTATCACTTTCCCATGTTGCATCAATACACACTTGAGTCTGATTGTAGAAGCATCACAATACACAACAAACCATTTGTACCCTCTGGTAGGGTGAACATCGGTGCGGTAGTAAATCGAGCCTTCAACTCTTGGAAGCTCTTCTCACAGGACTCTGACCATTGAAACTTCACCTTTTTCTAAGTCAACTTGGTCAAAGGTGCTGCAATAGATTAGAAACCCTCAATAAACCTCCGATAGTAGCCAGCTAAACCTAAGAAACTCCGAATATCCGAGGGATTCACCGGTCTAGGCCAATTCTTCACCACCTAGATTTTCTAAGAATCTATTTTTATGCCCTCTCCTGATACTACATGGGAAAAAATTGCTACCGAGTTCTACAAGAACACACACTTGCTGAACTTTGCATACAATTGGCTATCCTTGAGAGTCTGAAGCACTACTCTCAAATGAGCAGCATGCTCCTCCTCGCTCTGAGAGTATATAAGGATGTCGCCGATGAATGCGATCACGAACATATCCAAATGTTCCTTGTACACCCTATTCATCAGGTTCATAAAAGCTCCAGGAGCATTCGTTAGTCCAAAACACATAACTACAAACTCTTAATTTCCATACCGCATCCTGAAGGCTGTCTTCGGGATATCACACTCCCAAACTCTAAGCTGATGATACCCGGACCTAAGATCTATCTTGGAGAAACACTTGGCACCCTAAAGCTGGTCAAACAGATCATTGATCCTAGGTAAAGGATACTATTCTTAATGGTGACCTTGTTCAATTGTCGATCGTCAATGCACATCCGAAGTGAACCATCCTTCTACCGGACAAATAACACTAGTGCATCCCATGGAGACTTGCTCGGTCTCATAAAACCCTTATCTAATAGGTCCTTCAACTGATTCTTTAACTCTTTTAGCTCAGCTGGAGCCATCCGGTAAGGAGGGATAGATATAGGTTGCGTATCGGGTAGAAGGCCAATACCAAAATCAATCTCCCTCTCGGGAGGAACACCTGGCAAATCATCAGGAAAGACCTCTGGATACTCACGCACCACCAAAATTGATTGGATAGCTGGGGTCCCAGACTCAACATCCTTAACCCTGACTAGATGGTACATGAAACCCTTAGAAATCATCTTCCGGGCCTTAATATATGAAATATATCGACTTACTGGTACAGCCGAACTACCTTTCCACTCCAAAATTGATTCGCCCGAAAAATGAAATTCCACCACACAGATTCTACAATTTATAAAAGAGTAACATGCATACAACCAATCCTTGCCAAGAATAATATCAAAGTCAGTCATGGCTAACACTACATGGTCCGCAGAGGTGACTTTATGCAATATAGTGATCGGGCATCCTCGATACACCTGCCTAGCTACAACTGAATCACTGACAGGAGTAGAAACTGATAATGGTTCTGACAGAGGCTCGGGACTAACTCCAAAGCTACTAGAAATGTAAGGAGTCATAAAAGTCAAGGTATCTCCCGGATATAGAAAAGCATAAACATCAATATGAAAAACATGCAACATACCAGTAACCACATCCAGGTAAACATCCTACTCCCGACGGGGTGCTAAAGCATAAAACCTGTTTTGGCACTGACCGTCGATCGAACTAGTTGAGGCACCCTACTGAGGGGGACATGCTTCTGGAGAGGTAGAACTTGCTGCTGGCACGGGGCTCCACCGACCCCTAATCTAGCTGAAGGGCAATCCCTGAGTCTGTGTTCGGGTTTGCCACACCCGAACAAGCATTCGAGCTGACTAGGCACCTCCTGAGATGATTCTTGTCGCACTTCGCACAAGCTGGGAAAGTGCACTATATGTGCATGCTACCCTGTCCTCTCGAATATTGAGTCCTTCTCCTCTAATCCCCTTAGAATCTGGATGGCGTACTGGCCGATGATGGTGCTGGAGGAATAGACCTATGCTGAGATTGCTGACTCTGTCCACCCTCTGATCTGACCTGAAAAGTCCTGTAACTGTCGGTCCTAGCCCTCTTTTCCTCTCTTGCCTCCGATACACCGTCTCCATTTACTGAGCATGCAACACAATACGAGGAAAATCCAAATCCCGATGCAACATGGCAATCCGACAATCTTTATCCAAGTAGTCTGCCACCAAGGGGACAAATCGACTCACTCGAGTCCGCTGGTCTTCCACCAACATTGGTGCATATTTAGATAGTCGGGTGAACTCCAATGCGCATTCATGAACCGACATGACACCCTACTTCAAGTTAACAAACTTGGCCTCCTTTTGCTCCCTCATCATCCGAGGGAAGAATTGATCCAAGAATGCTGTGTGGAACTCTTCCGACCAATAGGGCCTGCACCGACTACCCTAGCATCTCTCCACTCTTCGAACCATATGTGTGCCGGCACCTTTAGCTGATAGGAGGTCAAACCAACACAATCTCCATTGGTCACCCCCATAACCGGGTGATCTTTAGAATCTCCTTGATGAAATCGTACGGATACTCATCCACCTTGCACCCAAGGAACTCTGGATGGTTCATCCTCAAGAGGTCTCTAATCCGGACCACTACCGCATTGACATTCTGTGGGATATACACAACAGCCTGCTGGTTGACCTGAGTGGTCAAGGCCTGCGCCAAACATCTGGATAGCCGCACGAAACTCAGCATGGGGAACTGGCTCTTGTGCCTGGGGCTCCTGAATAGCTTGGGCCTGCTGATGCCCATAATCATTTCCATCTCCATGGCCTTCACCGTTCCCATTTCTTCTTTCATTCATTCTCTTGGGAGCCATGATTCTACAATCGCAAATAGCATGAATTAGAAGGAGAGATGGACTTTTTATCGCACGACATAGATAATGAAAGAAAGGAACATTTCCTAAACATCTCATAGCCTCTTCGTCATAAGTGTGGAAGGCTTCAAACCCATGAAAAATACTCTACTTAATGAGGCTTTTAGACACCCTAGGACACTTCAAAACAATGGCTCTGATACCAAGTTTTTCATCACCCAAACATAGACCCAGATCGTAACACGGGAAAAGGAACCCCGAGAGGCCCCAAGTCGATCCATGGCATAGGCATATATCTAACTTCATTCATTATTAGTGGAAGACTAATCACAGGGCATAGAGGAAACTTAAGCATAATCTTAACATATCATAACGTAAGGAAATCTCTGGACAAACACGCAAGCTGGGTACTACATATTGTCTGAAAGCCTCTATTACATATGATGGGTTGATGGGACAACACCCCCAACTAACCCGGACGAATACTGAAACATAAAATAGCATGAATGTCTATCAAAAGGCCCTCAGAACATGAGGACTCACCAATCACCTGAAAGTACACTCTGAGATGATCTAGATATGAGGATAAGCCTGAGAGTCAGAACCTTTATCATAAGATGATACAACATAAAAAGTCTACGGTCAGTATGTGGAATGTACCGAGTATGCAAGGTAAGTAAAACTAACCTTCAAATGTGTAAAATCTCATAAAATATCATAAGAGTAGGACATCATATCTTATCATCATATCACAACATAACATATCATAAGGCTCAAGGTTTTCAAAGCATTTGTAATACAATCGTAACCATAATCATGACAGAAAATCTATAATAGACATTACTTGATCCAACATACGTATTCATAAACATGCATAAATCCTGAGGAACAGTGAGAGATTCTCTTAACCGACATACCCCATATGAGCACACATGAAGCCCGACTTGTAACCCTAATCGGGAGGGTATCCGTACCTTGCAAAGGGTAGGACCATGAAAGTGTGATATCACCATGAAAAGGTACAATTGGGCCAAGGACAGTCGAAAAGGAGGTCCCAACGTACCTACGGTGGCGCGTAGTTTATAAGGTCGGGGGCAGAACCTAGACCCCGAACCTACTCGATGTTCTATACTACTCCCAAAACATATATATAGTGCTCATAGTATAACATGCATGAATTTATGGGCCATTTAAATCATGATAATCATAAAAATTCTTGTACATACATGAACTAGCCATAACATACGTCCCATAAGTCGGCCAAAAACATAATTCGTGAATCATGGGTTTCATGCATACTAGTAGATCATACGTATAACTTGTAAGTCATCAAATCATGATGGGTAATTGCATAAATTCATTTTTCAAAACATAAATCATGTTGGGTTTATAAATATCAATAATTGAAGAGAGATCATAAATCGATTCATCATAGATCATACATAATTAGGCTTAATTTGGTAGAATTTGAAATCAATAATTTTTATAAGTAAACTAAATTGTAAAATATGATCAAAATCCATAAATTATGATGTAAATCATAAATCATAAAAGCCCATTACGTTTTCACAAAATTTGAATTAAAACCCCCATGTGATTTTTGGATAGATTTTCACAAATCAATAGAGAATGGGCATGGGTGTGAAAGGAAGCACCCATTCGTAACCCTACATACCTGATGGAGGCCGAATCTTACTCTCCTTTGAATGCCCAGAAAGAAATTGAAGAAGAAAACTTGAATCACTCTTTGATCACCTCTCTATCACTCTTCTATTCTCTTGCATGCATGAATGAAGACTTAGGATAGTCTCCCCCCTCTAAAAACCATCTTTCATAGGCTAAAACAACATAGTTTAGACTTTAGAAACTTAGGAACTACGAAAAGACCCTTCTAATTCGCAGAAAGTTAATTGCCAGGTGGTCCTAACGGATGACCTAACGACTCGTTGCTAGAGGCATGACTGCCACTCTACTCGTCAAGTACACGGCATCATTTATTCTTCTGGGCTCGCAACGAGTCACTTCATGACTCATCAAGGGTGACCACGACTCGTCGTCACCAGTCGTTGAGTACACTGTCTCATCTTTTCTTTTCCCACTATTCTTCCTTCCCCATGGTTGACCCAACGACATGTGGGTCCTGACCATGAGTCGTGGCCTCACTCGTGGGGAATAAACTCTTCCAGGGCTTCTTCTCAAACTCAAGCCTTCCCCACGAGTCACCTGATGACTCGTGGGTTGTCCTTACGAGTCGTGAGATGACTCATCCTGAGACTACAATAACAAATTTCCACTTTTTCCCTGTTTCAACTCCCGGTTCTAATCTCTGAGCTCTCAGGGTATAATAGTGGGAGTAACAAGTTGTTGGATGACCCGTTGTGAGGAGCAATGGGTCATGGTGTGGTTCGTGGGAAAGCTTGGTGCAGGTTGTGAAGCGGGAAACAACAAGTGATATAATGAATCGTTGTCTAAAGGGACGACTCATCCTGTCGAGTCGTGGGATCGAACCTGAGGATGTGAGATCGGGCAGTGGAGACAACGGAGGGATACCACGAGTTGTGGTATCCAAGAACGACCTATTAGGACGGTTGTTGTCACTACTAGTGCAGAAATTTTGATTTCTCTATATGGTCATCATCTAATTGAGTTATGATTACTGAATTATGAAATATGGGCAAGTTTTATGTTGTTTTCCATTAAAAACATTTTTCAAGATTTTAAAACTAAAATGCCCATTTATGAAAAGTTTATGAAAGTTAAGATTTATGATGAATGTTCATCTATGAGGAAGTATTGATGATGCAAAGCAAGTTTTTTAAGTTTCCCATGTTTATAATAATGTTTTCTATTGAATTGAGTATTTTCAAGCATGTTATGATATTGGGCAATGCCCACATGTTCGAGAATGATTTACGATTTATGATATCGATTTCATTATTTATCTACTTATGATGTTGGTCGAATAGAGGGCCCTTGGTTCATGGATAATCATGCATGAAAAGGGGATCAATGATGTTAAATGTTTATTTAGCCCTGAATCTCATGAATGATGTTTATGTTTTACGTATGAGCCTAATGTGCATGTTTTTGGAAGCAGTTTCTAGCACCGAGTAGCCCGGCGTTCAAAGGACTAGGCTGGCGTCTCATAACTACCTGCCATCGTAGGTTTATATTGACATATTACAATGTTAATGATCCCCTCTTTCAGCAAGCCAGGGATAACTCTGCCCACTTGAGTGAGATAGTTGGGGCATCATGTAAGGCTCTACCATGATAGTGTCAGTTATGATAAGCCCTCCCATTGTTCCGCATGTTTTTCATTATTATGTTTATGTTATTTTTGCTCAAGTGATGATTTAATAACGTTTCTTTTATGACCATGATTATGAATGAATTACGAATGATTTGAAAACCTTGAGCCTTATGTTACGTTATAATATTTATGTTATGACTATGTTGGCCCACTCTTATGATCTCTTATAAGCTTTTTAGGTATTTTTAAATATCCATTTTACTTCCACGTACTAAACGTATACTATACGTTGTATCGTTTTATGATACAGGCTCCGATCTTCAGACCCAGCATCGTCATTAGTTTGTCTCAAAGATTTGCACCTAGATCTTTGGTGAGTCCTCATTCTTCAAGGACCGATTGGATATAAGTTATCTTTTCATGTTTAGTTTTTTGTTAGACTTGTCAAGTTAGTTTGGAGTGTTTTCCCATCAACCCATCAGATATGTTAGAGGCATTCATACTATGTGTAGAATTCAGCTATTATGTATGTAGTACGTTCTACTTTCAATGTCATGTTATCTTTACACCTCTACCATGTCATTATGCTAAGTATTCCACTTTATTGATATTGAGTTAGATATGTGTTCGTGCGATGGGTTGACTTGGAGTCTCTCGAGGCTCCTTGTCCCGTGTTACGATCAGGGACTACGTTCGCGTCACGACAGCTAGCTCATCAAATCATTGCGAATACGTGTAAAAAACATTGGGCAAGATGGCATCCTATGTTTTTCAGCCTCATGGATACCTTTTCCGCGAGTCCTTTCGAACCTCAAGACACAATTCAATTAGCCCAATAGAGTTCGAGTTAATAGCTGAGCTATTTCTAGCCATCAACTACTAATTAGGATGATGAATGATCTTGGGCAGAATCGCATGCCCAAGTGATACTCATTCTTCATTTCGACTTGTTTATCTATCGTTATGTGTATATTCTCATGTGATTCTTAGTTAAATGTGAATTTATACTAACCAACATGATTAGTGTTGTTTTGCAGGTAAAAGGAAATTTTGGAAGCTAATATACATATTGGTGAAGAGCGGCAATGGACTTGGAAACAAGGAGTGGAAGTTGACAAGGGAGAGAAGCAAAAATAAGGGCTCCGCGACGGAGCCGTGTCACGCTTCCATCGCGGAGGCATTCTGCCTCGGATGAATTAATTTGGTCAAAATCCAGTGGAGGTTCGCGTTACCTCCGTGACACGGAGGCATTGCTCCGCGATGCACCTCGTGTCACGTTGAGTACAATTATCCGGAACCTCAAGTTCCAGTGAAGGTGCGCGATAGCACCGTGGCACGGAGGCAAGGCTCCGCGATGCAAGTCGTGCCACGTTGAGGTGCATTTACTGGGGAGCCGACTTCCAGTGAGGGTCCGCGATACCCCCGTGGCACGGAGGGAGTGCTCCGCGATACACTTCGTGCCACGTTGCTTGTTATTTTGGGAAAAATTCTCAAGAGTATAAATAGCACACTTAGGTTTTATTTTAAACATTCTAACTTGGTTGAGCAAGAACGTGGGTTACAGGCAGTTGAGAGGATGAAAATTCTAGGGTTCTTCTCTTTCTCTTTCTCTTTAATCTCAATTGTTTGTATGAA
>JACEIK010000258.1:78359-91033 GCA_018107945.1 Datura stramonium
ATGATTCTTAAATTGGATAGGAGTCGAAAGATCCAATCCATAGGCAATAATTCTTGACTAGCAACCGAAGAAAAGATTAGCTGAATTGAATTGATAAATTTCTTCCCTGCATGTTTGTCTTAACCTCAGCTTGCTCATTGCTATTGTTCATACTCAAATTTTAATCTTGACTTAGATTCTCATTACTTATTAAACTTAAACTCATAAAACATTATTTATTTGGTTGTCTGCATTCATAAAGACATAGTTCACTGACTCTTAAGTTAATTAGTACCGTAGTTCAGTCCCTGTGGGATCGATACTTGACTTGAATTAAGCCACTTTACTACTTGTTTGACCACGTGCACTTGCGTGTACTCACCACAACCCGAAAAATGAACATGGGTTTTGGCTATTTCTAGCCCAACTCCACACAATTACATCCATTCCCACCATCAAATTCTCTACCAATACTTGAGTTCTTCTTTTTCAAGCTAAACCAAGTAAGAAAAGTAAACTCACATTTGCAACTATGGATCACCAATTATAAATTGGAGAGAACTCAACAAATTTACACTAAGTAAGTAATATTAAGATGAATCTAGCAATACCCAATCTAATTAAGCACCCATCATCACACACCTCTAGTTAATGATATAGATACTCGTGATTAAAAAACTAAAGAGTATATTCATCAATAAACTCAATAATTTTATTAGTAAGATCAAGAAAAATCAAACTCAAAATATGTATGTAACAATGGTTATACCTTGCTAATTGAAGAATAAGAAAATAAGAAAAGCAATATTCCACACTGTCCTCCAATGGAGTTCTTCTCTTTCCAAGGAAAAAGGAATGTTCAAAAAGCTAAAAAGTATAAAAGTCTTTACAGAGTACTTTCTTCTAGACTATATAAAAAAATATGGCAACCAATCTCTTCTTTTTACAGTGTTGGACGTAATTGCCCCTGTTAAGGAATTTTGTCACTTGCGGGGGAGCCAGCGGTTCGACCGTTGCATTCGTCGAACTGCTATCCAGCATCTTCTGCATATCTAGTAATTCTCCAGGACCATTCAACGACACTTTCGGCGGTTCGCCGGCCTTCATGTGTGATCTGTTGTTTCATTTACTCCTTGGTCTAGAAAATATACGCACCAGTAGGCGCTTTGACCAGCGAGTCACCGATTGATGTCCGCAGCCATCGATTGCATATTATCCTCAAGTCAGTGGTCATCTGCATTTGACCGGCGTTTCAGTGGTGTCCTCCGATAGAGCGTCGGTTTTCATCTAATTTCATCATTTTTACTCCACTTCTTGCTTTTTCTCTTCAACTGAAATACCTGGACATAAAAAGGAAAAAGGGGCATAAAATTCATCTAAATTACTTGAAAACTAAGAGAAAGCTCATGCTCTAGAGCCTAATGAGTTGGTAAATTACAAACTCATCAAGGTTCATCAAGGACTTCTCAAAGATTGCACAACCATTGCGCAAAATGCTTAAGAAGGAGGTGAAGGTCGTGTTTGATGAGGCATGTCTAAAGGCTTTTAACTTCCTGAAGGAGAGACTCACCATAACTCTTATTATTATAGCTCCATATTGGTCTCTCCCATTTGAGGTAATGTGTGATGCTAGTGGGGTAGCCTTTGGTGCTATCCTGGGCCAACGGAGAGCAAATATTTTTCACCCTATCTATTATGCCAGTAAGACACTTAATGCATCTAAAAAGAACTACACAGTCACTGAACAGGAGCTACTAGTAGTGGTCTTTGCATTTGAAAAGTTTCAGGCATACTTTCTTGGAATTAAGGTAATTTACCATACAGACCAAGCTGCACTAAGGTACATGATATCGAAAAAGGATGCTAAGCCCAGTCTGATCAAGTGGGTGTTGTTTCTCCATGAATTTGAATTTGAGTAAACACTGAAAGGGAATAGAAAATCAGGTGGCCGAACACTTGTCCAGATTTTAAGAAGAGACTAGATAAAAGGATGAGATTAATATTGAAGACTCCTTTCTAGATGAATAGGTATTGGTTGCATCTCATGATTTGATCACTTGGTTCACTGACTATGCAAATTATTTGGTGAGAGATATGATTCCGGTAGATACGATGCCCCAGCAAAAGAAGAAGTTCCTATTTGATGCTAGGAGGTACTATTGGGATGAACCATATCTATTCCACATTTGTGCAGATCGGCTAATTCGGAGATTTGTGCCAGAGGTAGAGATGTGTATTTTGGAGGCTTGCCACTCATCCCAGGTTGGGGTTCATCATAGTGGTATCTGAACTGCACAAAAAAATTTGTAGTGCGGGTATTATTTGCCCTTTATCCACCAAGATGCATACCATTTTGCCAAGTCATGTGATCAATGTCAGAGGCAAGGTGGCATTACTCATAAGCATGAGCTACCATTAACACCTATCCTTGAAGTAGAGTTATTTGATGGGGTATTTACTTCATGGGCCCATTCATGAGCTCATATGGGATGAAATACATCTTGGTGGTTGTGGACTATGTCTCAAAACGGGTGAAAGCTATTGCACTCCCTAACAATAAAGGGAAAAGTGTCACAGTATTTTTGTAGAAGCACATATTTGCTAGATTTGGTACTCCCAGAGCAATCATCAGTGATAGTGGTTCACATTTTTGTAATCACCTCTTTAGAACTCTGCTGGAGAAATATGGTATAAAACATAAGGTTGCAACACCTTACCATCCTCAATAAAGTGGGCAAGTGGATGTGTCCAACAGGGAGATCAAGACTATTCTGGGCAAAACAGTGAACACCAGCCAGACAGACTGGTCTACGAAGCTTGATGGTGCACTGAGGGCATATCGAACAGCTCATAAGACCCCGATTGGCTCATCTCCCTATCAGTTTGTCTATGGAAATTCATGTCATATGTGGGTAGAGTTAGAGCATAAGACACTATGGGCACTGAAAAAGTTGAATTTGGATTGGAATGAAGCAACCAAGTTGAGTCTGAATCAGCTAAATGAGTTAGATGAGTTCTGACTTTGAGCTTATGAGAGTGCATCAATTTATAAAAAAAGGATAAGAATCTATCATGACCGGAAGATAGCAAAAATGGAGTTCAACGCTGGTAATTTGGTCCTACTATTTAATTCAAGGCACCGCCTGCATCCAGCTAAATTGAAATCTAGGTGGATTGGACCGTATAGAGTGATGAAATTTAGGATGGGTCCAAATATTGTGATGAAATTTAGCTAGATGGGATTATATAGAGTGATGAACATATCCCTATATTGTGCAGTGGAGCTTGAAAACAAAGATGGTAAGAGGTTCAAGGTGAACGGGCAGAGGATAAAGTTGTATATGGGAGACATCGATGATGTAAGAGGGATTGAGTCGGTGTACCTTAATGACACCTAATGGTCAAGGAAGTTGCATTTTATCGCGACGTTAACTTGGGCGCTACATGGGAGGCAACCCATGGAAAGCGAAGTTTGAGCGGCCACAGGTATGTCCCTTTCCCCTTTTCTTATAATTGATGCTTCGGGACGAAGCATGTTTGTAAAAACGGGGGTGTACTTGTATTTTTTTTGGTTTTGTTCATCCGAGAGTTTTTCTTTCAGTGTTTCTTTTCCCTTGGACATGCTATCTAGTAGAATCGGCATGTTTGGATTTTTTTTATTTGTGTAGTTAAAAGTAGCTTAAGATTACTTTACAACCAATATATACACTAGTTTTGATGTTTTTGAAAAAAAAATGACCCTATCTGAAAAAAAATTTGATGTTAGCTTTGTAGGTTGATTGAAAAGTATGAATTTTGTGGATCTTTGTAGGGCATTAATATTATTATCATGTGTAGTTGTAGTTTAGTCGTGCATGAACTAGATTTGTAAAATCAACGCAAACATGTACCATGAGTGAGTGAGGATTCATACTCAGTTCAATACTGCGTTGAGGATCTAGAACTTGCCCGGTTTGTCTTTACATAGGTTTTAGGATGGTTGGTTATGAAAAAATAATAGGCCCTTTTTGTCATAGCCCACTTTAGCTTAAATTGCCTTACCAAATGAAACGATTCCCTTGATCTCGTAGTTGAGCCTAAAACTTGACCTAATTTCTTTGATTACCTATTCAACTTGACCATGTTTATAATGAACTTGTTTGGCCCTGGTCCCACCTTGGACAGCCGTTGTTAGATCTTCGAGTAAAGGGTTGGGTTTGTGCTGGGAAGCAAAGAGTGGAATCAACGGCTCATTTTTATCTCCAACAGGCCATCCTTTCCACCCATCGTCACGAACCAGGCCCCAATAGTGTTGACAACGAGTGGGTGCAATGACCCATTGTAGCTAACAACGAGTCATTGTATCTCTCATTGTCTTAGGGTCCGAGTATCACTCTGTAACCAAGATAGGAACCAACGGCTCCTTAGTGATTCTAACGGACCATTGGATCCTGTCGTTGTTTCAGTCCAGTAGGTCCGGCTTCAGAAATCAGAACCAACGACAACTTTCAACGGGTCGTTGTTTGAACCAATGACCCATTTTGAGATCCGTTGTTCAGGGTCGAGCAGTTTTCAGCTCTTTCTTCCAGGGGTATTTTAATACGTTTCTAGGTTTTTAATCCCTAAACCATGTCGTTTTAGGGACACTTAGGAGGGAGTAAAAGGGGTAGAACGACTTTCCCCCTTCACTTTCACTCATCCTCTAAAAAACCAGAGCGTAGAAATAGTCAGGGATTTCGGAGAAGAAGCTAGGGAAAATGTCAATCCTCTCAATTTTTCTTAAAGATTTTCACCAGAGTTTCTTCTACAAGTATGTGGAAATTCAACAAGGATATTGTTCTCCCCTTGCATCCCCCAAAAACTCTCTCTATTAACTTTCAGTCCTAGCCCTGAACTTTCGAAATTGAAGATATTGTTAATATTCTTTATTAATTCTTGTGGAATCCTATCCTATGTTAATTGTACTTATTTTCCACCAGTTATTAACTAAAATGATGTTTGTCCCATAAATTTAGAAAATTCAGCCCTAGCTTTCGAAAAGTCAGAAATTAGATTCTTGTGTAAGCTTTGAATTCTTGAGAATTGTTTGCTCTCTCAGAGTTAGGGGCTTCAATAATAATTGTATGTGTCAAAAACTTAGTTACATGCTTGTTATTCAAATTCAGTCAGAAAGTCTATATACTTTGTATTTTCTCAGAATTGTCAGTTCAGGTTCAGTCACAGTACTAGAACATTTCAGTGTTAGTTAGAAATTTCAGCTAATCAGTTTGACTATAGTCTTTTCCCGAGGTGTCAGTGGTGCCTCTCAGTTATCAGACTCAGACTCATATTATAGTTATTTGGTCCATTAGGCGATCATGACATTTCAGTTATATAGCTCTGACCAGCCCCAAGACCCCAGTTCAGTTATCAGTTTGTTCTTTAAACATTTACGACGCTTCCAGCTAAGCATCTCTGACTAGTCTTAGAACTCAGTTTCCAAATATGGTCCTATAAGATGCTCAGGGAACTCTCTGACAGTATCCCTGGGTCAGTATGATCTTGTGACCCAGTATCGAGCTATCCGCTTGTCATTAGTAGTAGTAATAGGATTATCCAGTGGGAGTAGGACTTAGCACCGAAAGGGTCAGGGTTCCAGCGCACCAAGGTTCCAGAACTACGTTGCCACTATAGGTTTTATTTACTTGGCCTAACGGACCCCCACCTCTGACAGTGATTTTTCACAGTCCATTCCTTTATACCCTAGAAAGGTATATTGGGTCCCATCGATAGGGTGTGTATATCGGAATCCACGTCTAGCTCACGTGGTTATATGTCGGTTATAGCCTCTCCCTCTAGTCAGTATAGTTTACTCTCAGATTCTTCAGTCTAGATTAGTTCAGTGAAGTATTTTAGACTCAGTATCTCAGACTTAGGACATGTTTATGACCCTCAGCCAGGGTCATTTTTGACCATATCAGTTTTAGACCAGTTGTATCAGTTTTTAGTATTTAAGTTGGTCATTTCATGTCGTATCAGTTCAATTACTAGTGTTATCATATTATTCATGTTTCTCCCACTTACTTAGTACATTCAAAGTACTGACGCATACTTTCATGTTGTATCGTTTCATGATACAGCTGCAGGTTCTCAGACTCAGCACTGCTAGCCGCCGCAGTTCAGATTCTCCACCTCAGCAGTTGAAGTGTGAGTCCTCATCATCCGAGGGCATTATTTGTTTTTTTTAGTCATTTACTATTTTCAGTTAAACTTAGAGTTAGCTTGGGTTTTGTCTCAGCAACTCCTCAGTTAGATGGCTTTCAGATAGACATGACTTTTAGATTTATCAGTATTATTCAAATGTTTTGAACTTATACTTTCAGACTCGTCTTTCTCATTATGATATTGTTTCAAAGTTCCGCTATGCATGTTTACTCAGAATACCAGTGTATGATAGACGAAGGGTTGACTTGAGGTTGCTTGTTACTCCAAGTACCGTGTTCCGTCCAGGGTGTAGACTCGGGGCGTGACAGTTTGTCTATCAATACTTATAATTCTCTTACAATCATGAGAGGATAAAATCTCCCCAACTAGAAACCATGGTGAATTGGCAAACTAGAGTTGTACAAAGTGATTTTAAATCAATGATAAACATTTGTATTGTCTTCTCGTCATCTTTAATGTTTCTTAATAGAGCGCAACATTTTGACTTGCCCAAATTATTTTCTTGCTTGAACCTAGAGAAGTAGAGATTAGGAAAATAGAATTACAATAAAGCCTTGATTTTTATGGGTCATCGTATGACTTGAGCTGCGATCGCAGGATATTTAATTTGGGACAAATTGATAATAGTTTAAGTGAAATCATTTATGAGACCTAACCCGGTGATTGAGTATAGTCATCCAATAGGGACAAAACAATCGTTTAGATGAACCCTAGTTATTAGTTCTACAAGTAAGCATTGGGATAGATCACAAGTGTAAAACCCGAAGTAGTTATGAATCCATCGGGAACACTTACCCTAGTTATTCACATAATCTTGATAAACAATAATTAATTCTCAACTTATCATATAATTTCTTTTACAAAACCCCCTTTTGGAGATAACACATTTAAAAGCTTAAATACTAGTGTTGTTCTATATCTTGACCATATTTCCTGTGGGATCGACCCCAACCTCTGTTGGGTTATATATTGACAATGTTCGCGTCAAACTTTTACAGGAGTCTGATTTGAGTGTTATCAGCAAGTTAGTGACCATACCAGCTGCAAGCCAAGTTCATTAGGTTCAGCAAGTTCAGACTGCACCGCCATCATCTTAGGCATGTGCAGAAGTTCATGCGTATTCAGGTTGTCCCCTAAACCCAGAGTCTATTTAATTTGAGGGTCCATAAGGTCATGGTGGAGGTTTTCAAGGAAACAGTTACAATCAGGGGTACAGGAATGAAGTTAATCCCTCATGGGGAGGGAATTAGATCTTTCAGAGGCTCCCAAATAACATACAGAGACCTCAGGGATAGCGACATGGCATTTCTTTAGAGGAGACTATGAAGCAGTGGATGGTTCAACATACTTAGGTGGTTAATGAGATGAAAAAATTAATCCACGAGTTAGAAATGCAAATGGATCGATTGGCCCTTCAGCAGTCAAACAAACTGCAAGGGGCACTTCTAAGTAAAACTGAGAAGAACCCCAAGGAGAATGTCAGCGCAATCTCCTGACGCAGTAGAAAGGAGCTGGGTGAAGTGATACCTAGAGATAACATAGCAGAGACAGAGCAATTTGCGATGTCCAAGAAGGAGGTTGGTGAGTCAAGTAATTCACAGCCGAAAGTGGTAGAAGCTAGACCTCCTTCTCCATTTCTATAGAGGTTCAAAAAGTAGAAGGAGGATGCATCTTATAAGAAGTTTCTTGATGTGTTGAAGCAGATACATGTGAATCTACCATTGGTAGAGTTGTTGCAAGAGGTTCCTAAGTACGAAGGTATTTGAAGGATATTGTGGCAAATAAGAGAAGGCTCACTGAGTTCAAAACTATAGCTCTCAATGAAAAGTGCAGTTCCCGAGTTCAAAATAAGATTCTGAAGAAGCTGAAAGATCCTGGGAGCTTCATTATTCTAGTCATAATTGGAAACCGAGAGGTCGGCTCAGCATTGTGTGATCTGAGTGTAAGCATCAATCTCATTCCTGCATTGTTGTTTAGAACATTGGGATTAGGAGAACCACGACCCACCACAGTGACATTGCAGTTAGCTGACAAGTCCATCACTTATCACGAGAGGAATTATTGAAGATGTGTTGATCAAAGTGGGACCATTCATCTTGCCAGTAGTCTTTATCATCCTTGACTATGAGGTTGACAAAGTAGTTCTCATCATTTTGCAAAGTGGATTTCTGGCCACTATTGACATAGTCATAAGGGTGAAGTCAAGCAAGATGTCAACGACTGTGGATGGCCACGAGGCGGTTTTTGATGTGCTTAGGGAAGCAAGGTTGTGACCCCACTATAAAGAGTTTATGATGAGCAAAATGATGGAGCTATGAAATTCTAAGTAGGTTTTTGAGCAACATGTGTTGCTAGTTGAATCGGTAGGAAAATAGGTTACTAATCATCTGACGCAATTGGATCGTGCCGTGACATTAAATCAGGCGCTGCAAGGGATGCAACCCATGAATGTCGTTCCATGACTATAACTAAGGTTCTTGGTGGGAGGCAACCCATCTTTCTAACACATTTTTATTTTGTAGAGACGAGCAGGGAATTTGAAGTGAAAAAGTGGAGAAAGAAAGCTGAAAAAATTCTAAGTGCAGGGCGAATTACCTGAGGCACCGCGCTAGGTGTTAAAATTTAGAAGAAATTTTTTTTTAGGTTGGCGTAGTGGCTGGCACAGCCGTGCCATACCCAATTCACCAAGAATTATTTTTCTAAATGTAGGGTGCAATAGGTGGCGCGCCACCCTTGGTGTTATTTGGATGAAAAGTTTTTGGGTCCATGGGTCAAATTTGACCCAAGGACCCTTAAATTAATAAAAACCCATAACCAATACCTTTATTTTAAATTCCTATTCATCTCTCTCTAAAAAGTAAGAGAAAAGAACAAAAGAATTTTCTCTCTCTTCTCTCTCTTGATCGTAACTCCCTTCCCTGTTTTCCCCCATATTTATATTCTATAAAAAGATTGGTGAAGTAAGATTCTTCAACTCAAGTAAGTAAAGTTCTTCTCTCCTTTGGTATTTAATTTTCTAAGCATGCTCCCATTACCCTTTCTTCCCCTAGTTGGATAATCTAAAATCACCATTGTTTGGTATGAAACTTGAACTTCATAATGTGGGTTTTCATGACTTAAATCTCATATGTTCTTCCATAATAATGTTATATCCCTATTTAAGTTTCTTCTTTTCATTGAATTTTGGTGATTTGAAGTTGTGGATGTGAAGAGAATGATGAATGGGTTGTAGAGAAATTTAATGAAAATTTGTGAATTTGGAGTATTTTTGTGGATGAAGAAATTTCTTGAATATTGTGATTCCTAAATTGTGAAAATATAGGGTTGTTGAAAAATTCATGTTCATTGTGGAAAGTTGATGAAATTCATGATTAGTTGTTAGTTGAATCTATTTTGAATATTTTCACAATTGGATTTGTGTGAATGGTGAATTAGGAGTTGAGAAGGAGGGTGATTGGCTAAATTGAAGAATTCTTTAAAAAAATAAATAAGAGAGGTGTGAGGGAAAATCATGAGCATGATTTGTAGTGTAAAGTTGATGAATAATTTAGGTTGATGAGATTTGGGAAGTCTGAGTACCCTATTTGAAAAATTCTCATGATTATACTAGTGGATTATGTGTGGGGTTGTTTTTCACCTCTTACATCTAATTAGCTAGCCTTGTTATTCATGAACTAATTTTGTAAGGCTACTATTGTTTGGGAGGTACTATGGCATCATGAGCAGATAAAGGAAAATAAGTAGCAGTTGTTAGCAAGGGGTTCAAAAGGCTCAAGAAGGGAGTTGTATCGAGTTACTCACCCAAATAGGCACCCTCTTCTAGGAGGCTTGGAGCCAAGGTCATTGAGGAGCATGGGCTCAAGTGGTTTCATGCCCAAAGGAAAGCAAAGTATGCTCCAGAGAATTGGATTGACGAGGGTTGTCTGGCACTTGAGTTGCCCACTATTCGGAACACCATCCGAGAGTTGGGATTGGGATATGCCTTTTCTAAGCTAGAGGAGTGCAACCTCACTTTGGTGAGGGAATTTTATGCGAATTGGAACACCTCGTATGGAGAGAGCACAAAATTAGGTGCGGGGACAAGTGGTCCAGTTTACTGCCAGGTCTTTCAATGCATACATCGGCAAACCAATGGTGGACCCAGATATGTACTTCATGATGCTTGAGAATACCCATACCGTGACATTTGTCATATTTTGTATGGAGAGCATTCAATTTCCAGGTGGGAAAGAGGTGAAAATGGAACTCGTTCGACACTCTCATTCTTCTACTTGACTAAGGAATGGGTCAAGTTGATCTGTGCGGTATTTCTCCCAGGGAAATATACCACGTAGATCACTCAAGAAAGGGTGGTATTGGTATATATGCTGATGATGGGGCTGCTAATTAAATTTGGCATTGAGGGACAACATGAGGCGATCCAGAGATAACTGCCGATGGATGTACTGTTATGGCAGCTTATTGAGTCAGTTCTTACGGGAGGTTGGCCTTGATGAAGAGGAGGCAGACCTTCATCTACCCCTAGCAAAGCACTTGGTAGGTAAAATGATTGATGTCACAAAATTCAAGGAGCCAACGAACTCATGAACACCATTCCTCACTCTAGATGAGCACAATGCTCGGGATGATAGTTGGAGAGGCCGCATATTTGGGATGTTTGGGCTACAACTGATGATTGGAGGTAGACCCGCGACTACTGAGGAGATGGTAGCACTAGAGGAGCGGTACCGACTCATTGAGAGTGCCATTATGATGTGCAAAGTGGGGCTGGCATTTGAGGAGCCTTTGGATTACAATGAGCCTACAATGTTGATCGGTGCCATTGATGAGGAGGAAGAGGATGATGATGCAACAACGGGAGCTATGCAAGTTTTGATGAAGAAGGAGAGGATGATGATAATGATCAGGAGTAAAATCTTGATGATGATGACTTTGCTTAGAGGCCTAGAAAGTTCTTCTCTCCCTACTTGATAAAATATGTTTGTGCACTATTTAAGTGTGGGCTGGAGGAAATAGATTTTATATTTATTCTATCTTTACTAACTTGTAGTGGGCTATAGAAATTGTTTTTAAACTTCTGTGTTAGTAGCTTTGTTTGTAATAGTTAGTATGTGGATGGCTGTGGAAAACTAATGTTGTTTATATGCTTGTTGGTCACTAGTATTTTTGTTTTGTTAATTAAGATTCAAATTGTTTTTATGTTCATCGTAGGAGTAGTGACTCTTCCTGATGATGGATGGATGATGACAATCTTAAGGGAAAATTATTCATTTTTTTAGGATGAAGTCAAACACCACCACTTGTGTGCTATTGACAAACCACTTAGAAGCTAAGCTAGAATCCATGAAATGGTTATCATGAATGCATAACAAGTGAGAATTCCATGAGATACACATAGGTTCTTTAACTTGACTCAAGAAGAAAATGTAGGGCTTAATAATGAAAGAATTCATTCAATTAGATTGTGTGGATATGTGGCCATAACAAACTTATTCAGATCATTATGTCATAAGGGGTGAACTTGAATTGTTGTGCTTTGTACATTGTGTAACATCTACAACTTTCCTGAGTGTGCATTTGACAAATAGGTAAGATGTAATTAACGTATTTCTTTGAAAAACCCATTTTGTCCATTGTTGTTGTACCTTCCTGAACATTAATCCCAATTAGCCCCATTGAGCCATAGGCCTTAATTTTCTTCATAACCACATAAGAAGTTTATTCCCTTTATTGTGTGACCTCCTGAATTTTTGATCTAAAGATAGTCTAAGACACTTTGAGATTTAAGAATGAATGTTCCACCAAATTAGAAAGAGTTAAAGGAAAGGAAAGAAATAAAAACATGTGGATGGCAAGATGAGAAATTAGGAAGAGGGGTGGCCACACAAAATAACATGTTTGCTTGCTACTAGAACATAAATAAAAGATCTTTAATGATTGATTATTCTTGTTGAACTTATAGGCAGAAACTAGCAGTCAAGTAGTATAAAGAGGGGCATGAAAAAAGAAAAGGCGATTAGTGAAAGAGAGGGAGAGCAGTGAGAATTAAAAGAGGTGGACAAGAAAGATTAGGTGAAAATGTCTTAACGTGCATAGGATTGGTAGCTACTATGAAATGAAAATCATTCCTACCAATCCCTTTACCGACATTACAACCACGAAAAATCCTCATGATCTTACTCTTTTTGAAGTGATTAAGTAATCTGATTCTACATGAGAGGCAAGCCTATGGTGTATTGCATGTGTATGAAACGTCATTTGTGAGAGTGCGTGTTCCTTGATTTCTATGTTCCAAGATTTGACTAATAATTTGAGGGAAGGAACATCACTTAATAAGTGAGGGCATAAGTTTGTCACGCCCCGCCCTGGGGGGTATGACTGGAACCTGGTGCCCTAGAAGGACCTGAACTATTAACTGGTGGGCCTAGGCACATCTGGTGCCTGGCTAGCTCTATCTCGGGTTCCTGGAAACAAAGGGCTATATAACGGCTGTAAACACAGCCTCCGGCCAT